>JAMJFZ010001036.1:657500-1140000 GCA_026225945.1 Cricetomys ansorgei
AGTATTTGATCTCTTGATTCCTTTATCTGGCAGCGTGGCTGCTCTAGCAAGGATCAGCTTCAATGGCCTCTGTGATCCAGCTTTCTGGGTGTAGGTTTTTGGAACGCAGAAAGAATGTTAGTCTAAGGAACCAGTTATTGTCTAAGCAACTGATACTCAAATTATCTCCTCTGTTATCTTCATTTGTTTGTGTTAATGCTAATGCTAATGAAAGGGATTTCTACAATTCTTCCTTAGCAACTAATAAGGAGATTTGGGAACATCCATGTCTCTCAGTCTTGACCTTTGCCTAGTGCTGGCCTGGTGTTTGGGAGTGGATTATAGGATTCTATTCATTAATGTAAAAGAAGACTTTGTATCTGTGGAGATAAGCTGAGTGTGGTCTATAGTTCAGTTCAGTCCAGGGCTCAACCCAGGGAGACTGCAGCCTTCTGCCTAGATCATTCCAGCATGCATTTTGGAGAATTGTCTCATTTTATTTACTGACCCATACTAGAGAGACTAACAACTATAATTGGTTCCCGAGGTTCTGTCCAGAGGCTATTCCTTCTGCCATGGAGAAATCAGGCTTGAATAATGGAGAATGTCTTCCTTGTTGTTATTGAACTTGCATATCATCCTTCTACCCCTTGGTCAACTACCATTCTACACCTGATTCCAACACTCACCATTTTGGCGAGGCTGGCTGGCCAACAAGTTCTACCTGTCTATACTTCTCCACCTCTGAGGTTGCAAACTCTTTCCCCCTTGCCTAGCTTCTTACATGAGTGCTAGGAATATGAACTCAACTCTGTTGGAATGCTTGTATAGCAAGTACTTTACCGTTTGAGCCATGTCCCCAACCACTCCAGTCAGTTTATGTAAATGGAAATCTAGTCATCAGGGTAGGGGAGTGTTTTGTGTTAAGAATGGGTGTCCCTAGCTTTTAAAAATGGAAAAGAATTGGAAACCAAAGAATTGGACTGTCCCCTCCAGTTCTGTCCATTTCTACACTACTTGTGCTTCTCCCCTCTGGTTTCTCCACATCTACATATAATAGATGACTATTTACTCACATGTTTTTCTAAAGTCTGGGAGCAAATAACCTTTTCTCCAAATGCCCGGCATGAATGAAGCCCTGCGTTTTATCCTTAGCACTGAAATCAGGTATAGTAGCACATGCCTACGATCCCTGCACTCAGCAGGTGAAGGCAGAAGGAACAAAAATTCAGGATCTTAGCTACATGAGGAGTTTGAGGCCAGCCTGGGACGTAGGCAATCCTGTATCAAAACTAAATATCACTGTATTGTGTGAGATCAGGATTCTATTCATTTGCTTTTTTAAAAAGGGGGGACTGGGAATGCATGAGCCCAGTGCTCAAAATGAATATGTAAATAAATGAATGGATAAAATTTAAATAAGTAGAATTCAGTGTGGTCATATGTGCTTGTAATCATAGCTTTGGGAAATGGAGGCTGAAGCGTAAGGAAATCAAAGTCATCCACTTCAACTATAGCACTAGAAGTTATTTTAACTAAGTTATTTTTAGAAATGTCAACTATGTCATGGATGAGTTGACACCTGAATACTATTGCCAGGAAAATGTACATATCAGACAAAGCCTAGTGCATGCTAACTCTAAAATACTATGCTTTCAAAAAAAAATTCTCAGCTGGAAGGTAGTGACACATGCCTTTAATCCCAGCACTTGGGAGGCAGGGGCAAGTGGATCTCTGTGAGTTCCGGGCCAGGCTGTCTACAGAGTGAGTTCCAGGATAGCTAGAGTTACAACAGAAAAACCCTGTCTCGGAAAAAAAAAAAAAAAATCTCAAGTTAGCATTTAACTGTGCATCCTCTTTTTGGTTATACATCTGACAACTTTACACTCGAAGCTAGAATATATATAATATTTGCACCAGAGTTGCTGTAGTCAGGCTTCCTTTTTGTGAGTTCTTAGTCTTGTTGATAAAAGAATATAAAGACAAAGTCAGAATAAAGCTAGAAGGTCATTTTATTAGAATTTGAGAGAAAATCAACAGGTCATGCAATTGTAAATCTTGGCAATTGCCAAGAGGAAAGAAATGGTTAGGAGGGAAAGCTAGAACCTGTTTCCACAGTAGACGTCTTGTCTTATCAGTCTTACATTGGCTTGAATTTAATTGTGCAAGTAGTTTCATATGTTTTTGTTTGTTTGCTTGTTTTCTTGTTGTCAACTTGGCATAAGCTAGAGTTGTCTGGGAATAAGGAACCTCAGTTGAGAAAATGTCTCCATTAGATTGGCTTATAGGCAAGTCTGTGATGCATTCTCTTGATTAATGATTGATTTGGGAGGGCCCAGTCCATTATGGGCAATGCCACTCTTGGCAGGTGGCTCTGAGTTGTATAACAGGCCGAGCAAGCCTTGAGGAACAAGCTGATAAGTGGAACTCCTTCATGGTCTTTGCATGAGTTCCTACTCTGAGTTCCTGCTTTGACTTCCTTTTAGGGACTGGACATTCTCCTTTAGTTTTTATTAGTTGTGCCGTGTGCTTGGGTCGGTCAGAGACTTACTGATCATATTATTTTGCTTAGAAGGATTGATTTCATTTCCCTTTGTTGATCTGCAGAATGTATATTGGTTATTATCTAGCCTCTGAGTCTCTGCAGCCGCTCTGATCAAGTAGACAGTTGACAACTTTGAGAGATGTCCTGTCATTCCCTGGAACCTATCTGGTCTACAGATAGGTTCTTTACCCTATATATTCATTTCTTTTGGACTTCAGTTTTGGTTATTAAAACACTCACAAGGTCAGTTACACATCTGAGCACATCTGGTTGATTTTTGTCTTTTATGAAACAGATTTATCAGGCATGAGATTGAAGCTCAAATAGCTAACTATTAGTCATTCTTTCCAAAAATTGATATAAGTTGCCTGGTGAATTAAACACAGCCAAGTTAAATTTTTCTTTTTTAGACTTGGTAATGAAGTTCTTCCTAGTCATAAAGAATATATCTGAGAACCAAATAATAGGAATCAACAGGAAGTAACAGTTTGGGAATTGGGAGTTACCTTAGAGAGAACTAAGTTTTCTGGCCAGCAAGGACCAGGACTCAAAAGCTTCCTAAAAAGCAGTAATATCTTGCACTACTTAATCTCAAAGTAACTTTGGTGAGAAACAAGGACCAAAAGCATCTTGGGAATTGGGGTAGCATGCTGTTATCAATTCAAAAGTTCCTTTAGTCCACAGGGACTATATTTTCCAACCTGCGAAGTTCACAACCCACAGTCATCTTGATCAGTAGGGATCAAATATTATTCTTTTCTGTTTAAAAATATAGTAAAAATGTAATTGCCTCTCTTATATGGCACTAATGTCCTTCCTGTAAGGATCTGGAGTAACTAGGAGGAAACCCAAAATGAAAGAGCCATTTAGTCTCGCCTCAGTGTGTTGGAGGTTTATGAAGGAGGAAAGCCGAAAGTCCCAGTTGGTCCATTATGTAGAAATAACTTCCTCAAAGCTAGAAGAACCCACCATGAAGGTCTGGTATTAACTCCTTGTTCTGATATAGAAAACACATAGACCTTATCATAAGGCAGTAGACACCCAGAAAACATACATGTGTATAGCCACCATTTTTTAAAATAAAAAGTACCTGAGTGAGATTATAAATGTAGGAGACAGAAGTACATATGAAGCAAGAGAAAGTGACCTGAGGTATATAGGCCCCGAATGAGGAAAGAGCCTGTAGGGAGGCACTGGAGTGCATGCACAGAAAGAAACTGTTGTCAGGAAGGATTGGACCCAAGGGAGGAGAGTCCGTGTCTTGCCACTATGAAGATGAAGGAAATCCATTTTTAAGTAGGAATATCAAAAGATCTCATTTTGGCTTTCTCTCAGCTTCTAGGTCCTTGATTTTACAAGCTGCTCATGGATTAGGAGCCCATGAAAAAACTGGGAAGGATTAGGAAGTGTGTCCTGCATGAATTTGCACTGCTCCTTTGGGAGCGTATGGAGGAACTAAGAGTAAGCACACTATGATGTGGATGCCGTAGCTCCACCTTAGGATGGAGTGGCCTGAGACCAGACAGATCTGTGATCTGCCGTATTAGCAAAGCATTCAAATCCTTCAGAAACAAAGTTGTTACAGTTAACCTTGATTTCAATGCCTCAGCAATTTGTGTAGTGTGACTGCCCAATTAGAAATTCAAATGCCGGGAGACTTTGGGGCATGTGTCCAGCTTTGAGCAGTGTGTGTGTGTGTGTGTGTGTGTGTGTGTGTGTGTGTGTGTAACTAGACACTGTCAGTACACTCCATTTTGGACATAAACAGAGGTCCAAAGATCATTATAATTGAGTGCCCATCTTCTATGGCCTTCAAGCCTGCTAATACTTGACAGTATGCCATGATGTAGTTAAGAAATATTCTCTTCTCCTTTTAGTTCTTCTGTTCTTTCCTCCCATATGCATCCAGTTAAATATGTTTGTACCTGACTTTTAGCTTACTGTTTCACATGCTGGACCAAAATCCCTTTGGGCTTCTGTGGTAGTTTGAATGAAAATGGTCCCCGTTGGCTCATAGGGAATGGCATTATTAGGAGGTGTGGCCTTATTGGAGGAAGTGTGTCACTGAGGGAGAGCTTTGAGGTTTTGGATGCTCAAGCCAGGGCTAGTCTTTCTCTTTCTGCTGCCTGCTGATCCAGATGTGGAGCTCTTGGTTCCTTCTCTAGCACTGTGTCTACTTGCATGCCACCATGCTTAACCACTGTGATGACAATGAACTAAACCTCTGAACTGTAAACCAACCTCAGTTAACTGTTTTCCTTTATAAGAGTTGCCATGGTCATGATGTCTCTTCACAGTAATAAAACTCTAACTAAGACAGCTTCTATGATTACAGCATCATTTTGGGAGGCTGGCCATAGGCAGCTGCCTTAAGTCCAGACCTCTTCTGAGGCTTTTTGTAGAACTACAGGCTGGCAGCACTTGTACATATGTATATCTTCTTGATGTTATTTAATAGTCTTGGCCAACTCTGGAGGCACAAGAAACAGGTACATGAACCAGCTGGCACAGTTCAAATGTGGTTGGGCCAAAGTATGTGACTGTTCTAATTCTCTCAGAATCTCAGCATTTTCATACTAACTTACCAAGTGACCCAAAGAACAAGAGGGGAATTGAAAGTTGGCATGATGTCAGAGAGAGCTCAGCTGGGAGAAGAATGACTGATAGGCTCTTAAGAGTCAACCATCAGTAACCAAAGAGAAAAAACAGAGCTGCTGATCTCTACCAAAGGTGGTAGCTGGAATTCAGATGCTTCTTGCATTTCTGAGTATAGTATTGTGAATAAAGTTTAGTCTTTGTGGGAACATTTTTAAGAAGAAAACCTTACTATGTAAAGAATTTTATGAAAGGTATAAAGGCCACAGTGTGAATTGAGAGTGACACACCCTGTTTTGAATTGGATTTCCTGCTAGTTATGATCAGAGGAATTCTTCCCGGACTAGGGTGAATTCAGTTCCAGTGTTTACTTGTAAAAATGAATTCAGTCATTGTATTTGCACTTTGGCTTCATGCCTGCAATTAAAAGTGCAGAGCAGATTTCAGTTAGTTACTCTCTATGATTTTATGTCCTTCATAAAGAAGAGGGAGAGGAGAGGGGAAAACCCAAGAGGTGACTGAGTTCATTTACATACAGTGCCAATGGGCAGCTGCTGGCTGCCTGTGGTCACATGATTTTGTGGAGAATCCTGATATTCTACTTACTGGAATTGGGGGTGGGGCTAGAGAACTCTCCCTTTTAATACTCCTAGTTTTGCCATGACCAGCTGAATCACTACTTCCTTCTACTTTGTTAATAAATATAGATGAAAATTTAGGAGGCTTTGATTTTCCTGTTCTTTCTAAACTGCTATCTTTGAAGAAAGAGCTTCTAACAGGAGAGGTCACAGGCATTGGCTTTTGGGTCTGACTATCACTGGGTTTCCCTAGAGCAATATTTCTCAAGCTTGCTAATGCTGTGACCCTTTAATACAGTTCCTCATATTGTGGTAACCCCCAACCATAAAATTATTTTTATTGCTGCTTCATAACTGGAATTTTGTTACTGTTATAAATGGTAATGTAAATATCTGATATGCACATGATCCTAAGTGACCCTGTGAAAGGGTCATTCGACCCCCAAAGGGGTCATGACCCACAGATTGAGAACCATTGCCTAGAGCATCATTGCCAGTGATCATTTGTGGTCTGTAGTGGCCTCTTCATGGTTCTCAGGATCGCTTCTGTTAATTATCTAGAGTATACAAAGAACTCAAAAAAAAAATATGGAACATCAAGAAAACAAATAAGCCAATATAAATATTTATAAAATTCAATCTCATACACTCCTGTGTTTAAACCCCAGCTGGTAGCTTTGGGAAGTTGTAGAATCTTTGGGAGATAGAGCCTAGCTGGAGAAAATGTAGCACTGGAAAGGAAGGGTTGAGAGTTACAGCCCAGCCCTATCTTGAGTTTCATCTCTCTCCAGAGTCCTTTTTCACCAAGATGTAAGAAGGTGAGGAGTGTCAGGTACAAATTTATTTCACCATGGTTGTACCTCAAGCTATGAGCCAAAATAAATCATTGCTCCCTTTAACTTACATCTTGTAAGATATTTGGTTACAGCAATAAAAAAAGTAATTAATACAGATAATTGATACCAAGAAATGTGGGGAGCAGTGTTGTAGAAAACCTGGCTATATGGTTCATATACTGTTTTCCAGAGAAATGTGAATGAGATTAAAGTTTGGGCTTGAGAAGCCCTAGAATGTTGCAAGCAGAACTTAATGGGCTTTTTTTTTTTTTTTTTAAAGGGCAAACAAGATAAATAGAGTAATATCTTCTTGGAACAGAGAGGGGTGTGATATGGAATGCCTCAGTGGGCATTTCTTGTGGGAGTTGGAAGACCAAAATGTCCAGAGAAATGCAGACTGTAGAAGTCAGGAATCTTCGGTTTCAGGGGAATGAGGTATCTCTCAGGAACTGAACTAAAGGTTATTCATTCGTGTCATATTCTAGCAAAGAATCTAGCTGTCTTATGCTTCAGTCCTCAAATTCTGATTGAAGCTGAATTTAAAAGTAATGAACTCATTTGTTTGGTGGAGAAAATTATAAGACATTTTATCATCTAGTGTGTGTCATGATTACTATTCACTGCCCTTAAATATGCAGTGAGAAAACAGAGAGACATGAAGTTTGTGGTTTATCAATGAAAGGAGCATGAACAAGTTTAAAGTTACAAAACGTGCATCTATGTTCTTTAAATAGATTAGTAGTATTAAAAAAAAAAACAACTCAGAGATTGCAGTAGAACAGAAAAGATACCTTAAGAGCAAGATTTCTCCCATCCAGAGATCTAGGGTGTAGAAATACGAATTCTTTCAAAAAGAGAATGCTGAGAATGCTTGCAAAGATAGAACCTTCAGGATACCTGCTTCACCCAAGGAGGCCAGGCTACATCTCAGGCTGGCCGTAGAACTTGGTGCCATCCACGAGGTACTAGTTCTTCAGGTATGTAGAGCGTAAGCTTTGCCGGGAATGGAGACAAGCTCTGAAATTCCAGAAAGCAAGACTCCAGACAGTATGTAGGTGCTTGAATTCCTGACATGGAGGCCCTACATATGTGTGCATTAAGATCTGGAGGTACACCTATGGCATAGTCCAGGATACCCCAGAATATTTAAGAAACCAGAACTTAATTGAAAACATGACACTTGAAATCAGTACCTTTAAGAAATCATGTTTTCAGGGGGACGACATCTACTTTCTACCCTAAACTTGGCCAAAATTAGAGCAAGTCAGAGATAAGTGTCAGGACAAGCAGAGCCTGGGACGGTCCTCTGGATTAATCCTCTTTGATCCTGAATATTTTCAGGAAGCATCTTCCTTCTTAAATGTCAAATAATTACGTATGTATATCTGACTCTACTTATTATAATGCTAGCATAGGCAGTAGAAACTCATCTTGCTCTATTATCTTAATTTTAAGCATGGAGACTCTACTGTAGTTTTGTGTTCTGTTATGAGACTTCATGAAGTTTTTGTTGCCCTTGCTGCCCTAATTTCTAAGGTGTGCCATTTGAGAAAAATTGTTTCCTCTGTAAAGTGCAGTTTGAACCTGAGAACATTTTAAGCATTGTCTTTTAACCAGTCTTGCATCTTTATCAGATTAATTGAGGTCTGTTCTTTTGAAAACTAAACTAGGTTTGTATTTGCCTTTTGTGGTTCGGGTCTTACTTTACCAAGTTGTTTATCTCTGCTTCAACTCTAGGCGTCATTGTCTCCACAATCTTCTTTTATTGCCATTCAGCATGAACAAAGTAGATCTTTTGTCCTGAATTTCTTCATAAATTTTCAAGTAAAAGTTCAGTTAGGATATTTCATGGATTATAGCAGATACTGTTTCATTTGATTTGGTTTCTTCATCTTTCTATCTTAGATGCACTTTTCAAATGCTGTAGTCTGTACTTCAAATCTTGTGCCATCTTTGTTTCTATTTCTGCTCCTGTACTCTTTAAAACTTTAAAAGATTCAATCATTAAAACATGAATTTTTAGTTTTTGAGACAGGGTCTCATTATGTAGTCATGGCTATCCTAGAACTTGCTGGAACTTGTCCTGTTACTGTCCTGGAACCAGCTTGACCTCAAACTCAGAGAGATCATCCTTCCTCTGCCTCCCAAGTGCTAGTAATAGAAGCATGTTCCCACCATACCCAGCCCTAAAACACGGTTTATATATGAAGAGTATGATAGTTAGTTTTAACTTGACACAATCTGAACTCACCTGGAAAAGTATCTCAGTGAGGTATTATCTAGATCAAGCTGGCCTGTGTACATGAGGATCTTGATTATTGGTAAGAGCCACCACTTTGGGTCATACTATTACCTCGACAGTTGATCCTGAACAGTATAAGAGCAGGAAAGTAAGTTGAATACAAACATGGATGCATTACTTCTCTCTCTGCTCTTGCCTGTAGATCTGACTAGCTGCTTCAGCTTCTGCATCCCGTATTAGACTGTAACCAGGAATATGAACTAAAATAAGCTTTCCCCTAAATTGCTTTTGTCAGGGTATTGTTACAATAGCAACAGGTATTGAAAGTAAGACAGATAACACTGGGTAAAAATAATGACTGTTCCCATAATTCATTTTTTATACCTTTTAAAGTAAGCTTTCTACCTTTGTCGACTTTCAGTGGTCTGAATCAATTTATACATATAAATAGAGTTTTTAATTTTTGAGGTGGTGTTTATGTGCATCTGTGTATGATATGTATGAATGTATATATGCGTGCACATACACATATGACTATAGACACTTACATGCCATGGCACACAAATAGGGGTCAGAGAACAACTTTGGGGAGTCAGCTTTCTCCTTCTACCATGGGATATGGTACTTGAACTGTCAAATCGTCAGGCATGCGCAACAAGCATCTTTACCCACTTACCCATTTCACTAGCCCTGCTTTTTGTTTTGTTTTATTGGTTTGTTTTTTTGTTTTTTGGTTTTTTTTTAGACAGGATTTCTCTGTTGTTGTTCTGGCTGTCCTGGAATTCACTCTGTAAACCATGGTGGCCTCGAACTCACAGAGATACCCCCTGCTTTTGCCTCCCAAGGGCTGGGATTTAAGGCTTACACCACCGCCCAGCTTTACTAAGTCTTAAGAGAAATCCATAGTGACTAAGTCATAGTCTGAGCTGACAAAATAAATAAATGAATAAATGTTTTTCTAAGGAAGTATTAGCATGTTCATGAAACAAAACTGTAATTGGGAAGGTACTTTTAAGACACAATAGTAAGTGGACCCATGTTTTTTGTTGTTTCTTTTAACAAAAAACTGGATTCTCTCCACCATTTAATTAACTTAATTAACTTAATTAAAATTAATCAAGTTAAAGATACACAAATTTAGCATGACTATCACAACCTGGTCACTACAATGTGAACTTTTGAAAAAGATGCGTCTTCTCTCAGGGACTAGTCCAGTGGCCAAGATTTGAACATCATCCAACCTTAGTTTTGAGCCTGTGGCACTCAGAGTTAAGACTAAATTATAAATATACTTGCATGTTTTATCTCAAGTAGGTCTTCAAGACAAAGTAAAGTCTAGAGTATGTATCTCACAGAACTAAAATTTTTACTCTAAGCTTCTTTAGCTAGGGAAGCATGCTTTTAATGGGGGAGAGAAAAAGGAATAGAAAAAAATTTCTATTTCCTTTAAATCATTGCATTGATCCCCATTAGTTCTCTTTTCCAATCACCCAAAGTAAGAACAAATATCTCACAATACTGGGATATCCTGGAAGAAGTTTCCAGCAGGGCAATACATGTGAATATGTCACATGTGTTTTCTTCTCTGGCCTTACTGACCTTATTTTTAAAAGTCTGTTCAGTTGTTTTTTGTTTTCTTGAATTCTAATTTATAACATTTTCAGGTGAGAAATGAAAATTAATTTGTTATCGGTTTTGTTGTTTATATTGTAACAGAATCTCCCTGTGTAGCACAGATTAGACTTGAAGTCCTGACTCTTAGTCTCTCAAAGGCTAGAATTATAGGCAAAAGCCACAATATTCAACTAAAAATGGTTTGTAGTACATAATATATGTGTTTACATACCCATTTCTGAGATGTTAATCAGGAAACATTTTGACAAATTGACATTTTTATTAGAGTGTCTCTGTTTTTGTATAAAATCTTTTAGTAGATTTGAACTTTAGCATTTGAACATAGCACTTGAACTTTGATACAGAGTGTATTATGCTTTGTTATATTTCATATATGTAATTACGTTTTGGCCTGTCGTGTCACCATAGCTTCAGAGTTCCCAAGGATATACTGAAAATTTATTAAAAAGCAACTATATATCAAAAATTCATTATAGAGTACAGTTGCAGGCTCTGGAAGATAGAGTGGAAATAATGTAAATATAGTGCTTGTGTATGAAATTCTCTAATATATCAGGGGGTGCGGGGGCAGAATACCAGGGCTTGAAGAAAAGATAGAGGAATTCAGAAAGACATTTAAAAAATGACAGATGCCAGGCAGTGGTGGCACACACCTTTAATCCCAGCACTGGAGGAGGCAGAGGCAAGTGGATCTTTGTGAGTCCAAGGGCTAGCCTGGTCTGCAGAGTTCCAGGACAGCCAGAGTTACAACAGAGAAACTCTGTCTCAAAAAAAACAGAAAAAAAAAGACAAAGATAAATGAATATATTAAAATATTTTAAATCTTTGGAGCACTATGAAAAGACAACATCCGCAAATCATGGAAATTGAAGGGGAATAGTTTCATGTTAAGGATATAGAAAAAATTGTCAATTGGGTGATATAAATTTCCTCAAATCTGTGGTGGTACTTATGCAGGTACAGGAGTTACATAGAGTTATAGAATTTGAAGTGTTTCTTCATGTAGATATCTGGTCCTTTCTTTTTGGGATGGGAGTTTCATTCTTTGATTGCTGTTACCTTCAAGTGTGGTGGCTGTAGAGTTGCTAGTAACGAGTGCTTCTATGGGTTGGTGTTCAGCAGAAAGGAATGGAGATGGGTTAAGAGAGGAGGCTAGAGAGCCAAAGGAAAGAGCTAGGGGAACAGGGTCCTGCACCAAGAGATAGAGTCCCCAGGGAGTGGAGGTGTTGTGGGGAGAAGTGTTCCTGCAACCAAGCCTCAGTAAAACAAAGAATAAGTCTGGAGAGATAGGGATGAAAGGACTAGGCGGGCATCTTGGGTTCTCACCAAGAGGTAGAGTTCAAAAGAATATGGGGTGGGAGAAGAGGCTCCTACAAGCAGGCTGCTACAGGGCTAAGAGTAAGTCTGCACAGAGGGTAATGGAGGACCAGAAGCATAGTGAGAATTGTCTGCCTATCTCTCAGGACAGTGTGGCCACTGGCAGCTCTAGTGTTTCTGAGAATCTGTAGCTGACAAAAAAGGAGTGGGGATGGGCTAGAAGGGAAGGCTGACTGAGTCAGCCTAGAAAGGGCTAAGCTGGGCCTGCACTTGGAGGCCTGGGGGAAAGGAGATAGGATGGGAGGTGGTGCTCCTGCAAGCAGGCTGCTATAGGAATGAAAGTGACACTTGAGAGATTGTAGTTGGGGGATGGGAAGGATAGTGTAGATCACCTGCATGAGTTCCAATGTGGTGTGGCCAGTAGGGGTCCCTGGCAGAAAGTGTTTCTGAGGATAGGAGACTGACACAAGAGAATGGAGATGGGTTTGAAGGGAAGGTTGAGAGGGTTGACAGGAAAGAACTGAGTCCCTATAAAAATGTTTTTGATTATTAAGTATGTTATACAGGACTATCCTCCAAGCCACACTGCTGCCATCTCCAGGAGTGAGCCTGGGCCTGCTTGCAAAAGTTCATCATAGCTTGGCTTGTTGACTCTTGACAAGCCCCTCATAGAGGGGTGAGAAAATCACTGGATTCTCACCTTAGTGCCACCCCTTTCCCTCACAACCAGTGTATGCAATCCTGTCTTAATTGCACATGGTCTCTCAGAAAGGATAGAGTATAAGGTATATAGGTAGGAAAAGACTAGAGGAGAGGGCTACATCTGCACAGCTGTGAGGGGGTCATCATCCAAGCCGGATACAAATTTTCAATGTGGCTGCTTTAAGATCATACATGCTTGTGCCAGTAACTCCTCAACCATTACTTTGTAAGTAAAGCTAAACTCATTGGTTCCCCAGGGTGAACTTTTGTAGGATGGTTCCTTAGTTTGTTGTTGGGACCACCAGAAGAGGGTGGGTGTTTACATCTCCAGGAAGGACTTTTAGTAACAACATGGCATTTGTGGAAATGTATACACAGGGATTATGCTAAAGGCCATGATAATAAGCAGTAGGTTACATGATAAAAATAACGTGAATCTAGAAAAATAATGTTGGTATTATGGGTTTAAATGTAAATAAAAGAAAGAATTGAGGTATAACTATTTTCTCTCAGCAAAAGATAACCATTGCCAGCATGAATTATGTATTGATTTAGTGTGTTACAGCAACAAAATAAGTGAACTGTCTAGCTCTGAGGTGATGTTTATCAGCTGTAGCACTTGCTGGTAGAAGGAAAGGGTCACTGATCTTCTTCACCTGAGATTTCAGACTTTATCCCCTTCCCGCCTTCCAGCTGTGCTTGATCTTTCAGGGATGCCAGAGTTTGGAGAAGGCAAAAGGCTAAGACTTTAGCTGAGAGTGAAGCTGAGACTCCTCTGATGGAGCTCTGCCTCCTGCTGGGTTGGGGGACTGTTCTGTGATGGGGCTGCCAGTGAGTCACTCAAGTTCTTACAAAACCCAAGGTTTCATCAGTTTACCAAACTGCACTGAGATAAAATTGTTATTTTGACCTGCTGTTGAAACTCTATCTGGGATCTATAGACCTTTGTTCATATCTCTAAAAGAAAAAAAAAAAAAAAGACAATAGAAACTCATAACGAAATTTTTACCTGCAGAACCTTAGAAATGTGTTAGCTCATCTTTTTGATACCAAAGTAAGGTTGTTATTCCCAACAGTCTACCATGTTTTTTTCCTTCCTTCTGTCTTCAAGCACTGACATGCTACCCCTTGCAGTCTGCCTGCCTACCCTGAGATGCCCCCCAGAAGCTTCCAGAGGGTCCACCCTTGTGGTTCACATCTCATCAGTTAAGAGTACTTGCTGCTCTTACTGCTGTATTGTTGCTCGGGTCTCTTTCTCTCCCTTCCACCTTCCCTCACTCCTCCCTAGTTGGTATCCTGCCTTCTTGCCACCTTTCAGCATAGTTTAATGAGAAGAATAAGATAACACTAATTCCTTCTTCAACTTCTTCCTTCCAGAAGCTGAGCTTTTATATTTTTCTTATTAACAGCACATCTTGATTTTAAGAATGTGAATTTATCACATTAGATCACTGAGAATAACCTCAGAATTTTGCTTGGTATATTTTCAGCTTGTCTTTGTAGCACCAACAATGTTGACGATTGTAACCAGTTGGTATCAACAGTCCGAGTTCCTTCACCATTCATTATTATATTTTTTGAAAGATTAGAGCTGCTTAAGTACATTAGGATTTTATTTGTAAATAATACCCAATTCGTTACTTGAGTGCCTCTTCGATACGCATAGTCTTTGCTCATGCTTTGTATCTGCATTTCTCTCTGAGGTCATGGGTCTCCCTGAGAGGACCCAAGCCTTGACACTTAAAGGACTTTCTGTTACTAACATAGGACTTCCACTGGAAAAGTAAAGTTCTCTCACTGAGTCATACTTACTTGTTGTGGGCTGTGGTTTCTGCTGACTGGCATGGTCTGAACTGTCGGTTGTTAGGGATGGCTGTTCTTTCCTAGACTGATGTGGCCTTATGTATCTAGTATCATAGGCAGCTGTGAGTCCATGCCCTGGCCTGGTCTTAGCCATTCATCAGTTCCTAATGATGCTTTAATTTAGTCCGCTGTCTTGATTTTTGACTACAGCACCCCTTGTTTAACAAAAATATAAGGAGAACCCAAATTGCAAATTAACTCATAAATTTCTCTTTTTCAGGCAAAAACTTCTTATCCCAAACGAAAGTTGCTGTATTATTCTGAATACTTATTTTTGTCGGAAAACTATTGAAAAAGAAACAGTGCATGAAGAAGTATGCTGTCAGGACAGATCTCTTCCAAGAAGAAATATAACTTTGGCCCAGATGTTTAGAATTAAGGACATAACAAACAACCCACCCAGCAGTGAGGTAAATTCTCATTGGCTTACGATTTTTAGATTTGTAATAATATTGGTATCTGGATTTGAAAAAATGTGTGAATAAGTAAAGGATATTCATCTTCTGTCCCCAACTACATATGCTAGAACATGTTATCATCATTGTCAAAAGGTATGAAAGCTAAAGTAGCATTTAGTCATGACCTCAGTGTCACTTCCCATCCTTTCATTATGTAATTTTAATCTTTATTTCAATTTATTAAAGCAAGAAAGTACTTTCAGTTCCATGGGGTTATGGCTAACACATTCAGGACTGGGAAAGTATTTTCTCTATTTTCATCTTGAAATGAAGAGTTTTAAGCCTTTATTACATTTTCTGTTTTCCTAATTTCTACATCCCTTTATAATTATGTCTGAGGTTATAAGACAGAGATTGACGTAGCAGAATTCGGGGTGGGGGCTCTGATCTATTCCAAGATGAATTTGGAATTCCACTGTAATTCACCGGCAGTGGGCAGGGTATGTGTCCAGGAAGACTCTTAGCTCTGGGGATCCGTTTCCGGTACACTGGCCTCAAATTCACTGGATTACCAGAATCACCACAGAATAGAATAGTGAGATTAAAAGATAGAGGTAGTTAAATAAGAGATTAGGAAATCCTCACCCTGCTTTGAACCATATAATAAACATCTTCCATTGACTATCAAAAGAAGCATCTGGAAGAGATAATTTGAGAAGGGCACTAAAACTGCCCCATGACCTCTACACGTATGCCATGGAATATGTGCACGGATGCACACAGGAGTAGGGGGAGATTAGAGTAAAGAATAAAACACTAAATGTGTAAAGGCACACTTTTAAACAGTTTATACTATGTGAAATTGTTGGTAGATGTTTTGTTTGATAACAGTAACCATGTAGCATAGTGGTGAGGAATACATGTTTTGATGGGGCTGGAGAGGTGACTCAGCATTAAGAATGTTCCAGAGGACCCAAGGTCAGTTCCCAGCACCTGCATGGGTGGCTGATCTGTCTATAAGTCCAGCTGCAAGGGAGCTATGCCCTCCTCTCTCCTCCTGTCCACATGTATGCAGTCAGGTCCTGACACTAAAGAAAAACAAAGTAGGATTTTGGAACTGTGTGCCTTGTTTCACATCTTGTCTCAGCAGTTTCATGCTTGGTCACATTAGGCAGTTCTGTCTGCCTCAGTGTTATCTGTGAGAAGAATTAGTGTCATTGTGAAGATAGATATTAATATGTAAAGAACAGAGTCTAAAAGATGGCAAGTATTTCAGAAGTTTCATTGGCTTATGATCACTGATATTATTGTGTAATGAGTATGCAGAGTGCTAAAATTAGCAAATTATACATTCTGGCACATAAAATGACTCATTTTAATTAAACTATATTCATTCTTCCTGGACAAACCCAAAAGGGGAACTATCCCCATGAGTTAATTAATAGTAGGACTACTTGGTATTCTGCTAGTAGGAAAAAGTCTGCTGTTTTGCTCTTACCCACCTCCACTCCTCAGCAGGCTAGGTACCCGTGCTACATGTCTGCATCTTTAGTACACTACTGGTACTTTGGGCATTTACCAATGAGATCACTATTTGTTGAACTCCATGACAGTATAAGCCAAACTGAAACTGCTCCTTTTCCTGTCTTGGACAGATTGTATGTGGTGACCTGGCCACCACTAGTACATGCTGGACCCAGGGGCATGACAAAGCAGAGCAACATCTTGCAGTTGGTGCTCCCCTGAGGGATTCTCTTCTGGACATTGTGGAAAGCCAAAGAGATGGCCCATGGTCTGGAGTTGGGGTCCAAGTAGTAGTTCAGAGAGTTTACTCCCTTCTCAGCAGAGATGGTGCCAGGAGCCAACAAGGGCACACAGTGGGGCATACAGATTCACCTGGAGCATGGTGAGTAGTAAACAAAAGCATGGGAAAGGGGCAGCGTAACAGAGAGAGCTCCCAGGAAAGGAAGCTCTGCTCAGAAGAATTTCTAAGTGATGTTCACTGTATAGAGAGGCTGTTTGTCTATCTTTTTCTCCCCCTTGAGGAAAAAAAAAATTCCACCTATGAATATGCCCCCGTCCCTTCTTGGCTGAGCCACCCAGCAGCATACTGCAACAGGCATGTGCCATCACCACCAAGCTCTGTATCTTTTTCTTACATCAAAATCTGGTACATGTGTGTATTAATCAGGGTTCTCTAGAGGAACAGAACTAATAAGATGAATATATGGGATTTATTAGAGTGCCTTATTGGCTGTGGTTCAGCTAGTCAAACAATGGCTGTTTACCAATGGAAAGTCAAGAATCCAGTAGTCCATGAGGCTGGATGTCTCATCTGGTCTTCAGAATATGCTCAAATCCTGAAGAAGTGTGCTCTTAAGCCAGTAAAGGAATGGATTTGCCAGCGAGAGTGAGGGCACATGGGCAACAAGCAAGTGCTGCCTTCTCCATGTCCTCTATATAGGCTGCCACCAGAAAGTGTGATCCAGAGTAAATGTATATCTTCCCACCTCAGAAGACCCAGATTAAAGGTGGGTCTCACATTTCAAATGATTTAATTAAGAAAAGTATCTCATATATGTACCCAGCTGCTTGGATTGTAGTTAATTCCAGATGTAGTCAAGTTGACAACCAAGAATAACCATCACAATCTGGTATGTATAGCAAAGAAGTCTTATGTTCATGAGCTGATAAATAAATTAAAACCATGGTGTGTCTACCGAGCCATGCCTGGCTACTGTCAGGACCTACCCTATCTGAAATTGTTGTATTTACTTTCACTGGCTCATGTTAATAGAAAGCAATACAAATCTAAGAAATATTGGTAAGGTTCTACAAAAGCTATGACATGTGGTTACTATACATAAAATAACCATTACAGTGTCAGTTCTTAAAAGAACTGACTATATGATGATAATTTGACAGTCTGTGACTTTGAGAGACTGTTATTTGAAACAGTGTGTGTTAGTAATGCTACTAGACTTTCCTGTGGTAATATGTGTGTTGTGTGTCTTCACTGATCAGTGCAGTAATTATTGTATACCAGAAATATGTCTAGTATAACTAAGAAACTAGAATCTAAATTTAAATATAAATTTAAATTATTTATTTATGTGTGAATGTATGTCTCTTTGTGGTCATGTGCATGCTACTGCATGTGTGTAGAAGTCAGAGGACAATTCTGAGAGTCAGTTCTCTCTTGTCACCATGTTGGTCCTGGGGACTGAACTCAGCCTTGACAATGCCTTTGCCTACTTAGCCATCTCAGCAGCCTCATAACTATATTTTAAGTAGTTTCTGGTGGCTGAGGACTGCCGCCATAGGTGGCTTTATCAGCAAAGGCTGCACCCATGATACGAAGTACTTTGCTCAGAGGAGCCACTGAAGGGTTGTCTTTAGATGTAGGCTCTTTCTGGCTTATCTCGGCTCTTGTTTTGATTCGTTTTGTTTTTTAATTACTTTAGAAATCTCATTGACTGAAAAGTTTATGGCAGAGCATTGGCTATAATTTTTAAATGTTATTTTCCTGGTGCTTTTGAATAGCCCTCAAAGCAGTAAGCTGGATTTGCAACAGAATATAAATTACAACTATACATGTTACTCCTCAAACAGTGCGAGCTGAACTATCCTCCTGTTCTGGTGGTGCTTCTATTGCAGAGAGAATACATAGGAATGGCTCTGTGCTGATTGTGGTTGATCTTCACGTGAATGATATTCTATTTGGAAATACCATAAATGTTTAAAAATCCCCTTGAGGCCTAGAGTAAGAAAATACTTCGTTGGATTTATAGAAAAATAATTTTAATTTTGTTTGAAATATTTTCTATAGTTTACAGTTGGTGATAAGTTATATTTTCGTACTACACTCTGAAAATTTTAAGTAAAATTATCAAAGACAGTTCCAGATTGAATACAGATTGCGTTTTGTGTTTGAGTTTTGCTTTAAAGAAAGGCATACAAATAAGGTGGTAACTAGGACCACCCTGCTAAAGTTTCCCCTGCCAGATACTGAGCCAGATTCCCAGCACACAGACTGTGAACTCTGAGTTCATGACACCAAAAGTAGCAGTTCCTTAGAGTGATCACAGTGTACATCTTGAAAGCCATCCTCTATGTCCTTCGCTGTTGCCTGTTGTATTCACTGAAGAGGAGAAAGTTCAAAGCAGAAGTCTGATAAACTGATGTTTAAGTTTGCCATGTCATGAGAAAAAGAATATATTTGTGGAGGTTTGGAGGGAGACCAGGAAGTATGAACCTCAGAACTCAGAAAAATAACATTCGGTTACTCAGTTGTGGTGAATATGGTATCTGTGTACATTTATTGTAGTGCATATACGGTTGTAGTCATTGACACTAAAAGACATGATTTTCTTTTCATAGACGAAGTTCTTACTTGCTGATGGCTACACACAGGACAAAATGAAAACTGTAGTGGAATATAAAGTCCCCAGGTGGCAGGGTGGAATAACCTGTACCCAGATTAATGCTTCCTTCGGGCAGCAAGAGAATGGCTTCACCTTGTGATACTTGGTTAGACTGTGTAGGAAAATGAACTTGATTATTTAAGGTTACTGATGCCTTGGGCACCTGAAGTTCTATCATCAATAGTTTTTAGATTTGTTTGTTTGAATCATAGACTGTGTAGTTTAAATTTTACATATAGAAAGTGAATTGTACTTTAGTAATTACTAATATACTAATTCTTGTGCACATATTATAAATAGGTATGTTTCTGCATACACATAATTATATGTTAATTAACATGCTCACCTTGCAGATACATTTAAACATGATCTCTTTTTATTATTATTATTACTACTATTACTATTATTACTACTATTACTACTACTACTAATAAGTAGTAGTATTGTGTATAAAACAGGATCCCATGTAGCCCAGGGTAAACAATCAAGGATAACTTTGAATTTCACATTTTTCTGTCTCCATCTCTCAAGTGCTGGGATTACATGTAATTACCAACACAACAGGTTTTCGTAATATGCTTTCTAATGTAGAATTTGCAACACACATACACACACACACACACACACATACACATACACACATGCATGCACCAGTGAAAGTAAAAGTAAATGCAACAATAAATGGTTCAGTCGGTGGTTAAGAGTATTTGTTTCTCTTGCAAAGGACCATTGTTCCATTCCCAGTACCCTCACGTTGGCTAACAACAATCTGTAATTCCAGTTCCAGAAGATGTGACTCCCTTTTCTGGCACTGAAGCGCATGGTTTACAGACACCATGGAGGGAAAATACTCATAAATATAAAATAAAAAATTAAAACAACAACAAAAAACAACAGCCAACACCCTTCCATATAAATGTGTGTATGGCAACATTATTCACAGTAGTCAAAAACTAAAAACCATTTATACAGCCCCCTACATAAAAGTTTTTCTGTAGACCATTTTATTTCTCACAGATTCATATCCCAAAATAGATGTGCTGAGCCATATGATACTATTGTGTTTATTTTTTTTTAAAAAAACTCTATTATTTTCCCTTTTAGCTATATAATTTTAAATTTCTACCAAAAGTGCACAACAATTTGAATTTTTCACCTGCTGTGTGGGTACACATTAGTAATCCAACCACTAGTTATGTAAAGGCTTCAGGGGATCTGAAGCCTGAACTATAAAGGGAGAATTAATCTCCAAAGGAAAAGGGGTAAAATAAAATAAATTTACATTTCTCTATATACTCACTGAAACATTCTGCTCCCATTCACGAATGGGTGAGATTCGTTCCTACACCTCTACCTTTCCTTCCTCTCTGATTTTTTTTCCTTTCTTTTTTAAAATAAAAACTGTTGCCAGGTGGTGGTAGCACATGCCTTTAATCCCAGCAGAGGTACAGGCAGGCAGACCTCTGAGTTTAAGGCGAGCCTGGTCTACAGAGTGAGTTCCACAAGAGCCAGAGTTACAACAGAGAAACCCTGTCTTGAAAAAAACAAAAAACAAACAAAAAAAAACTGTCCTAATCAGCATAAAATGGCATTTTGTTGTAGTTTGATCAGATTTCTCAAAAAATGTTGATCTTCATTGTATGTGTTTGTTTCTCATTTTTGTATCTTCCTTTGATAAATATCTACTTGATTTTTTTATTTATTTTTAAATTATATTGTCATTTTAAAAATTCTTTGAGAATTTAATGCATTGTATTTTGACAATATTCAGTTTCCTTCCCTAACTCCTCTCAGAACCATCCCAATTCCATTCCTCCTTGTCCTGGTTTGTTTTTTATCGCTATCTATGATAAAGATTGTGACCAAAAGCAAACTGGAGAGGAAAGGGTTTATTTCAGCTTACAATTTGTAGTCCATCATGAAGGGAAGTCAGGCAGGGCAGGAGCATGGAAGAATGCTGCTTTCTGGCTTGTTCCCCATGGCTTGCTCAACCTGTATTCATATACCACATAAGCCTAGCTGCCCAGGGTGGCCTCACCCACAGTTGGCTGTTCTCCTACATCAATCCTTAATCAAGATAATGCTCTACAGGCTTTCCTACAGGCTAATCTAATAGAGACATTTTCTTAATTGATGTTCTCCATTCCCAGATGACCCTGGCTTGTATCAAATTGACAAAAAAAAAAAAACTATCACATTACCTAAATGTTTGTTCTCATTTTTTAAAAAATAGACCTATTTTGTCCAATTAGTGTGGCCTATATACCCTTGGGTGGGTGGAGTATACTCCATCCTTAGAAAAAATCGACTCTCCCTTTCCTGGAAACTGTCAATTCCCTGTAGCTCCCCAGCTATTGAACTTATCGATCATCTTCCCCCACTGTCCTGGGATTTTGTCTGACTTGAGCTTGCGTAGGTCTTGTGCACGCTGTCAAAACGGCTGTGAGTTGTATGTGCAACTGTCCTCTTGTCTGGAAAACACTGTTTCATGGTAGTCATTTGTTTACTGCTCTAGAGGTGGTGGGACCTAGGAGAATGGATCTAATAAACGAGGCAGACTAAAGTCTCATGCAATATCCAACTTTATTTGGAGCCTCAGACAATTTATACTCTAAGGGTTCAATCACAAGAACAAGTTGTATGTGGCAAAAACATGGTTTCCCATAGAGGCATATAAAAAATAACAATAGCCAGTTGTAATGAGTAATCTGAAGTAAACTCACTTATCCACTACACCTGGGAGGAGCATGAAAACATTCTGAGAATAATTCTGTGTTTTTTAAGAAACTGAGGTCACAAGATTTGTCTTCTTTCTTGACATTTCTCAAAACCACTCAGAATTCCCTTCTCACAACTTCATTCTTGGATTGTGTTCTGACAAGTCATTCACTGCCTCAGTGATCCCTAAGCCCTGGGAGGAAGGGGCATGCTATAGGTTTCCCACTTAAGGCCGAGCACTCTGAAGTCTTGTCATTTATCTCCATCTTCTGCAAGAAGCTTTTCTGATGAAGGGTGACTGGTGCACTATCTCTGAGTATAGTGATAAGTTATTAGGAGCTCAATAGTTGTAGATTATCCGCTAAAACCTATGCACCTCTGGCTAAATGTTCACAGCAACACTTGAGGATTAAGTTTGGTGAGCCAGGTTTCAATCTAATCAGAAAGAGGTTGTTTGCTCCCATGACACTGTAGCACTTTTGCGCCAGTGGGCATATCTTACCAGGCTGTTGTTGTAGTAGTCTGCAGGCTTCATGGCCTGAAAAGTTTCCTTACTGTTTTCTTCTAGTAGCATGCCCAGCACCTTTCAAAACTCTGAAAGCTAGCCAGTAAAATGAAACTTTCAGATAAATACTAGCTTGATTTCTTCTATGACACAAGTAAGTGGTGCATTCAGCAGGAGGGTCTTACCTTTGAGTTTGGGGTTATAGCTGAGGACAATGGCAAATAGCCTGTGATACTCCATTCCTGGTACTCAACTTTCTGTTAGTGTGGTGTCTTGTAGGGACATTGTTGTCCTGTTTATAGGGTGCCTATCTTTAAAGGTAAGACTTTCTTGTAGACACCAGATAGATGGATTTTGTTTCTTAATCCATTCAGCTAGTCTGTGTCTTTTCATTGGAGAATTGAGGCCATTAATATTTAGTCATTGTTGAAAGATGTGTGTATTGCACATACATCATTTTGATATTTTTTGTTTTCTTAATTGTGGTTTGTTTTTTGTTAAATTATGCTTTCAAGCATGCTGTGGAGGCACACACCTTTAATCCCAACACTCAGGAGGCAGAGGCAGGCAGATCTCTGTGAGTCTGAGGCCAACCTGGTCTACAGAGTGAGTTCCAGGACAGCCAGAGTTACAACAGAGAAGCCCTGTCTCAAAAAACAAAACAAAACAAAATTTAAAAATTAAAAACTAAAATAAACTATACTTTCATTTGTTTTTTTCCTATAGCCTCTTGCCTATCCTTATCCTCTCTTCAATGTAGACTAATGCTTTCAGCATTCTTTTTAGCATTTCTTTCTGTTGGATGTGATTTTTTTTTTTAGGCTGTTGAGATGATAGAAAGTTTCTTTTCTCTCTCTCTCTTTCATCTATAGCAGTTTTGCTGAATACAGTAGTTTTAAGTTGGTAGTCATAGTCTTCTAGATCTTGAAGTGCATTGTTCCAGGACCTTCAGACTTCCAGGTGTTTTTTCTCTTACAGCTCTCAATATGAGTTTTTCTTCTGGGTTTTAACAGTGATATGTAATAGGGTGTTTCTCTTTGTTCTTGACTGGGTTTGTGTGTTCTTCTGTATGAGGATGTCTTTCTTTAGTTTGGGGAAGTTTTTATCTATGATCTTATTGAAGATCTGGTCAAGGTGCTGGAGAAATGGCTCAGGGTTAAGAGCACTGACTGTTGTTCCAGAAGTCCTGAGTTCAATTCCCAGCAACCACATGCTGTCTCACAACCATTTATAATGGGATCAGATGCCCTCTTGTGTTGTGTAGGTGTACATGCAGATAGAGCACTTGAATAAATAAAATGCATCTTAGGAAGGAAGGAGAAAAGGGAAGGAGGCAGGAAGGGAGGAAGAAAGGATTATCTGGTCTATGCCATTGACCTGGGATTCTAGTCCCTTCTGAGGTTGTAATTCCAATATTTGGTCTTTTGATGGTGTTCTACATTTCTTGTATGTTCCTATTCTGTGCTTTTTAATTTTTTCATTTTCTGTTCTTTTCATGTAACTATAAATATAATTGATTTGATATTATTGATTTGGGAGGGTCAGATGCTCAGAGGTAGATCTTCACATGGAAGCCTATGTAGGACATTGGCTGGTCACTGTTAGATGAGCCTACAACCACATAAGTGAGGGCCAAGGTTAAACATATAGGGCATTTGGTTTAAGTAGGAATACAATATGAAATGTCAGTGTTCAGTTTGAAATACTCACATTCCACTAGCATGAGTTCCCTGAGAAGGTCTGAATGGTGAACAATCAGAATATGCAGGAAGGAGAACACGAGGGCAGGCAGGAAGGAAGGCTTCAGCCAGTCTTTTCTTGATCAGTACTGAGGGCTTAGCATCAGTAACACAATGAAAAAGCTTGCAGTTGTAGACACTTGACAACAGCTCTAACAGCAGATTAACATATGTAGTTTAGCCTAGTTGAGACCCAGTTTCCTCATAATGATGATACCCTACAGGTCTGCTGTCAGAAAGTAGAGTCCATGTGTGTAAATGCCACATAAGTGATGTGAGCACAGAAATGATGTCTCTGCCTTGCTGGGTGGCAGTGGTAAGAGAGTGGAGACACCATTTGCTTTAACTTGCACACTCTTTCAAAACCTAGATCTCATCGTGGCAAATCCCTCATCAGGAGAATCAAATCAAGTATGTTTGCAGTCGTGCGATAGAGCTATCGATTTAGCAATGAAAATCAGGTGCAGGGCTATAGCAAACAGAGCAAATGGCTTCAAAATGTCAGGAATGAAATTGGCAATTCCTATGAAGTCTTGAAGCTTAGAATCGGTGCTTAGTATTAATAAAATGAGGAATTATAGTAATTTCTTGAGCAGTTTGATAGGGAAAGCTATCACAATATTGTGATGTTGTAGAGAAATGTTACCTGATAATCATGTTTTAATTTGGACTGTGGTATTACCTACCTATGAAACATTGAACAAATAAATTTTCTAAATATTCATTGTAACTTTTAATAAATAAACTACAACTTTCTAGTGCAGACTTTCAATTGAAACTTCTAATGAATAAGCCAAGATCATTTAGTGCTGATCTTCGCATCCTTTACTTCTGTGATTCTTTTGTGTATTTGAGAACAACTCCATTCTGAGATTTTATATTTCTTCCAAAATAATTTTACAGCCTATCCAGCACATATATCCTATTTCTTCATTTAGCATGGAGTTGTTAAGCCCGTGTGTGTGTGTGTGTGTGTGTGTGTGTGTGTGTGTGTGTGTGTGTGTGTGAAGCAAGGGAGAAAAAAATCCATGCTAACGATTGAACAGAGAATTCTTTGCTGTCATGCACTGAAGCATTCCTGTATCTTATTTAAAAGACAGAGAGGTGTTATACAGTATTATATATACATGTATATTTTCTAATGGAATGCAAGGTGGAAATTGCCAGCAGAGCATGCAGCAGGGTTTTGAGGACAAGATAGATTTCTATTGTGGTGGTACATGATATCATTTGGCTTTGTTTTAGTTGTTTGGTTAGCTTAGCGATTTTATTTGTTTGCTTGCTTGCTTGCTTGCTTGCTTGCTTGCTTGCTTGTTTGCTTGCTTGCTTGCTTGCTTATTTAGACAGGGTCTTGTGTGCTCTCCCTAAGTAGCCAAGGTTGATTTTAAATGCCTAATCCTTCTAGTCCTGAGCTAAGACAATATAGGCAGGTGTTACTATACCCAGCTTAAACCATTCTAAAAGATAAAATTTGGTGATTTTTACTCTATCCATAAAGTTGTGTAACTGCCACTGTTTATTCCCAGAACCATTTCATCATTTCACAAGGAGACTTGGACCCATTAGTAATTATTTCCAATTCCCCATCTGCTCCCAGGTCCTTACGGGGACTAATGTACTTCCCAACTGTGGACTTACTTACTGTGGACACTTTCCATAAGCTATGGATAGGAGGCTACATGATTTTTTAAAATTTATTCTTCTCTTCTACAATACATCCCAACCACAGTTTCTCCTTCTACCATCTCTCCCAGTCTCCCTTCCCCAATTCCCCTCTTCCCAAGATCCACTCCTCCTCCACTTCTCTTTAGAAAGGAGCAGGCCTCCCAAGGACATCAGCCAAACTCAGTACAACAAGATCCAATAAGACTAGGCACAATCCTCACATCAAGGCTGGACAAGGCCACCAGTGGTAAGAAGATGGTCCCGAGAGCAGGCAACAGGGTCAGAAACACACCTCCTCCTGTTGTTAGGAGTCCAGTAAAAAACACCAAGCTAATAGCTATAACATATTTGCAGAGGACCTAGAGCAGACCCATGCAGGCTCCACAGTTGCCACCTCAGTCCCTGTGAGCCCCTATGAGACTGCTTAGTTGATTCTGTGGACCATGCTCTCTTTGGTCTTGACCCCTCTGGTTCTTATAATCCTTCTTCTCCCTCTTCCATGGGGTTCCCCAAGCTCCAAGGGGAGGGACCCAGTGGCAATCTCCAGTTTGGACTCTCTCTCCACCTAATGTTTGACTGTGGGTTTCTGCATCTTCTCCATTAGCTGCCAGAGAGAGCTTCTCTGGTGACGATTAGTAGAATATCATTAGGAATAATTTTATTTATTTATTTATTTATTTATTCGTTCGTTCGTTCGTTCATTCATTCATTCATTCATTCATTTTTGCCAGTCAAGTTTGGTTCTACCCTTGGTCTCTGGCCATACAGGCAGTGTCCAGCATGGGCTCCCTCTCTCGTGGTATGGGTCTCAAGTTAGACCAGTCATTGATTGGCCACTCCCTCTAGTTCTAGGCCATGCAGGTGGGATTGATTGTAGGTTGAAGGTTTTGTTGTTGAGTTGGTGACCTGGTTTCACCACTGGAAGCCTTGCCTGGTTACAGAAGATGGCTGGTTCAGGTTCCGTATCCTCCATTACTAGGAGTCCTCACTAGGGTCACTCTCATAGATTCAAGTGATTACCATTGCGCTAGGTTTTCATATCTCTGAAATGCTCCCCAATCCCTCTCCATACTGTCTTCCCCGCCCCGCCAGATGATGTTCCCATCCCCACCTGTCCCACAAAATCTGTTCTACTTCCCCTTCCCAAGGAGATCTATGAGTCTCCCCTAAAGCCCTCCTTGTTCTCTCTAGGTCTGTGAACTGTAGCATGATTATCCTTTACTTAACAGCTAATATCCATTTATAAGTGAATACATAGACTAGCTACATGATTTTTTTTTTTTTAAGGTCTGTTTTAAAGTTCGTTTTTTTACTTGGTTGGCTCTGTCTTCCCATGCTGGCATCAGCATCTCAGTAAGGCTGTGCCTTTTCTATGTGAACATACCTGTGTTGGATTAACACTTCTCAGTTCTGTACAGTATACAGTCTGGGTAAATGGTAGGGCCTCTATTAATTTGGCAAAATATACAGTGTTTTCAGATCTACAATGTATGCCCAGTGTGGTCACATTTTAGTTCTCAAATTTCAAGTGTCATTATAAAATAAAACTAGAAAGAAGATTGAGCTGCATTGCAGAGGGCTTTAGAGTTTGTTTTACAATGTACTGAGTACATTAGATATAATGAAAGGAATGTTCTAGAGGGAAGACAGGAAGCATGAAAATCTGAGTGTTAGGAGGATGTATACATCCTTTGGGTACCATGAGGAATGAAAAGTGTGATGGTTACTTTTAATTGTCAACAATTAATTTAATTAACACAATGTAGATCCACCTGAGAAAAGTCTCCTTGAGGAACTGTCAAGGTCAGGTTGGCCGGTCAGAAGCACTGTGCTTGGGCTTGGGTCCTGGATTGTGTAAAGGAAGAGAAAGGGAACTGAAGAGGAGGCATGCATGCATTCATTTTGCTCTGCTTTTGACTGTGGATGTGACAAGCTGTTTAAGTTCCTGCCACCTTGACTTTCTGTCATGAAGTCCATGTCCTTCCAATATAACTTGGAATTGTGAGCTAAATGAACCCTTTCTTTCCTAAGTTGCTTTTTGTCAAGGCATTTTGTAGCTCTGGACATGAAATGAGGCAGAAAGCAAGAGGCTTCTTTAAGGAAAATTTGATATTTGATGGTGATTTTAGTTCAGTAGATAATGGGGAGAAGTGGCATGTACAAATGACTGTGGAGAACTTGGAAATTAATGTTGGGAAGACAGGCCTGGGAAGAAGGTGTAAAACAATTTGACCTGAAGTCAGACATTTACCACTTCCAGTGGGAAATTCACTTAGCTGCTGTGCCTTCTGACTGAGAGAGAGCAAGACTTTCAGAAGACTGGTTTAAAGAGTAAGCCAGAATGAGGCAAAGGAAGGCTGGGTGTGAATGGGAGGTTGAACCAGGGGATGGAAGTCGGGTTAGAGTCATGAGTGGAGAGATGGCTCACACATCAGCATCTGCATTGCAAAGAATTGAGCATCAGCCCTGAGGTGCCAGAAAACCCTGTGCTGCTCACTGAATAACACTCAACCTATCCAAAAACATGAAAAAAATGCAAGTGCAACTCCCTCAAATTTCTGTTGATTCAAATATATTAAATGCAAGATTAGATTAAAGTCCATGATATGAAATAATGCAACCACTCTCTTCATTTTAATCTTGACCTTGTTCACAAGTTAGGTCTAGCATAAAATGAAATAGAAAAATAGTTACAGATACACGTTCTTTCTGTCAACAAGCATTGAGGCCCATATCAGGGCAGGGCATCCTCATAGCACACAACAGTCCATGAGTGACATGAAAAACTGGTAGAAAATCACCACAGTCCCACTCAGTACTAAAAGCCTGGACTTCTATTAGTCATGTAAAGAATTAAAATAGTGATCATCTGCTTATCAGAATGCTTTCTCTTAGAAGGTAAGTCATTAAGGAATTATTTGCCTTAAAAATTTAGAATCAAGTACGGTAGCATACTTTCAATCCTAACTGTTGAGAAAATCAAAAGGTCAAGGTCATCCTGGGCTGTTTAGCTAGTGTCTATCTCAAAGCAACAAAAAACCATACATGCTAAGGCATCACCTTAACTCAGGCTTGATGATACCAAAGCACTGTAAGTAAGTTTAAGAAATGGCTCTTGCCAGGCAGTGGTGGTGTACTCCTTTAATCCTAGCACTTGGGAGGCAGAGGCAGGTGGATCTCTATGTTCAAGGCCAGCCTGGTTTATAGAGCAAGGTCCAGGACAGCCAGGGCTACACAGAGAAACCTTGTATGGGGGGCCAGGGAAAACTAATTAACAAAAAAGAACTGAGTCTCTTCATGTTGTGGCACATGCCTGTAATCCCAGCACTTGGGAAGCTGAAGCAGGAGGGTCAAAATTTTGAGGCCAACTGTGCTATAAAAAAATCTGTCCTTTATGTCAAAAACTCAAATAACTTGAGCTAGAGAGATGACTCAGAAGTTAAGAGTACTTGCTGCTTTTCCAGAGGGCCTGGATTGGCTTCTCACAATGGTCTATAACTCCAGTTACATGGGATCTGACCCCCTCTTCTGGTCCCAGGCACACACACATGATGCAAAAACATACATATAGGCAAAACACCCATGCACATAATTTGAGGTTTGTTTTTTTTTTTAATCATTATTCAAAGAACATGGTAGCTAGGGAGCTAGCTCAGATGCGAACCTGAGATCAATCCCCCGAACCCACTTGAAACTCCTGACATGGTGAGGTGCCCCTGTATTACCAACACTGGGGGGATGAGGGTAGGAAGATTCTTGGAGTTCCTTAATCAGCCAGCAAAGCCCCATACCTCAGTGAGAGACTCCATCTTAAAAAAACAAGGGGAGTCCTAAAGAATGACAGTGGAGTGTAACTACTTACATCTACAAAAATGCTATTGTTTGTGTTTGTGTGTGCACACGCTGATATATAAAAAATGAGCATTGAGGTACATGTCTGTAATCCCAGAACTCAGGTGGTAGAGACAGGAAGAACAGAAGTTCAAGATCATCCACCTGGGATACAAGACACTTTCTCAAAGAAAGGAGGAGAGAGGTGAGAGGAAGAGAGGAAGGGGAATAGATTGTTGAGGGAACTCTCTTTTTGCCTTTGAAATTTTTCTGTCTCCTGTTTGTTGCAGAACCTTTCAGAAACCTTTCAGAAAAATATGGCTTGTGTGTTAGTAAACCATGTGAAACTCCCACCCCAACCACCAGTGCTTGGCGAATTCCTTGCACATACTGTTCAGTAAACAACTTGAGGGAACCAGACCCAGCCAGTTCATTCACTGGGAGCCTTTAGAAGGGGCTGTCTTTGTACAGCCTTGACGTGGGAGAAGTTGAGAAGTTAGCATTTGTGTTTTCATTAGTTCTTTTTATAACAATGGACCAGCTGTAGCTGGTTAGCAGGAGCCGGGACTGCCTATTAATGTGCAGCTCTCTTACGCATGATAAAGGGCTTCTGACGGAAACAGGTTTTATTACTCATGATACCACTAGTTGTGTTTACATAAGGGCACTTATGTGGTCATGTGACGTGACTGAGAATGTCCCGGTTAATACTCCTTGGATGCTTTTCCACTCCATACTGCAAAAACAAACAAAAGACTTCAAAATATGGGTCACTTCCTATTAAGCTAGTCATCCTTGGATGATGCATTCAAGCAGAGCGAGATCCTGACTACTGAGGATTGTTTTGTTTTCAATGTGGAGAAAGTCAGTTTTGTTCCAAATACAGCAAGGAATCATCATTTAGGGGATAGAAAATAATTTACCAACTATTTCTAGCTAAGTTAAACAGAATCATTCATATTACTGTAGCTTTCCCTGGGTAAACTTCCCAAAGGCAAAAATTAACTTTTTTATGAATCATTAAAGATATGTAATACCTATCATAAAAATGTGTGTTTGCATTTCTATCTAACAAAGTGAAAATGAGAAGTGAAAAACATTTTAAATAAGAAGGTGTATTAGTTTTTGTGTGACTTGTTTATAGATTAAAGGATAAGTTAATTTAGCCAGTATTCTTAAGTAGGAAAGAATCTGTAGGAATCACCTACTTTGTCAGTCTCATTGTTCACAAAGACAGCTTAGCTTAGTCCTTTGAAAAAATGCTCAGTAAGTAATCTGTGAAAATGAAGGACTGGCAGACTTTCTGTGATGGCGGTAGCCAGTGTGTGAAGAGATTCAGCCCCTTCAGCTCAGTCACTTAAGGGAAGTTTTTACTTTTCTTATGTTTTTATTCCCATTCATAAACAGTATAAATAATTTAGTGATACGTATGTTAAGGTTGAACTGGGGCCTCGGAACTACCATAAGCATCCCACAGAAATAGTTCGAAGTTAATGAGGTAGAAAGATGAATTGGCTGGACTATACTAGGTCTTGAGTTTTTGTTCCATATAGAACATGGGTAAACACAGTATTTAGACTTGGCAAGCCATGCCATTTTCACTATTGCCAACACTTATCTAAAGCAGCCATAGAAATAATGTATAAATATATAAACACCTGCTGTGAGCCAGTACAAACGTTATCTACAAAAATGGCAGCAGAGAATTTGGTCCAGAGAATGTAATTTACCAACCTCTGGTCTTAACACTAGATTTCCCTTTATACTGGTGGTAAGGAAGGAATTTTCAGCCTCTGTTGTAGGTACAGCTCTAACCTCACATGTTGTATATCAAAACAGTTATGAAAAGTGCAAGTATGGGCTTTTGTAGTTTTTAACTACCTGCAAAAAAATGAAATCACAGAAATTAACATATAATAGGTATATGTTAGTAAATACAGCATATTAATTAACTCATTATCAGTTTTCAGGTCATCTATTCCCTGCCACATGATGTAAAATGGCTCTGAAATGTCAGGCTTTCCCTGAATATGTTGCCTCTCAGATATTATAAATCATAAAATTATTCAGACTGGGGTATACAGCTTGATGGTATAACACCATGTACGTGCACAGTGCCTTGGACTCCATCCTCAGTGCACACTACCAACTCAGGTCACAGCTCAGATGTTTGAACCAAGATAAAAACAAAAGGTTTTATGTCAGAATTGATTTAGTTATTTTACCTTGCTCTTTTCTTTCCTTCCCTCCTTCCCTTCCTTCCTTCCTTCCTTCCTTCCTTCCTTCCTTCATTTCTTTCTTTTTATCAGCACTCAAAGAGATGGGCTCTATTCTTGTTGTATACATAATGTCATTATATATGGTTATTGTTCTCCCAGCCACTAAGCTCCTCTCTTCTCCCTTTCCCTGCCTTGTTCTTTTTATGCTTCCCTTTGCTTTAATGACCAGTACACTCATCAGCATGTATACTTCTTCTCACTTCTGGGAGAAAGATGAGGAAAAATAAAAGAACCCCAAAAGAAAAATATAAGTAGCATAAAAATAAAAGTATAGAATGAAAGCAAGAATTAATGTAAATTCTGAAAAAAAAAAAAGCAGTAGAGGTTAGTGGGAAAGAATACAAGATTTATAATCAAAGGCTCTAAATTCCAGTGCCAGCTTGGATTTTTGACACAGGTATGTAACATGCAGTTTCTTACTCCTCTCAGTTTCAGGTTTCTCAGTGTTACACAGGAAGATTGATATAATTTACATACTACTTTGTAGTATAACAAATGTATGAAGTGCTCCAGTAACTTCGTTTTGCTATACATATTATTGTTGACGTCCACAGGAGAGTAGCTTCTCCCAGTTACCCATGCATGCATCTCAGCTGCCACACTCAGAATAAGTGCTAAAGATGAAAAAAAGAATTAGCTTCTTACTCAACAAACATCACAGCGTGAAGCCCTACCTTTCTGAGCATGCCTGCGTGGCTGATCTCATTTTCCTGCTTCTTGTTCTCATGATCTGTAAATCAAATCTGCTTCCTAGTTCAAAAATTTACAAGTCCTGTCTCACTGGGAAGAGCAGGAAGGTAGCTAGCAGCCTAGGCACTCCCAAGAGAAGAGTTAGGGAGAAAGGAATGAGAGGTTCAGAGGAAGGAGCTAGTGGTGAAGAGGCTGAGGTACACCACACCAAAGGTTCCATAGGTGGTGGGGTGTTGCCATGATGTGAGTATGTTTTGTCGTGTCCTGGATGTTCTAACAGAGCTGAGGCCTGATCTGGGACTGTCCCAAAGCTTTCTAACTTTGCTTTAAGTAAGGCTATGGATTTTCTGTGCCCTTGAATTTTAAGAAAGTTCCATATTGTGAAAATAAGAAGCCTTTCTTTACAGTCCTCATGAATCTTAACTCTTGGTCGTTGTATATTTAATACATTAGAGATATTTTTTTAAGCCACACAGGCATTACTTATAATGAAATTCTGAGTTAAATTCCATGACAAACTGTATGTCTTTCTAAACAGACTAGCATCTAGAATGTAGCCATTTCCCTGGGATGGTTTGAGGAAACTGAAGGACCTACATGTTAGATTAGTTAGGTGATGATAACCATGAGCATTTATAACATTATTTTAGAATTGGCCCTGTAAGTTTTAAGACACAGAACTGAATGTACTGCCAGATATTTTTGCAGGAGTCACAGATGTGAAAGAGAAGTCTGTGCACACATTTCCCCCTCCCAGCACCCAAATGGAACATATGAGTTAAGCCTTCTGGATTTGACTATTTTTAGAGAAATGGAGGTGAGGCCAGGAAATACTTTCTTGCAAAATTTTTATTACATAACATGAAAAATATTTGTTATAATTGTGATGTATCCTATATTGTGATTTACTCTACTGATTCATCTCATCTTTTTCAAACAAAGGACAAAGTTTGGCTTCCTAAAATTTGAGAGTTAACACATGGTACCCAGGCAGGGGCTAGATCTGGCAGAACTCAAAATACAAGCAACATTATTCAACATTTCAGTGGTGTGCTGTTTGTGCTCATGGCTCAGATTGCGCATAGAATAATGTGACCCAAGAACTGTCAGCCTGATCCTTCAGTGTTTATAGTATATTTTTACTTTAATTATTTGTTTGGGGAGGAGACATGCATGTGCTGTTGTGCACGTGTGGAGGTCAGAGGACAACTTAAAGGAGTAGCTTATCTCATTTCACCATGTGGATTCCAAAGATTAACCTCAGGCTATCAGGCCTAAATATTTTCAAGATTTACAGTATTTGCAAAAATAGCAAATCTGTTCTGAGTCTCCTTCCCATATGACTCGCTTGTATGTTATAATATTTACTTTCCATTAAAATCATGAAGCTCTTTGTCCACAGAATATCAGTGAATACCTTTGTGTGTGTGTGTATTTAACATTTTTGACTATTCAGAGGGTGCGAAGGAACCACAGCAGTTCTAGAAAGATCATCTGAGGGGTGAATTTGAGATCCCATTGCCCAGGGGATTTACCTGAGGGGGATCTGTGGCTGAAGACCCATCTCAGGCTGAGATGGAGCATGGAGCCAGGGTTGTCTGACTCTGAGCATTAAAGCTGACAAAGGCAAGAAGCAATTAGCCTTAATGAAAGTAGTATTTACCGCATGAAAAGTTATTCTCAGGACTGGGAATATAGCTCACTAGTATAGTACTTACTTAGCATGCATGAGGCTATAGATTCAATTCCCAAGGCCACACTCACAAAACATTATTCTCAATCATTCACTCTAGTGGGAACCAACACTATTATAAATAATTTTTAAATACAACAAAGTATTTTCACTTGCCTCATGAGCAATAAAGTATCTGTCACTCTTACTTGGAAAGAACCTAGCTGTCAAAATAGGTATCTATAATCAGCAATTAGGTAAATTAACACTGCTATTAGCTTGTTATTTCTTGATGACCTGAAAACATTGTGACAAAAGTCAGTCATATTAGGTTCTAGTGTAATGAGAAAATAAATGAGTGTTTTGTGGTTACCTCTTACTTCCTTTGGTTATCTGGGCAAAGACTCTAGTGTTCTTCCTCATGAAGGAGTAGGCCTTGAAAAAGAGCAGAGTGTTATCCCCGCAGCCTCCAGGCCAGCTTCCTTGCCATGGTAATAGGAAAAAAAGTAGGTGTACGTGTGTCTGCATGTGTGTATACTCACCGTGCCCACAGAGGCCAGAAGACAGCATCAGATTTCCCAGAGTGGTTACCAGCACTTGTGGGCTTCCAGATTTAAGTGCTAAGAATGGGATTTAGGTCCTCCAAAAATCAACAAGCACTTTTAATCACTGAGCCTTCAGCTCCAACCCTCTTCCTATCGTTTTAAGATTAACATGGAAATTACAAAAGAAGGGGGAAAAATATAAAGATAAAAAAAGCATATATCAACATGACATAATGCAGGAGAAGGAAAGATGAGGATCCTTTCTGGTCAGGTTTTTAACTGTAGAGCTTCTATTCACATTTGTTAGTGACACATTTAAAGCAAACCTAGAACAGGAGCCACTGCACTGAGGCTGTTGTGTCCAGCTCTGTCTCGTACTGTGAGTATATTCCTTGGCCTGCCTGACTTAAGCATAAGTCTCTCATATGGTTCCTGAGAGGTGTGGCCTGCAAAAGTCCTTTCTCAGACAGCACACCCTGAATGAAAGGTCAGTACTACAGATGTGTACCTTCTCTGTCTAAATCAAAGTTGTGGTGAGAATATACTAATTAGAAGTTTATTCTTGTGTTGAGTTGGGAGATGTGTTGGTGGTAGAAACAGCAATGATTTTAGTTATTTTCCAATATAGAGCCTACAGTGATTTTTTTTTTTAATAGTAAATGCTACAATTGTGTTCAGGAAAGTTTTTAGTGTCACTGATGTCAGAGAAGGGGTTGACTATTTTTGTTTACTTTTTATTTTATTTAATTTATTATAAGTATATGGGAGAGACAAGACTGAGAGCACCAAGGCATATGTATGGAGACCATTTTTTCTGTGACTATACACTCCAAAAGAAAATATTAATGCCATTACTGTAGCAGTTAGCTGGTGTGTCTCAGCAAAGAAGACAGGAGGCATTTTGTAGATGTAAAACCTGCCAGACCTCAGCAGATGGAACCACCTGTCATGGCAATCACAGTCCTGGACAGTGGAACCCTGAGCCACTCATCTCAGGGATTTTTATTTATACATAAGCTCCTACGATGTTCTGTTGACACCATGTACAGATCATGAACAGTCAAACATCTTTTACGTAAAGCCAACACCTGCAGATAATACAAAATACCAAGGCCTGAACAGCCCTTTTCCCAACAGTGTACTAAACAGCCATTTTACATAACTGGAAATAAACTTCTACAACATTTCCACCCTCTGAATAAAACAATAGAAAAAAATGCTTTATCTCTACAACACAATCTAACACTACACTAGCATAACTATTTACAAAAGGAACTATCCGAAGGACAGGACCAAATGAAACCAAACATCTAAGCTTTTCACAATGTTTTTGGGCAGCAGAAAAACATTACAATGTCCAATTTTCTGGAATTCACTCACGATCTTCTGGGCTCCTCCGAGGGCTTGGGTCACTTCTCTGGCTCTGCCCTCTGCAGCACACACAGCTTGTCTTCCAGGCTCTGGCTGGCTCCACTCCACTGCTGCTGCTATTCTTGGTGGTCGTCCCATGATACTGGCATCTTCAGAACACTGGGTCTTCTGCTGCAACTGGGCTGCACTTTCACAGTAGCCTCTCCTGGGCTCTCTTCATGGTGCTAAGCCTCAGCTTCTCTGCATGACCCCTTAAACATGGGCCTTCAACCACCACTGAGACTGCACTTTTACCAATGGCCTCTCCTGGCCTGTCTTCATGGTGCAAGCCTCAGTTGCTCTCCATGATCCTTCATGCCTTTCCAGCACCAACCGGGTTGACTCTTACGGTACCAATTTCTGCTGCCAGCACAAGATACATCCTCTGCCAGTTCTGGAAGACAGCTTCTGTGTGCTGACCCTGAGGAAACACTTTTCATGTTTTAAGATAGAGTCTGGTTTGCAGGGAAAAAAACAAACAAACTGGTCAGTTCGTGTTTGAGTTCAAAGTCTGGTAGAACATTCCAAAGACTTCTTCATAATGCAGCAGCTGTTCGTCCTGATTGTTTTAGCAAGTGTTTTCTTAGCATCATCGCAGGTGAACCTTGTCTGCAGGAAGGGTTCCTGCACTGGATGGAGTTCTCATCACCATAGTAGATGTGTCTTGTCAGGATCACCTCACCAGTATCTGCAGTCAGGTTTGTAGAAAAGAAAACCATTCTGTTTAACTAAGTGGCTTCCTGGCTCCAAGTCCTGCCCCCACCCCACCATGATACCCCTTACTCGCCACCCCTCTCCCCGAGCTTGCACACCAAGGAGTCCCAGATTATTGGGAAGACTCTCCAGCTGAAGCATCCTGGCAGTTTGCCATCCTATTCCACCACTACTATGGGGAACCATAGAACCTTCTTCATAGACCTCAAGCATAACATCTTGAACTTCACACACAAAAATGCTGTCAGCAAACACAGTGTGTAGAACAGTATGCTCTGGTTTCCGTTTCCCATGCCCTGGTTACCGCCAGCAGCAAGCAATGCTTTGATGGATCCTGCTAAGGTTCTCATACTTTATCAGAAGGACTCTCAATTTTTCATTATCCTTTATCTTACATAACTCACTCTTTCTCTAGCGGCCTCTCCTGTGGCTCTCACTTTTGAGCCCTCTTTCTCACTTAATTTTCTCTCTTCATAGAGGCTTATTTCCTTTCTCACTCTCCTCTTCCTTCAGGAGACTTCTACTCATTAACTTTGCATATAATATATATAATCTCTGTCCTCTGGGAGCTGATCTGAGCATACTTTACCAGACTCAGGGAGGTCTGGAGTTTCTCTTCTTGTCTCCACATTGTATATTAGCTGGCATGATGTCCTGCCCATGTTGCAGGTGCCACTTGTAGTAGCACACCAACTGTGTTGCTCAGCAAGGAAGACATGGAGGCAGTTTCATAGGTGCAAACCCCACCAGACCTCAGCAGAGAGAACCGCCTGTCATGGCAAGCACCATCCTGGACAGTGGAACCCTAAGCCTCTCTTCTCAGGTGTTTTTATTGATGCCTAAGTTCCTCGAGTGTTCTATTGATACCAAGTGCAGATCATGAGCAATCAAATGTCTTTTATATAAAGCCAACACCTGCAAACAATACAAATGCCAAGGCCTAGGCAGCCCTTCACCCAAAAGTGCCCAAAACAACCACTTTAAACATAACTAAAAATAAACTTCTTCATCACATTACACCTGATGATAAAGTCAAAGGTTAAATGGCAATTTGGAAATGAATATTTGCAATTCATATTATAGAGCTGTATTCTCTAATACCTGAGATATTCAAAGAAATTAACAGGAAAAATCCTCATGACAAAAATGGACAAAGAGTACTCTTTGTTGTTTTGACAAAAGACCTGAAAAAATACTTAAGGAAGAGAAAGCTTGTTTTGGATTATGAGAGGTTAAAACCCATCCATCCTAGTGATGAACACATGGCAGAGGAGCATGGTGTAGCTGTTCACATTCTATCTACATACAGGAAGCAGACAGAAATAAATGTTCCCACTAGCTTTCTACTTTGTCCTTTTTGATTCAGTCTGACACCCCAGTCATAATCAGAGTGTGCCCTTCCTCCTTAGTTATAAGTTTTCTAGAAACAGGCATGCCCCAGGATATATCTCCTACGTAATTCCAAACCCAACCCACATTGACAAAAATTAACCATCATTATATGAACACACTGTTCACAGGAAAAATAAAAACATGAAAAACATATCTGGGCCTAAAAATGAAGTGAACTAAAGTCTCATGCAATAGCCAACTTTATTCAGAGGCAATAGGAATACAAATGTTATGATACCCTATGCAAATATAAAGTGACTTAAATCCCAAAGAACGTTTAAAGTCCCTTCTCCAGATGACTGAATAAGTCTATTACATTTCATTGTCCAGTCATAAACACAGAGTCATTAGTAAAGTAACTTCTCCCTTGGTGCTTAGGCCCTTAACTTGGTCCCAGGTGGGCAGACTTGACTTCTGGTATGGTCAGTTTCTCTTTTTGCCCTTTAATTGGAGGTTTGCTCTCTTTCTAATGATTTCCACTGTCTCCTTGCCCTTGTCCTTGATGGCCCTGGGCTGGAGGAGCTGAAAAGAAATCCACGATGTTTCATTGGATCCATCTGCAATGACTGATGCATACTTCTTCCCAGTTTTCTTCTGCAAAAGTAAAAATGGGGCAAGTTAATGCATCAGCTTACTTATCTCCTTCTGAATATACCTAGGGAGGTTAGAGTGTGCATGAGGATGAGTAATAAACAAGCGATGTGTATGGGTTTTAACCAGATGTTGCAGATCCTATAGTAATGGAAGTGTAACAGAATGTGAAGATGAAGTTAAAGCCATTTCTATTGCTGGAAATAATCCTACAACGTAAGTAGAATCTGAAACTATATCAAGGGTTTATGAATTAACTGTAGTGGATGAATCAAGACACCCAGTTCCATGTTTTTGGCTAAGGAAAAAAATATTAATAGGTTGATGAATTCTGGACCAAGAATCCTTCCTATACCATTAGAAGACCATCAATAAAATAAGTATCTTCCTATGGAATGGGAGAAAGTTGGACAGTTTCTATAATCACAAAGTCAGTTCATATGAGGAAATCCCATAGCTTACCAGCTGGATAATGATTTCCTATCCTTCCATAGAAATCTGCAAATGAAATTTTAAAATTCATAGATTTCTATAATGCTCTTAAAAACTGATTGTGAGTTAAGGGTTATATAATACAGCAAGGATCAAACCCATATAATTGTTGACATCGGGTCCTCCCCGATTTACTAATTGAGCAAGAAGAGTAAGGTAAGCAGTTAGTATTTTATGGTCTGTATGCTATTCCAGAGGCTTATTCTCTTGCATTATAATACTTGTAGGGGACAATTTAGTCAGAAAAATAGGTTTCAAGGCAGCGAAGGGACCATATGTGTTGTAAATGAAATCCTCACCCACACACGTGTCCCCAGCCTCCGCTCCCCACCAGGAGGAGGAGGAGCAGAGCCACCCACAGCCCTCCATCTCCAGGCGGAAAGCCACAGGAGACCACGGCGTGGGTGATACACGATTCTTACCTCATCCTCACCCTGTGTTTAGTGGACCCCAGTGAGTCAACGAGAACAAAGGAGCTCGGGGGAAAATGTGTCATCCGGTAGTCTCCTTTAATGCAGGTCTTGGGGTGCCTTTTAAAGGTTCACAGTGGGGGCAGTGGTTATTGACCCCTGAGAATGCCCACTGGTTAAGACAAGAATACTGGGAGTAGCCTCGTCTGCATGTGGAGCTCAAGCCTCCCTGTGCTTCAGGGCAGAAACAGGGCAGACAAAGGCATCAGCCAAGCCACGTTCCTTTGCTTCTGTGAAGCAGACAGTGTTTAACACCTAATAGTAATTTAATAATCTAGCTGGGTTCTGGCCGAGACTTAGGTGTGGAGCAGCCGAATGCCTTCCGCTCTCATCCTGGGATGACACAGGGTTCCAAAGCCTGCTTCAACGTACTTTTAGCCCTTAGAACAGTTCCACACACATGCTACACATCTTTTTAAAGTCTGTTCAGCTAGCTGTAGTTCTCTTCTTGCCTCTTGAGACAATATACAAGGACTGTCCAATGCCATCTCTTCTGTAACTTTAAACAGATTGATTAGTGCGTTGGTTTTGTTAAAATTGCACTGGAAATACCAAGTACAAGGCCTGGGAGGAATTGCTAAATGAATTCTGTTTCCCTGCTGTGGCCTAATTTCCCTTGGTTAGAAAGTTAGCTTTTTCATAGGCTTTCCTAAATCCTCATCAGGAAGTGGAAAGGATTCAAGATTAGACCGATTATCAAACTCCTCACCCCATGCTTCAGGGTCATTTTCAGGCAATGGAGATATGTATCTAAAGGAGGCTCCTGTAAGGGAGCTGAATGAACTGTCACTAGTATAGTTATTGGCGGTGCTGCTTTACTTTTGATTTTGCCTGAATGGAGAAAATCTCCTTTTTTGCCTCTTTTACTAATTTTAATCATCCAGTTTATATTCATTCAAGGAAATAAGCCATCTCTTTGTCATGATCAATATCCTCCTTATCTTTCTGAAGCATTTTGATAAGAGTTCAAATTAACGCCCAAGTGACCCAAAATTTAACAGGGCTCTTCCCCTTACTGTTGCCTCTCCAGTATTCTTCTGGACGCAGTCCCATACTTTTCATCTAAAGTTTCTTCTCCCGGAAACCAAGGATTATAATCATAAACACTTTGCAAATAGTCTAGTAGTTGTGATTTTGATACTTGTGCTCCTCCTTTCTTTAAAAAGTAATGCACAGGCTCACATAAGGCAAGGGCTTCCGTGGTTTCTGCCCCGTTATGCTCACTTGCCCTCTGTGAGGGTCTCCACTCTCTGACTCATAGCCAACTTCAGGTCCCTGTTCCGGTGCCACTTATTCACTGCTCTAGTTGGCGGCGTGACCTGGGAGAGCCGGGCCATAAAATGAGGCGGACTAAAGTGTCATACAATAGCCAACTTTATTCAGAGCGTCGGGCAATTTATACTCCGGAGGTTAAGAGTCACACAAATAAGGTGTTCAATCGCAAGGATGAAATGTGTGGAAAAACATGTTTTTCCATAGAGGCATGTGCATGACAACAACTGAAGTAAACTCACTCCTACCCGCCGCATCAGGGAAGAGCATGGAAACACATTCCAAGAACGATTTTGTGTTTTGAAGAAACTGAGGTCACAAAACTCTTGTTTTCTTGGAGGTTTTTTCACAAGAACTCAGAATTCTCACGTGACTCCATTCTTGGACTGTGTTCTGACAGATGTTAAGATTTCATAATGAATTAAATAGCACTCTTATCTTCTACCCTGCTAATTTTGCACAAATCAAGCAGAGGAGAAACACGCTTTCCCTTACCTTGGTGGAAGGAGAGTAAATTATCACAACTCTGCAAAGATCACTTCCACAGTATTTATATGTAAGTGTGTATATGTGAGTGTGTATAAATTTTAAGCACATTAGTTCTTTACTTCCATGCATATGAAGTGCAGGTTCTTGTTTGCCCCATTATTTGCGATAATAAGAATTGGGGATCCCCTAAATGGTCACCTCTAAAAGGTTAAATTGTTCAAGCATGTAATGAATTCCGTGTACCACTCTGAAGCTACTAAGCATAAATGGGAAATACACGGTGAACTGAAATAAAAAGGGAAAGAACAGAGGATATTAGAAATGTGCTATATAGCTTGAATATTGCAAAGAAGCTCAAGAGTCTTTAATGATATATAAGAAACAAGTATTGGTGATTATCTCTTAAGCGCAATTGAGAGCTAAGAGATTAGCATTGCAGTTGAAGAGAAATAACTCAGCATATACCTCCATACTCTTAAATGCTGAATTTTATTAGGTATTACCTTTCTGGAAATAGAAGGCTTTATACATCATTATGGCTGTTAGGATTTTTAAACATTGCAGCTATTTTGGAAAACAGTGCATAACATAGCAATAAAGATTTACTCTGGGACCTAATATTCCTGGAGGTTTAATATACAAGAAACAATGGAGCCAGAAAGATGACTCAGCAAGTAGAGTTCTTGAGGTATAAGCCTAATGGCATGAGTTCAAGCCCCAGAATTCACATAATGCTGGAAGGAGAGGACTGTCTCTACAGAGTTGTCCTCTTACCTCCACACACGTGACGTGATGTGCTCATACACACGTGATTTAAAAGAAAAAAAGAAACCAGAACTCTACATTCCTTTTCATGGTAACAGTGTCTGTTGTATAATGGGAAAATACAGGTAGCCTAAGTATCTGTATAGGGGAATTGTTTAATTAACTATGATATACAAAGGTATATAGAATTCAGCTCTCTGTGTAGTATAATTAAGAAAAACATGCTTAAACTTTTATTTGGCAAATATTTATCATGTGCCTCCTATGTGTCAAGCACTATTTTTTAAGAGGAAGAGAGACAACAATAAGTAAGATTTAAAAAAAAGAGAGAGAGAAAATCCATATGCCATTGAAATTTACCTTATTTTGAGGAAGATTGGCAGCAGACAAATAAAGAAAGGAATAATGGAAATGAAGGGCTCTTTTTTGACTTGAAAATCAGCCACACAGTCTCACTGACGAAAAGTTAAATAATAAAAGAGATGGACCAGCAAGCCATGCAAGTGTTTGGGAAGATTATGGAGCACAGAATGGGTTTAGAAGGGTATAGGGCAGGGATGTGGTTGGTGAGTTTATAGAATGCCAAGGGCGCCAGTGTATAGAATGGGTCACATTGAGATTCAGTCATGAAGACTAAAACAGTATGGTAAGGCCTTGGGATTTTATCCTTTGTGTGTTACACAGCTATTAGAAATTTTGGAACCTAGGATAAAGTAGTTGTAAATACCAACAGCGGAAGAAAAGACTCTAATTCCTTTATGTGGACATGCTGATAAGAGTTGGTACAGGCCTGTAACAATTAGAAAATGCAATTATCTGTGAATGATTAGAAGCAGAGGAAAGAAGAGTGTCAAAGTATTCCAAAATTTGGTCAACAAGTTGGCGCCAGCCCATTAAATGGGATGAGAAATTCAGGAGAAAAAAGAATTGGAGAGCACTGAGATGATACACTTCATTTAGGCATGTTGAGTTTGAGGGAGCTGGAGAGGGTGAAAACAAAAGTGACCTCACATTATTTATCAGGTGAGCTGCTGCTTTTCCCTCTAATGACAGGAGCTGTGGATCAACAGCTGTCTTGGAAGCAAGCACCCTTGGCGCTTCACCCTGTGGTGAAGTTGGAAGCTGATTTGCAGTGGGAAGTCTACCTGACCTTTCAGATCTAAATTAACTCAAAGGCTGACTTTTGTCCTACCATTTAAAAGAACAACAACAAAAAAAAAAAGTGGAGAAGAAAGAAAACAGACAGCAGAATTAGTAGGGAGAATCCACAGTCACAACTCACATTCCAGAAAAATTCACTAGCCTCTCCATCATGTTCCAGGTAAAAAGTGAGCATCAGACTTGATAGAGGACTTCACCCTGACTATGAATTTATTTATTTATCTATCTATCTATCTATCTATCTATCTATCTATTTATTTATTTATTTGTTTGAGACAAGATTTCTCTGCTGTAACTCTTGCTATCCTAGAAATCACTCTGTAGACCAGGCTGGCTTCAAACTCACAGATCTGCCTGCCTCCGCCTCCCGAGTGCTAAGACTAAAGGTTTGTGCCACCACTGCCTGGTTACTATGAATTTTTTAATGTCCTTATTATAATATTTACTTAAATGAAGTTATTTTGTTATTTAATGTCTTAAATCTGTATTTTCCTAATGGAATAATGGCTCAGAATGGTATATTATTTTAAGATATTGTGATCATTTGATGACCAGATATGACTTCTGTTTAAATATTGTGTGACATTCATCCCCCTTCACTGCATGGCACTTCCACAGTCACGTGGTATAGTTAATGCTCGTTATATGTATGAGGCTTCTATGCACTCACTGGATTCATATAACTCAACCATGAGTAAAACAGTAGTGAGATTGTCATGTGCCTGAGAAAAGTAATGTCAGATCATAAAAGGGAAACAGAGATGATGAGGAGCCCTCACAGATTGCAGAGGAGGAGAGACATTTGGACAAGATGCTCTGAGAACCTACAGAGGCAATGAACAAGGTCGCACAAATGGGGTGAAAGAGATGTCAGTGCCCCACCAAGGCTGTAGGAAGTTCTGGTTTATATGGAACAGACATAAACATACTTGGAGATACTTCAGGAGGGACTTCTCTGGAACAAATTAGGGGAGAAAAAATTTTTGTACTTTATTTGGAACATTTTAGTAAATTTGAAAATGTTTAAATTTTCTTTAATTTTTATCAAAGTGATTAAGAGACAAGTATGTAACTTAGTGAAGCCCATGGTTTCTAGACGGCTGGCAGGAAGGAAAGTCATGTGAGGAACAAAAAGCTGTAGGGTAGATCATGGCAAAATGAACCTGAAGGTGTCTGATCTCCTGGCATGCGGGCCAGCTGGGAATACTGCACTGGGTAGGAAGTTGGGAGGCACGTTGAACAGGCTTGATAGGTATCTGTAGGCTGAAGCAAATTCTCTCTTGAAAGCAACCTTCCTTTGAAGAAGAGACTTGCCTTCTAACAGTGGCTGTTTAGCTGCTGTCTCTGGTACAGGAAACTGCTATGGTTTAGTTTTTGAAATTGAAGGTTATTTAAAGTACGTTAAAATAATTTAACATTTCAGTAATTTTGTTCCTAGAACAGGTATTCATAGAGTTGTATAACTTATAAAGTTTTCATTAATATTAGGGGGAGAACTTGTATATATGCGTTTTGCTAAAGCTGTTTTTCATTTGGTAGAGTCAGCAGATAGAGTACGTATGTGTACTTCACAAATGAGATCATTTATAAGCCATTACATTATACAAGATTGGAGTCTAGGGCAGTTAGTTTTCTTAAGAGTGTGAAACCCTGGCTCAGAAGCATGATTCAGCTTCTGTTGTGCCTGCAGGCTGGTTGCAGTAATGTACTTACACACTTCCATGGACCATTGCATTTTAGACCCTCCTTTGGCTCCTTTACATTGGAGCTGTAAAACCCAGAAAATTACTCCAGTATTCTATTATCCTTTTTGTTAATATGATAAAACAGTCTGATGGAAAGCGATGTAGGGGAGGAGTTGCCCTGATAATTTCATGCTCAGTTTATGCCCACAAAACTTGACTAAGTCCGTGTAACTACGCAGAATTTCATACTGGCGTTACTGAGTTATTTCAGCTCACAGTAGGTTATAGTCCATCATTGACGAAATCACAGCAGAAACCGTGCAAGAATATTGCTTGCTGGCTTGCTCTCAGATTCATGCTTAACTAACTTTCTCATATAGCTCAGCACCACCTGCCTAAGGATGGTGCCACCCACAGTGGGCTGGGCCCTTCAAGGTTAATTAAAAAGCAAGGTAACCTCCAAGGAAGATACCTCAATTGAGTGCCTCAATTGAGACTTTCTTCTTCTAGGCTCTGTGAAAGTCAAAGCTATCTACAGTTCTCTCAAGACTGCATAATGTGCTCCCCTCTATATGTACAGAACAGACATTGACCCACTGCAAGCAGTGGGGCTTTGGGCTTTTAAAGCTTTATTCTCTCTCATTTTGTTGGCTAAGAAAGTCTGTGATAATGCCCTTTGGCCACTGTGCCATTTGGTGGCCAAACGAAAGCATGGTAAACTATAATTTCCCTATGGTATTTCAAAAGTACATGTTCCACAGCTGATGTCTTGCTCTTTACTCTATTGCCCCATATGATTTCAATGAATAGTAGACATGAGGAAGTAGGACTACAGATGACCACTCATGTGGGGTAGGTTGGGGAATGAGTAAAAGAAAACAAACCACGGCTTACCTACCTACCTACCATTGCTGATACATTTTGAGTAAAATAAACTATAGTGTAGATCCTTCCACTCCTCCTTTTCTTCACTAAAACAAAAGTAGCCATTTTGAATACAAAGAAAAGCAGGAATTGTTTACACCAAAGCAGTTGCAGGGCGGGGGGGAGGGCAGAACATGAGAGGCATGTAGCAAGCTCAGTACCAGCCTGGGCTGCACGAGACTTGGATTTTAAAATGGTCAATTTTTTGAGCAAACATTTCTCCAGAGAAGATGCACAAATGGCCAATAAGTACATGGTATCATCAGTAGCCATTAGGAAATACAAATCAAAACCTTAATGAGACACTACTTGACACTCAGTGCATTAAGGGGCAGGGAGTGTTAATAAGAATCTGGAAAACTTGGATCAATCACAGTGTGGTGAGATGGTGAAACGGTGCTGCCACTTTGAAAAATAGTCTAGCATAACCTAATAATATTAAACACCTGCCCGGTAATTTCATGCTCAGTTTATGCCCATGAGACTTGACATAAGTCTGTACAACTACTCAGAATTTTATAGTAGCATTATTCTCAATTCATAGAGAGTAGAAACAGTCTCCAGTGTTCATCAGCTGGTGGGCGCGTTTTAAAATGTGATATATATGCTGGATGATGGTGGCGCATGCCTTTAATCCCAGCACTCAGAAGGCAGATGCAGGTGAATCTCTGTGAGTTCAAGGCCAGCCTGGTCTATAGTGAGTTCCAGAACAAACAGCCGGAGTTACAACAGAGAATCTCTGTCTCAGAAAAAAAAAGTGATACATACTTGTAATAGAATATTATTCAGCAAAAAGGGTAAGCATAGAAACATTATATATAACATACTCTATACACTATTAATATTTATTTCTATACCAGTAAAGCTGATAATAAGAATAAAGAACACAATAATTTACATTACCAAGGAAATAAATCTAATCCCAGTTTACCGGGTGATTCTATTTATATGACATTTTTGAAGTGGTAAATTTTTAATAAGGACAGATTAGCAATTTCCAGATGTCAGGAATAGCAAAGGTAGAAGGAGGTGGGTTATTGGGGGACCATTTAAAACCAAACATAAGCCAGGCAGTGGTGGCACACTCCATTAATCCCAGCACTCAGAAGGCAGAGGCAGGTGAATCTCTGAGTTTGAGGCTAGCCTGGTCAACAGAGTGAGTTCCACAACAGCCAGTTACAACAGAGAAACCCTGTCTCAAAACACCCCCACCCTCAAAAAAATAGTAGCATGTGCCTGTAATCCCAGCACTGAAGAGGCTAATGCAGGGGGATCCAGAGTTCAAAGCCAGCCTGTTACATAGTAAAAGAAAGGTGGTGGGGAAGGGGACTGGAGGTAAAGCTCAGTGGTAGAGCACTTCCTGACATGCACAAAACCCTGGGTTTGATCCTCAACACTGCATAAACTAGACATTGTGTTAAACACCTATAATTCCAGCACTCAGGCAGTAGAAGAAGGAGGATCAGAAGTCCAAAGGCATCCTTGACTACATAGGTTGAGGCCAGCCTGAGCTACCTGATGAGACATGTTTTCTACACCTCTGCCCCCCAAAAAATGAAGAACCCTTTTTGGTTTCTGAAGCAGCAGAAAGAGACTGAAGTCAGATCTTCAGTCCACCAGACTGAAGGCATCCATCGTGGGGCAGCTCTCTCAGGCTGGAAATTGAGGGGGTCTGCTGAGGGGGTAAAGTGGGAGGAGCTGGCTGTGACCCTTTTATAGAGATGGGGTGAGGGGCTTAGGAATGATAAAATTGTTGCAGCATAAGGTTTTCTACTGTCTCTCTTGCAATCTCTCCTTCCTGAAAGTGTTTGCCCAAGGTGAGGCAGAGTATAATTTCTGGAATGAATGATAACAGATGAGCAAAGTCATCTGTAATTTCATAGGAACTGCTTCGTATTGTGACAGTGGTGGACATGGGACCCTGCACCTAGCAAGGAAAGATTGTTATTTGTTCCTGTCCAGCGATACTGCAAAGTTCATACTGAGCATAGTAACACATACTTGTAATAATATCAGCACTTGGGAAGCTGAAGCAGAAGGATTGCTTCGATTTTGAGGGAAGTATAGAATATATAGGGAGCCCCTCTCTCAGTACAAAAAACAAAAGTTTTAAAAAAGAAAGAAAAGACTCATGTCACATTTTAGCAGAAAAGAAAAATACGGTTTTAAAAATGAATAAGAAACATTTTTTGTAAAGCAAAAACCATGCTGTTAAAATCTCTTCATCTTGAAAAGATAAACAGCAGGATTAACTGTTTACTTTGAGATCCCATGCCTGGTTGTTTTTGAGAAAAGGGAACGCAGTGTCCTGTGTCTAGTTCCCAGCTGTAGGGAAGCAGCCCTCCTCCCATCTTCTGGGGAGCTCCTCTCTCATTCAGGGTCAAGCCTTCCCCCCCTTCCTGCTTCCGCGCCCCCATTCTTTTGTCTCCTGCTTTTTACTTTTATACTTCTTGCTGAAGTTTCTCCTTCTTTTTTCTTGAGTTGATGCTTAGTAAGAAATTACGAAGTAGAGACCAAGAACTTGTTGATCTCAGAGGCTGCTTCCTCTGACAGTGACCTAGAATAGAACAGCCAGCCCGACTTGATTCCCGGAATTCTTGGTGGACTGCTAAGAACTGCTCCGATCTCAGTGTAAACACCCACATGGTCACTTAATCTTCCTTCTTGGCACATGTGCATGTGCTGACACACACGTCTGCCTTTTCCTTGCTCCTCTCTGTGGAGTGGTGAAATCGCACCACTGCGAGAGAAAAGGAAACTTTGGAAGGAAGAGGGAGGGACTGACGTTCTCAGAGGAATATCATACCCTTTAAATCTCCCTCTACAAATCCAGTTTGCTTTCTTTGTCATTATTCTATAGTTTTTGTTTTTTATAATTTATAGTTTTTGAAATATTCTTCGATGAAGCTGATTAAGGACGAAATAAAAACTTTCAGGACCCAGGCATAGCTCTGATTGAGTACTTGATTTACACACATGAGGACTTGAGTTCAATCCCCAGTGCATGCAAATGCATGCGTGTGTGCACATACACCTCTTTTGAAGGCAGATAATAGCTATGTAATGTTAGACCTCTTATGTGAATGATTACCTGGGGAGATACTAATGTATTTTTCACAAACATCATCTGCTTTCTTTTTTGTTTGTTTATTTTTTGAGACAGGATCTCACTATGTATCGCAGAGTAGCTTTGGACTTGCAGTCTATAGCCCAACATGACCTCAAATCATGATCTGTCTGCCTCGGTACTGGGATCACAAGCCTGTGTCATTGTTTCCACTACTGTGAGCATGTCTCCTGATTGCTGTGCCTCTTCCTAGCTGAAACTGAGTGACTGGCTGGGACAGGGGCGGGCTGCATTTCAAGCTATTTATTGTTTTACCTTTATCAAGACCTTACCTTGCAAATAAAACTATAGTAACTAAGGGGTGGGGTCACTGCCCCCTTCACATCTTCACAGGTTGGTTTCCCATGTGAGGAACTCACATTTGGGCAGACAGCGAAACTTTATGCTGCTTTCATATCTCCCCATCTTTGTCTTCACATAAAGATTACATCCCTACAAAGACAAATGCTTGGATATCACTAGCAATTCTGATTTTCCAGATGGGTGGCAGAAACGAAGATTTTTAGTTTAGAAAAGGCACAGGAACTTAGCTGGGTGTTAAGCAAGTTGAAGTCGCCTAGACTGCATAGGAGTGAGGATTGACACTCCCAGAGGCGGTGGGGTCTTGTTCATCAGCCACAGAGCTCAGATGTCTCTTCTCCAGGCCTGCAGGCTTCTCTGTATCACATGCTAACAACCAGAGAAATGGGCCGCTGTTTGGTTAAGAGTGTTTGTTTTATCTTTCAGTACTTTAAGAGTGGAATTCACTCATTAGAATGTTATTCCAAGCACAGAAAGGTGAGCTGTCTCACAGAATGAATCCAGTTCTGGGACTCTTACTGCCTCCCTGCAAGACATTTTTCTCCTGGTAATCTAAACTAATCACTCCCAGAGATAGTGCTCCCCTCACCTGAGTTACAGCTTACCAGGAATGGTACTGAGAGCTCTCTTGATGTGAATCAGTGAGCATATTTACTGTGCCCAGTGGTAGGATGGCCAAAGGATGAACCTCAGTCTCCTTTCCAAAGTGAAAGATTATTTTTATGAACAACTATGACACACAAATTCATACCACAACTTTAAAATGTCAAATCTCCTGACATACACTTCTCATGGTTTGGCTACACTATTCCCCAGTGTCTCAGAACCTTTTGAAGGTGGTGCTGTGCTTGCTTGTCATCTTCCAGGACACAGACACACAATTTATTGCATCTCTTCTGTGAATTCAGGTGTTGTGTCTGAGCTACAGCCTGCTGTAAAAATCTAGGGGCTCCACAGCATGCAGAGTACACAGTGCGGGGCTCCGTGTCTGGAGGACACACAGCCCACAGCCCAAGGCTCTTGGTTTGGTGCACACACACACATACACACACACACACACACACACACACAGAGCCCAAAACCCAGGGGCTCCCAGTGGAAAGCTCTGCCCTTGACATGCCCCTCTATACTTACTGAAGGAGACCTGGACTCCCTCCCCTCAGCTGGAACTCTGGGGACCCCTCTGTGTGGAGGAAGCTCCGCCTCACCCCCGCCCCCTTGCCAGGCCCAACCCTCCTGTAGGTGCCAAACAGTCAAGCTGCCTAGGCCACAGTGGACTGCTTCATGGTGGGCCCTGCCGTTGACCTTGTTTTAGAGGGCCTTGCTCTCCTGGTGTCCTCCATCTCCTCTCTCTCCCTCACTCCTGCCTCCCCTTCCTCGGTGTTCCCTGAGCTCTGAGGGGAGGGATTTAATGGAGACATCCCATTTAGAGATGTATTTCAAGGTCTCTCTATGAAGAGTGTAATGTGTCCGTGTGTGTGTGTGTGTGTGTGTGTGTGTGTGTGTGTGTGTGTGTGTAGTGTCTGGCTGTGGGCTTCTGTATCTGTTCCCATCTGCTGCAGCAGGAAGCCTCTCTGATGGTGGCTGAATAAGGCACTGATCTGTGAGGATAGCAGATATCATTAGAAGTCATTTTATTGTAACTTTTATTATTTTTATTTTTTAGACCAGTAGTGTTTGGTTTTACCCTAGCTCTCCGGCCTCTCTCAACTCTGGTTCTTTGTCACCTAAGCAATGTTAGATATAGGGTCCATCTCATGGAGTGGGCCCTAAGCCAAATCAGATATTGATTGGCTACTCCCACAGAATGTATGCCACCAGTGTCCTAGCAACGTTTGTCAGCAGGACAGATTGTAGATCAAAGGTTTTGTGTTTGGGTTGCTGTTTACTTTTCTCTTTTTATAGCCTACAGGGTACCTTTCTGTGCCACAGACACTAAAACATGGAGGTGAAGGTTCTATGTAGATACCAGCTCGACCTCTCCATGTTCAATGAGTTGTGTGGGGGTTATTTTCAGCAATGGGGCCTTTCTGTCTGTTTGTGGGGAACAACCTATTGACAACAGCCTGGATTGAAAAACAAAGTTGTTGTGTTTTTAAGTAGGAATCTCGTGGTAGATCTATTTCTAGCTGTTTGAGGCACCTCCACACTGATCTCCATAGAGACTACCAGTTTGCACTCCCACAGGCAGTGAATAAGTGTTCCCTTTTCCCTACATCCATGCTAGCATCTGTCTTCTTAATTTCTTTATTTTTTTTAATCCCATAGTTCTGCAGGGGGAGGGGGAGGGGGATGAAATCACGAAGTTTTAATTTTTGCTTCCCTGATGACTAATGGTGTTGAACATTTTTTTTTAAAGTTTCTCAGCCATTTGTATTTTATCTTTTGAGAACTCTATTTAGTTCCATGCCCTGTTTTTCAGTTGCATTGTTTGTTTTCCTGATGTTTTGGTTTATGAGTTTATTGCATATTCTAGATACAAGCCTTCTGTCAGATGTAGCCTACTTCTGCATATACTTTCTGTTGTTGTGTTAAAATGCCATAACCAAAAAGCAGCTTAGGAATGAAAGAGTTTATTTTGGCTTAGAGTTCCAAAGGGATAGAGTCCATCATGGTGGGGGAGGCATGGCAACATGCAGGGAAGTGTGATAGCAAGAGCAAGAAGCTGTCTGCTCATGTATTCATAAATTCATCCACACACAGGAAGTGGAGTGAGGCGATAAACTCTCAAATTTAGCCCCTAGTGACTACTTCCTTCAGCAAGACAACACCTAAAGTTTCCATAAACTCCACAGACAGTGGTCCCCTACTGGAGACTAAGTATTTAAATATATGAGCCTATGGTAGACATTTCTCATTCAGACCACCATAGTTGTCTACCAGAACTAGATGGTGAGATCTTAATTGTTGAAGACATCACAACATAGAAAACTCAAGTGGGAGCTGATCCAGAAGCTTCCTCTCTACTGGGTATCTTTCGTAGTACAAGAAGACTTTATTTGGGATGGTGGGAGAAAACTCATTAACGGTCTTACCCAGTGGTGAGCCTCACGTGCTACAGTATAACCTGTTGTGGGAAATGTGCCAGTGCTGATGCAATAGTACCACTGGTGCGATAGTGGCCTGACCATCAGGGGTCAATGAAGCACTTTTTCTTTGGATTTGGGGTCGATTCCAGAACAGGAAATTCATGCCTGATATGCTAAATCTAATTTAGAAAAAAACAAACCCACAGCCAGGGAAATTATCCCAGTAGTAGGGGCTACTACTGTTGTTTTCCCAAATGGACATGTTGTCAGATTGTCTTCTAAATACTTGTTTTTATATCCCTGGGTTGATGGTTTCAATGTTAATCAGGGAAGCTTCCTTTTACAGTAGGCATTGGTTAATACAGACACTCATACCTGATCAAAGTACTGAAAATAAATAAATGCTGACTGTTCATCCCTAAACAGGCCATCTATATAAACTGTCTACCCACCCCAAGACTCAGGGAGCGTATCCAGAGAGAGGGAGAAGGGATGTAAAAGCTAGAGGACAGGGAAGAGTGCTGCTGTGACGAGTTTGTCAGCTTGACACAGTTTGGGAAGGAAGATTTGCCTGTAAACAAGTTTGTAGGGCATTTCCTAACTAGTGACCGATGTGGGAGGGCTCAGCTTGTTGTGGGTGGTGCCGTCCCTGGGCAAGTCTTGGATCATATAAAAAAGCAGGTTGAAGGGAGGGATGGAGGTGTGTTGATATGTATTGTACGAAAGAAGAAAAATAAGCAGGCTGAGCAAGCCAGTGATCCGTGTTCCTTCATAGCCTCTGCATCAGCTCCTGCCTCCGGGTTCCTGCCTTTCATTCCCACAGTTATGGACTACAAGCTATAGGATGAAGTAAACCCCTTCCTCCCCAGGTTGCTTTTGTCAGTGTTTTTATCACAGCAAACACATCGAACCCTAAGACGACTGTAAAATGTTGTCTTCTGGACACGACATAACCATTGTTCTCAGGAACTCAATGCAGCTGTTGCGTTACTTACACAAAGCTGAGCCCAGCAACAGTCCAGCCTGGGTGAAGGAGGGGTTCACAAGGGCCCAGCCCTGGGCAGTTACTGTCTGGTAGGGGAAGAGGAGTCATTTTCTTGGTGTATAGGCACCAGTAAGTTACCCATACTTCAGTAAATAAGCTCCAGCCTGCACTCGTGAACAACTTTACGTAAACTCAGTAAGTTATTTAAACAAATAAACACACAAGTGGCATGTGCTATAATCCAGCACTTGGACTAGAGGCAAGAAAGCAAGAGTTTAAGGCCTGCCTACGCTACATGAGGTCCTGTTGCCAACATAAAAACCACAGCTCTCATCTTAGAGTAAGAGATATAGTTTATTCTAGAACCATTATGAGTGACCATGGCCTAGAAACACAAATGCAGTGTACCTCACATTCATGTTCCAGTGTGGAAACAGTTTCACAAAGTTTTTATAGTTTTATGGAATAGAAAAAGTCATACATCAAGCAAAGTTTAAAATACGTTGGTGGGTACAAGATGGGGGGCAAGGTGGGTGCTATCTGATGACATTCATAGCTCCTGGAATGGTGGAGACTAGTATTCTGCTAGGGTTAACAGCTTCAGAGAGCTATTTGTTATTATTATCATTAGGTATGATCCAGATACAGAGTGTGGCAAGGAATGACTGTTCCAGAAGAGTAAAATTAAACCAAGATAAAGTCGTTAGCTTCTGAACCTACAAAATCTCTGTCTCTCCACAGTACTGAGATTCTAATCAGTCTGTCAGTCTCTGCAGACACTGATTCCTTCCAGGACTTTTTTTGTTCACACTACTACAAAGCAAAACAAACAGAATTGGAAGTGAAGAAGCGAAACTAGCATTATGAAATGATTCCATGCTTACAATCAAGGAAAATCAGTGGGAGCAACAGGTCACAGAAGTTCAATATATAGGTTAACCATGGTTTTCATATATCAGCAATATCTGACAAACAAGATTATCCTTTAATATAGCAAGTACATCTATAGACAATCTAGCAGTTGGTCTAATGTAAGATGTGCAAGAATGTTTTAGAAAAAAAAAAGTTTTTTAAACTTTGATATCAAATGTACCCACCAAGATTAGTGTGTTGTGCCATTCACTGAACCCAGCCCTGTGCTGTGTGGGTCACTTTAATCCTTGCTGTCTGCATTGGCTTCTTTTATTTCCATGTTAAAATGAGTAAATTCAAGCTCATACAGGTAAGTAGTATTTGCAAGATTCTAAATTTCTGACAGGATGCTGCTTCCCTGGGAAGCCATTGGGTTCCATTGGGTATTTTTGTGGCCAAGAAAAGCAAGTGCATCATGGAATTGTTCTGCAGAGACCTGTACCAACACTGATTTTAGGAGATAGTGTTTCACCAAGCAGGAAGCAGTGACAAGTAGGTGGAATTCACTGTGTGCTCTGGTAAGCTAACTGGTTTTGTGGAAACTCACTTCAGGCATGAGATGGCATGTCACTAAGCCACAGCTCTGTATGTAGGACAGTGGGAGAGCATATTCAGCTACATGAGCCAAAGGAGACAAACACAGAGTACTCAGAGCAGTAACCAAGGCAGGAGCCTGAAGGCAGAGGCTGTGGAGCAACACTGCTGACTGGCTTGCTCCTCCTGTCTTGCTCAGCCCGATTTCCTGTGTGATCCAGAACCACTAGGGCAAAATAACAAACAAAAGTAGCCTCTAGCTCCCTTGGCTATTTGAGATAAAAGTAATATCAAGCAAAGCAAGAAATGGTATCAGTTCTCCTCTTCTCCCTTCTTAGTACAAACCAGAAAAAGAAGAACTTTGTATTGTGTTCCATAGAAATTTTGTCCTTTTTACACAGTAACATTTAGCAGGCCTTAATGCCATTATTGGCAGAGGACTACTTTGAGTCTATTTTCCTGTAAGGAAAACCTAGGGCCTTCTCGGGAAATGCAGCCTGGTCACAGACTTCCTTCTACCCTAGATCCCCCGTGCTTCTGCCTAGATTTACCTCTGTAGAGGAAGTAGAAAAGTGGATGAGGAGATACCTGGGAAATGAGGAGGCATGTAACTGGCTTGTAACAGAAAGAGAATGTCAGTTCAGTATAAAAGAATGCGCTTTCATTCTTGCTATCACTGACTCTACTAAAAGCAACATGACTAGATCTAACCTGGACATCTGTATCCATCTCAAGGAGCCCAGAGGATCAGCAACTTCATGAGTGATTTCCAACATGTTTCTTTCTACTTCCCCCCTTTCCAGGACTCTACAAGATGAGAGTTCCTGAATTTAAAAAGTATTTAATATGGAAAGAAAGATAGCCTCACACACACATATACAATACTAATGTGGGGGGGGGGATAGATAAAATAAAACTTCAAAAACAAGAAGGAAATCTAAATAGTATAGGATATAGGAGAGCCCATGTGGCAAAGCAGCAAAACGAGCCCCCAGATTGTGACAGGATGATTGGTATTACCGCCCCATATAGTATAGTCACTGACCCAGATGTGCACTGTATCACAGAGGGCTCCAGGAGAGGTACATTAGGACTAGACAAGTGGGGTGCAGCAGCCTAAGGAAGAGTTGGTAATTACAGAGGTTTGATGTGGAATTTGTGATAAGGACAATAGAAAACTAATTTAAAATATAAGTAGGAAGGCTGAAGAATTAGCTCAATGGCAAGAGCTGGCAGGTACAAGGCCCTATTAATTGCCACTACCACAAAAAAGTAGATAAATAAAATGCAATAGGAAAAATATAGTTTTATTATATGGAAGACTGTCATTTCCCTAACATTTGTAAGTTTTGATATTTATTCTTATCAATTATCATAGTATTGTTTTCTTTCTAATTATAATTTCCTGTTTCACTTCCAAATTCAAAAATATGTTATGGTTTCCAAAAACAGTTGGGCATTGTGGCTCATACCTGTTATCCCAATTCTTGGAAGGTTGAAGAGGAGGGTCTTGAATTAAATCCAGCTTATACTCTATGGGGAGAGGGATCTTCTCTCAAAATAAATATAGTAAGTTTAATTTTCAAAGCTAGACATGGTAGTGCATACCTGTAATTCCAGCCCTTTGAGTGTGGAGGTAGGAAGGTCAGAATTTCATTGGCGGCACAGTGAGTTTGAGACCAACATGGGCAAAGTAAGAGTCTCACTCGGAGGGGCTGGCAAGATAGTTCAGTAGGTAAAGACACTTGCTCCACAAGCCTGGTGACCTGTGTCCAACCCCTGAGATAGCAACCCATGTAAAGTGGAAGAGAGTACTGACTTCACAAAGTTGTCTTCTGACCTACACACTTGGATCCTGGTGGGATTGCTGCCTCGCACACACAGAGATGCACAGCAATAATAACGATAATAATAGTAATCATAAGTCAGCTTAAAATAACCTAACTTGTTAAAAAAGTCAAATTTATAAATAGAAGAAGATTTTTTAGATGATTATCGTTTGCTTAATTATATCAGAGACAGGATCCAGCCTATATGAATTTCTTTGAAACTCACTGAGTCTTGCTTTAAAGCAGTGGGAGGGTCAGCTTTTAATTAAATCTGCATGCCTGAAGCACGTTTTCTAACATAGGCAGTTCTCAGGTGTTCATCCAGCAAATCAAGCTCATTAGGCATATAAAAAGTTTTACAAATTTTTGCTTTATCTTTTCTTGGTATATCAGCAATTAGAAACGGTGTGTTAAATTAATTGTGGATTTGCCAATGTCTCTGATTTTTTTATAGTTACATTTTATTTATTTCCAGACTATTATAAGCATAAAAGATTTGAAATTAAACATCATCCTGATAAATTAAACATTTTGATCAGTACTGATGAAATTTCCACTCTTAAAAATATACTCTTTCTTAAAACCTGCTGTTCACTCTCTTGTGTTTTCTTTTTTTGTGTGTTTTGTTTTTTCTTTCTGAGACAAGGTCTCAAGTAGCCAGAACTGGCCTTGAACTCCTGATCCTCCTACCTCTACTTCCCAAGTGCTGGGAGTTTTTAAATGGCATCTCACTCTGTCGCTCAGGCTGACCTGGAAACTTCTGAGTGCCAGAATTATGGATATCACATACCACTGAAATTCTGTTTATTAACTGGCAAATTTAAATTATTTGTATGTTTTCCTAGTACACAAGGACTAACGTCTACTTCTTGTTATCTTGTATGTGTCTTGCCTTTTCGTGTGAATCTCACAGTGATTTCATACTTTTGTTTGCCTACATTTTTCATTCCATTTTCTTTCCCTCCAGTGACTTGGAAATTGTCCCTATTTTTCTTCATTTTTCCTCACACAGTGCTTGATATCCAACTTACATGCAGAGCATGACATGAAGACTTAGGAGCATGTTAATTCATCGCCACTACTTTGGATTTCCAGCCACCCATCCTGTTTTCACCTTCTTGCTTACTGGTTAACACTACTGCTTGTGCTGTTTGTTTAACACCGTGTTTTGTTTTTTTGATTTTATGTATCTGTGTCTCTCTGTGTGTGCACACTCGTGTGTGAATGCATGCACACATACACCATGTGTTCTTGTGGAGTCAGAGGACAACAAGGAGTCTGTTCTCTCCTCCCACCATGTAGGTGGCAAGGATTGAACTCAGATGGTCAGGCAAGTGTCTTCATCTGCTGAGACATCTGTGGCCGTGTGTGTGTGTGTGTGTGTGTGTGTGTGTGTGTGTGTGTGTGATCACTAACCCTTATTATAGTTTAGACCTTTTTCCAGGATAATTTCTTTGTTTCTAAATATATAATCTAGAAATTATTTTTGCAATGGCATTAATAATTTATAAATATTCCAGCCTGAAATATGTAAAAATCTGAAAAAGTCTTTATTTTATGATCACTTTTTTTTTTGTTTGTTTGTTTTTTTCAAAGCAGGGTTTCTCTATTGTAACTCTAGCTGTCCTGGAACTCACTCTGTAGACCAGGCTGGCCACGAACTCACAGAGATCTGCCTGCCTCTGCCTCCCCGAGTGCTGGGATTAAAGGCATGCACCAACACTGCCCAACTTATGATCACTCTTTAAATCATTTTTCTTGGGAGATAGTTCTGAAGTAGCTTTCAGAATTTGGAAAATAATCCCCAATCTTCTGGAATAACATTTGAGAAAGTGGCTATAAATTAAGTTTCTGTTCCTAGAAGATATTCTTTCAATTAGTATATGCTGCATGGTTTTAAAAAGTCTTTTCGTTGTTTTCATGGTCTCTGTTACACACTGTCTCCTGTGCTGTCTGCTTCACAGCCCTGTTTGATTCCAGCGTACCGTTAGGATGGGCCTCCTTCCGAGCCTCTGCCCGTCACTGCCACTCTTCCGGAGTGCTGGTGCCCTCTGGGCCGCTGCGTTTCTCAAGCTTTGCCTCAGTGCTCAGGCTGACTCCTGGAACATCCAGGCATACACCCGTCCCATAAACACACCACGTGAGTGGGTGGAGCTGTTTCTCACACTATAGTGGGTTTGTTACTTGAATAAATATAACTTTAATTTCTGAAATTCTGTTTGCTTTTTCAAATCTGCCAAGCCATTTTTATAGCTTCTGTCATATTAATGTTTTTATGAGTTTGCTTTTTTAAATGGTTATAAACTTTATCATAAGCACTCAGTAGGTCTGTTATTTCCTCAAACTCTTTCTATATAATAGCTCATTTCTTTGCTTTTAATGATTTTAATGTGCACACATCCTTGATCCATTTCTTTCCAACAGGATTTGCATTTTTACTGCAAAGCAAGTGCTCTGTGGTTGGGGTTCTTTAATGGAGTCTGGTGTTCCTGTTGCTGTGGATGGGGTTTCATAGAGGAATCTAGAGTTTGTCCTTGTGGGTGGGGCTTCAGAGAGGAGTCTAAAGTTTGTCCCTGTGGATGGGCTTCAGGGAGTCTAGAGGTTTTGCCCTTTGCCAAGGTTTGTGGCTTTAGTTTGTCTTTGTTCATTTTTTGTTCCCATCTATTATTTTCCTTTATATAGCAATGTATACTGACACATTTTTTGACTCCATGAAATCATCTTTTGAGAATGTGTCACTTTAAATTAGTCTTTGTTTACCTAAGGTATGAAGTGAAAAGACTATAAATTCACTTATGGGTTTCCATGAGTGCAGGACTGGAACACCTGAACTTAAAGTTGAGGGATCATCCTATCTTGCCCCCCTGGCTATCTGTTATATTCACATGGCTTCCAGCTGGATGGTGTGCTGATTGGGTTTGTTAACTTGACATAAGCCTAGACATATCTCAGAAGGAGGAATCTTAATTGAGACAATGCCTCCAGAATGTTGGCCTGTAGGCAAGACTGTGGGGTATTTTCTTGATTAATGATTAACACAGAAGGATCAAGCCCACTGTTGTCATTGCCATCTCTGGGCTGGTAATCCTGGGTTCAATAGGAAAGCAGGCTGAACAAGACATGAGGAGTAAGCCAGTAAGCAGTGTTTCTCCATGGCCTCTGCTTCAGTTCCTACCTTCAGGTTCCTGTCTTGACTTCCTTCCCATGGTGGACTGTGATCTGGAAGTATAAAGTGAAATAAGCCCTTTTCTCTCCAAGCCACATTTAATCATGGTGGTTTGTTACAGCGGTAGAAGCCCTATCTAAGATAGACAGTGATTTTTATTTTGGGGAATATGCATGTCTGTGGTTTTTGTTTTTATTTTTGTTTTTCGCCTTCTCAGTGAAAGCTCTTTATGGTTCCCAAAGTTGTGCACTGAAGCTTTTCTCAGTCTTGAGCATCCACTTTAGGAGGAAGATAAAAGTAGGGAAAGAGGGCACTTTGTTTCTGGGCAGCAGTAATGCATTTAGTTTGAAAGGGTGGACATCTTTATCAGCTATTTAAACACAATGACTGAGGGCTGCATACCAAAAGATAATTTTGTCTTTTATGTTTTGTGGTTAGTGATCCAAATACTTGCATGAACAAAAGCAAAACAAAGTTTGCCGAGATGGTTCAGAGGGCAAAGGCACCTGCTACAGAGCCTGATAATTTGAGTTCAGCTTTCAGGACCAATATAGTGAAGGGAGAGAAGCACCTCCCACAAGTTGTCATCTGACCTTCACGTGTGTGCCATGGCATGCAGACACCCATACACATGTGTGAACGCAAAGGAAATGTACTTGAATTCAACTTCATTTGCCTGACTTATCATTAGGGAGATGACTGCAGTGGAGTTTCAGGGAAGAAGACAGGGATCTTCTTGAGCCTTCTTACTTAGAAAATAATTATACTGCTTTTTCAGGTCTTGCCTTTTAGTGCAGGATGCCTGTGGGATGTTCGGAGAAGTGTACTTGGACAGCACCCTCTGGAAGAACAGACAGTTAGAAGGGAGGTCCTGCAGCATGACGGGATTGAAGGTTCTGCAGAAGGCCACGAGAGGAAGGTGAGAACATGCTGGAAGATCATCTACTTTGTGTAGTGACAAATAAAAACAAGCTGTTTATGCTTTTATCTCAGATTTTTGTTTTTAAGAAAATAAGACAGAACTACCCCATACTTGTACAATAAAGGAAAGCTGGCAGTTGGCTGCCCAGACAGTATCCCTAGAGAAAGATAATTGACAATCAAGATAATTAAACACATTTACTGATTAATATTTACTGAAATTAAGATAAAATGGACAAGAATAGTACTTCTTCTAGATACGTGAAGGCTAAGTGAAATGTCTCTAGTAAAAAAAATTGTTAACATTTATATTTGTTCCACAAATATATTATTATTTAAATGTTTAGCTTTTTTAAGTCCCCTCATTTCTAGAAATTACTACATTTTGGTAATAGCATTATTTTTGCCTCTTTGAATACTACTATTTCAAGTTAAGATAGTTTAAGGGTAGCAAAATGTAAAGAAATAACTGTTGAGCATTAGTTTTAACCCTGTTGTATAACCAGAGACCTAGTGCAGAGGGAGAGCCTTCTGTTACTCCAGCTCTCCCAGTGGCCCCTGCCTCCCCAGCTAACCAGAACTTGGGGAATCTTAGAACCAGCTGATGGAATCTGACAATTTAAATCATAATAAGGGGAAATAGGAAAAAAAAAGCCAAAGATTTTTAAATGTTGTATGTGTGTTTTATTTCTTGACATTGTAACTGAAGACTTGTTTCTGCAGTTTTTTAAAGTATGACAGTAAAAAAGTCTCTGTGCAACAGGGCATGTAAATGAAAATCTAACTTAATGAAAAGATGTTTAATAAGATTTGAACAAAACTTTTTTCCCCTTGAGACAAGGTTTCACCATGTACCTTTGGCTAACCTAGAACTCTATGTGTGTAGACCAGGTTAGCCTAAGACTCAGAGACTTGTCTGCCTCTGCTTCCTGAGTTTTGAAAAACTCTTTTAAGTTGTCAAGTATCAATTCTTTTTCTGAGTATGATGGTATACCTCTGTATTCCCAGCAGTTGGGAGGTGAAAATAGGAAGATCAGAAGTTCAAAGGATTATAAACTACATAGTTAGTTTGGGACCAGCCTGGGCTGCATGAGATCCTGTCTCAGAAAAAAAATTTTTTTTTTTTAGTGCTGTCATCAGCAAACTCGCTCTGTACCAATGTTGTGGTACTTCCCCCTGAATGGGTTTGGATCGAGATGTAGCAGGGCATAGACCTGACCCATTCTTGCTTCACCAGTAATCATTTTAATGTGTAAGTTAAGAGAGAGGACAAACATATTTGTCTCTTTTAAATATTTGTGATTTATTCTTTGAAGCTTCGTAAATGTATACAGCGTACCTGGATCGTATCACCCCAGATCTCACTCCTGCTGCACTTGGATACTCCCCAGCACTCAGCACGTCGCTTCGTGTCCTGATAGCTCTCCCTCCCCACCGCTTTTTAAATAACCACTGATTCCAATTAATGCTGCCCTCTGGAATGTCTGCTGATCTTATTATCAGCTTGGTCTTGTTCAGGTCTGTGCGGATAACCAAGCTGTCATTAGTTCAGAAGTACGGCAGCCATGCCGTGTCCAGAAAACAGTATTTCACAGCACTCCTCCCCGTCCTCTTACCCGCTGTCTCCTCTTCCCTGAATGTTGGTGGGGTGACGTGAAAGTCCCATTTAGAGCTGAGCACTCAACAGCTCCTTATCCTCAGCATGTGACCAGTTATGTGTGTCTCCATTAACTTCTGCCCACTACAAAAAGAAATGTATCTTATCAAGGCTAACAGTTATTTATGGGAATAAGCATAAGTGTTTAGAATGCAGCTTGAAACACATCTGTTCAGCAAAATGAAAGTGGTAGGATCCCTGCCCTAGGGCCTGTGATCTCTCCAGTCATGAGCTTTTGACAAGGTTCACAGTACCAGGCATGAGTTTCTTCTCGTGGAGTATACCTCAGATCCAATCAGAATACAGTTGTCTTAGTCAGGGTTACTACTGCTGCGATGAAACACCATATCCAAAAGCAACTTGGGAGGAAAGAGTTCATTTCACTCACAGTTCCATATAACAGTTCATCATCAAAAGCACTGAGGGCAGGAACCCAAGCAGGGCAGGAGCCTGGATTCAGGAGCTGATGCAGAGGCCATGGAGGGATGCTGCTTACTGTCTTACTCCCCATGGACTTCTCAGCCTGCTTTCTTATAGAATCCAGGACCACTGGACCACCAGCCCAGGGATGGTACCACCCACAATGGGCTAGGCTCTCCCCCGTCAATCATTAATCAAGAAAATGCCCTACAGGCATGCCTGCAGCCTCATCTTATGGAGGCATTTTCTTTTCTTTTTAAAAATAATTTTAGTATTTGCTGGGTATGAGTATTTTGCCTGCATAGATTTGTGTGTATCATGTGCCCAAGAAGACCAGAAATGGGCATCAGATCCCCTAGAACTGGAGTTACAGACAGTTAATGAGCTGCCATGTGGGTACTGGGAATTGAGCCCCAGTCCTCTGCAAGAATAACAAATGCTCTTTACTACTGAGCCAACTCTCCAGCCCTAGAACATTTCTGAATTCAGATTCCTTCCTCTCAGATGACTTTAGCCTGTGACATGTTGGTATAAAACTATTTAGCACAGTTGGCTAGCTCTGTAATATTTATGCCACTATTTCACCAATGGGCATATCTAGGAAGAAACATTTTTAATAGAAGTATCCTATGATATAATTAAGTACCATAAACAGTAAATTTGGGGTTCTCTACCTTTCTTCAAGTCACATGTTACCACTTCATATTGATATTTCTTTAATTACAGTAACACCTGTGGTCTTAGTATTGTTGTTAAGCCCATTACAGGTATATAACATTCTGAATCATTTGTTGATAGCATCTTCTCTGCTTTGCGCAATGACTACTCAGTGTGGTCATTCTAAACCATGAATATTCTCAAGCATTTCCCCTGACTGGTCTAGTCTCTGTCCTCTCAGCCCTTTATACAGCACCTTTCAGATGAGCAACAGCTCTGCCTGAGAGTTTATGTACTAGAAGAAATATATTCCATAAACAGATCCACTATAGGATAAACTGAGCAGATAGAAAGAATATTCTGCCTGTTGTATAGGTGTCTTAATGACAAACACTCCTTTTTTGTGAAGAGGTGGCTATATTATAATGTAATTGCATTATATGGCTTGGGAGGAAGTAGAGATTTGCCCAGGTGTTTGGAAAACATGTCTGGACATAAGAGAAGCTTGATTGGGCATAGGAACCCCATCCTTACTAAAGGTAACCCTCACTTCAGTCCTTGTCAGAATATTCCTTATAAACACAGAAGACTGACTGCTGAGAGTAAGTAGGGTAAAATCCCCACAGTTAGATTCACTGCAGCAGAGCTGTTCTGGTAAGAGTCCTTTATTACTCAGTCTTCACACTTGAGCTGCTACCTGGCCCATAGTTTCCCAGAGAGTTGCTTGGGCTGGAGACAGTAGGAACATGCTGTGGAAGTTCTGATGCAGATAGACATAGCCAGGCCTGGCACCAGGGATCTGTGGCTCTGTATAGCATCATGCTATACATGTACTTGATATTTAATCTGGTTCTTACGTGTTACTCTGGGAGGCTCATTGCTAAATATAGTATTTCCAAATGAAGTAGGCTTCCCATAGTAAGTGCCCCAGTGTTACAGATAATTCATCTGCCAGCAACTTCCCAAGCCTCACATATGCTCAGTGAGTGCTGTCTACCTCCTTACCAAAAAAGTGTTTTAATCTTTTTTTATATTTATCTTACTGACTAAATATTTGATGCTGTGGGAGGGTTAGGGTTCATTTCTTTATTTTATGCATTTCACTTTACTTTGGCATGCAGCCATCCAAATAAATATTTGGAGTATCTTTTTTGTTCTTTTGGAAACTGTTTCTTCAAAACAAATTACTAAATAGTTTTGGAATGTTGGATGTTATAATTGCCTATTAGTGACATCATCCATTGTCAGTCGTCCACCCACAGTCCAGAAAACAAGGTAGTACATCTTTCTATGCTCCTAAGTATTGTGTTTGTTAGCAACTCTCCTAAACTTTAACAACATGCACTGTTTTTGTAAACCTTATAACCTTTTTTGTTTTTGTAAACAAAATAGGATTACTTCCAAAAATTTAGGTCAAAATGATTACATATCCAATTATAATATATATAAAATAACTTTTTTTTTACAGTTGGAAGGTAGTTATATGGATAATCTAAGACATAATGCCTTTCAGATCTACTCTAGCAGATCTCATCTGTCCGTACTTTTAGTAACAACACCAGTCATCTGTCATTGCCACAGAACCATCCCAACAGACAGATAAGCTGCTGCACTTGCAGAAGGAGCACCCTGTGGCTATTGTTTCAGTCCAAAAGGTTTGCAAAATGACAACCAGCATAGTTTTCGGCTACTTTTTTTTTTTTTTAATTTAAGTGTCTATATTGACTGGTCAGGGTAAGATGAGTCGGATAACCTCCATTTAAGTTTAGAAAATTGTGCAGTGTTCAAAGCCATCCTGGTGAGGTGTGCTGGTGAGGCATGCTCACTGACTGGCTACAGTCTTGCCTTTGCCTCCTTTACATAATGCATGCTGCTCTTGGTCCAGGAACCTTCTCTGAAGCTCAGTCTCCTGAGTGACCTGTCCATCAGTTTAGCAAGCCAGAGAACTCATATTACTCTGATCCCGTATTCTATATATAAATTTGATCTTTGTTATCATTATTTAATTCTTTAATTTTAATCGAAGGAGAATGTTAAGGAAGGGGGTGGATCTGAAATACATTAACTGCAGAAGTGATAGGCATGGAGGGACTTACTTTAGTTCACAGTCCTCCAAATATTTGGTCTACGCATGGTGGCACCTATAATCCCAGCACAAGCCGGACAAAGGAAGAATGATCACCACAAATTTGAAGCCAGCCTCATCTACATAGTGAACTTCAAGCCATCCAGAGCTACAGAGCAAGACCCTATCTCAAACTATAATGCTACAAGTTCTTTTATTTGTGCTAATTATTTCCCAACTTATTAAAACAAAGGCCACTAATCTCTTTATTTAAAATAGACTTACAGATGCTATATTATGTAGCTCTCTTTAAGAGCATTTATTTAATAATATAGAGCTTTGCTTCACTTCTAAAAATGACAAAGGGAGCAACTGATACTGTCTTTAATCTTGAATTGCATCTCTTTGAGCAGAAAACATGATAGGCAAAGTCCTGGAGTAACTAATGAGTCAAGTGACTAGATAGATCTTAGCTGCTTGGTCTCAGAGATTTCATGAAAAATGTAAAAAAAAAAAAAATCTACTGACCCAAGTTCAGTCCCTCAGTCCCACATAGTAAAAGAAGAGAACTGACTCCCAAATGTTGTTCTCGGACCCCAGACATGTGTTATAGTGCACGCATGAACACACACAGAGTAAATAAATAAATTAATAAAAATTCTTAAATTCACTCGTTTACTGAATGCACATTATTTAATACATCTTCCTGCTATGCCCCTGGCTAGGTGCTGGATGCTGAGCCCTGTGCTATGCCAGATTTATGCTATTATCCCAAATTTTATATTAACCTATAATTTGAGTTAAATAAGGCCTCAGGTTCTAATTTAGGAATTGTTACATCTATATGAGGTGCTTATCTGTCCGTTTGCTTGTTTGGTTGGTTTTGATTGGCTGTTTGGTATGTTGAGACAGGGTCTCATGCAACCCAGACTGTGGCCTGGAACTGACTTCATACGAGAGGATGCCCTTGAATTCCTGGTAGAAGTGGGAACACTTCTACCTCCTAAGTCTAGAATTATAGGCATGTACCATCGGCTTTATGAATAATTTTAAGTGCTACTTATTCCTATTTTAAAGCTATGTTGGGGTTGAAGGGATGCTCAGCAATTAAGAGAACTAGCTGGTTCACCAGAGGATCTGAGTTTAGTCCCCAACACATGTCAAGCTGGTCACAACTATCTGTAATTCCAACTTCATGGGTTTTCACACTCTCTTCTGACTTCTCTGGGCTCCCTCCATTGTGCACATACAGAAAAAGAGGTGTGCACATGTGCACGCACACGCACACACACACACACACACACACAATTTGAATAAAAATAAGTCTTTTTAATGTTACAGTAATTTTAATTTATCCTTAATTCATTTTATTTTATTTCAGGTAGTAATTATAATTTATTGTTATATAGTGAATGCATTTAGTTTTTGTCTTTTTTTTTAATCAGTGTCAGTGTTTTCATAGCTCAGTGGTAGACCATTTGCTTAACATACACAAGATACCCAGTTTCAGTGCTCACTACTGTAGTAAATAAATACATGCTGATCTGGTGTAGTGGCTCACACTAGAGGGAAGACTTAGGAGGATCACTGTGAATTCTAGGCTAGCCTGGGCTAAAGTGATGCTGCCTTTAAAAACAAACTTACAGTGATTCACATTGGACATTTATATTTGAAATGAGAAGCTATTGTTTTCCTAAGCATTCTTTTTGTGGTTAAAATTAGAGCATAGTGTTTATTGTCTGAGCGTTTCTGTGTGTTGTATTCAGTTGTGTTAATCTCTAGGACTGTTTTCATGGTGCAGAACTGATACTCTGTTCACTAAATAATTCTCTACCCATCCCACACCACCCCTTACCATCTCCTTGTAGCCACCATTTTATTTTTTGTCCATGTGATTTGACTGCTCGAGGCACCATATAAATGAAGAATTTTGTAGTGTTCTATCCCCAGGTCTCACATAGTAAAAGGAGAGAAACACCTTCCTCAAATGTGCCAAGGCATGTGTGCACCATCCCCCCCACACACACACACAATTAGGTAAATTAAAATGAAATTTAAAAAATGTTAAAGGAGATGTCACTCTGGAGAAAGGGAGCGTCCTGAGGATTGAATCTAAGGCACTGAGCATGCTCAGCAGGCTCTACCACCACGCTACACAGAGCCTCAAAGTGACGGGTACTGACCTCAGCATTGACGTTATTTGGGGAAAGTAAGGGCAAATGTTTATACACTCAGTGGTTCCCCCTGGCCTGGTGGTACTCTCCTCTTACAGAAGATCTTAAAACTCACTGAGATTAAGAAATGTGGCTTAATGTTTATAAACTGGGCCTCAAGTGACATTTCAAAGCCTGTGTATTTGCACTATAGCTGATATTTAGTTACAGTTCTTAGGGAATTCATTTACATAAGCTTCTAATTTGTTTTATAGTTAGAATTACCAACCCTCAAAACAGAAATGTAGTTAACTCTTATCAATAATGTTGATATTTACTTAGATTCTGGTGTTTTCCATTGTTCAATAACATGTTATAAACTGAGCAACTAAGAATATCAGATTCACTAGAAATAATAAAACCAGCTGCTTTGGGTTTAGACAATCTGTATACATGATGTGTTAGTTTACTTAGGGTCCCAGCACCCACATGGTGGCTCACAACCATCTGTAACTCCAGTTCCAGGGAATCCAATGTCTTCTGACTTCTGGGGGTACCAGGTACCCACATGGTACAGAGACATACATGCAGGCAAAACATTCATACACATGAAATAAATGGCCCTTTTTTAAAAGATAAAGCCATGTACATCTTGCACAGTCTGAAATTTTGAATCTTTTAGGAAAGAAATTTGTATTTCTATTTTAAAAAATTAAAAGCAAAATAGTACATTTCTCCCCCAAGAGCTGCCAAAATGCAATAGACTCTTATGAACATATTGTTCCTAGACCACACATTAGTGAAACACCTCAATATTGATCTTTTACTTTTCTCTGCAAATAAGATATAGCTACTGCTTCTGATGGCTGCTGTCAAAATAATTAACATAAAGAAAACCAGTGGGTTCTTTACAGCAACACTGCATGTCTCCTGGTAACTGTTATTGGTTACTTATGTTGCTTTATGCTCAAGTTCACTGTCTATTGCTGGAATGATAGGCAAACTGAAAGTAGCCTGGGGAAAAGAGGGTTTATCTCAGTCCATCATTAAGATAAGCCAGGGCAGGAGCTCAAGGCATAGGAAAGTCCCTCAAACACACACCTGTGGGCCATGATGAAGGCAGTTCTGCACTGGAAGTTCCTTCTTCCCAGGTAATTTTTATTTGTGTCAAATTGAAAAATATTAACCAGTATAAACTGAGAAAACACTATAACCAAAAGCAACCTATAGAAAAAGTTTATTTTGCTTTATGATTCCAGAGGGAGAGTTCATAGTGGCAAGAAGACATGGCAGCAAGAGAGAAGAGAAGGAAGCTAAGACCTCAGCTAGTCTTGGGCTGTGATGAAAGACTGGTATTTTAACACTTTTGAGTTAAAACAGTGTAGAAATTTATGACTCTGACAATAACAGTCTTAACTACAGCAGCATCAAGGAGCTAACATAGTAGGCACCTGCTCTAGACGTAGAAATTCTCATAGGTGCCTTCACGTGTTGGTTTTGTGTTTGTTTGTTTGTTTGTTTGTTTGTTGACAAGGTCTCAAGTAGCCCAGGCTGGTGTCAAACTCATTTGAACATCTGATCATCTTGCCTCTACTCCCTGAGTGCTAGAATTACAGGTTTGTGCTTAATATGTCATATTTATTTAGTGCTAGAAATGGAACACAGGGTTTCATGCATGTTAGGCATGCACTCCACAGACTGTCATTCCCAGCCCCCTTGTTCAATAACACGAACAGACATCACCATTGATAGAAGAGAAAACGCAAAGTCCAAGAGCAAATGAGTTTATCAAGATTTCACAATGTTTGTAAAGGTGGGAGTAGAACAGAGTCCATGTGGTTCTTTTCTCTGTTAACAAAGGGCTGGATTAAAGGTCCAGAGTCCTATTTTAGAAACACAAATCTAATACCAGAACATATAAGGGGACTCATAGATTATTTGTAGAATATTTGGCTATATTTTATACTAGATAACTTTTCTTAACCTGCAAGTAACACACAGACAGCCCCCAACTTATAGTGGTTCAATTCAGTAATTTCTTGATATTATGATGGTACAAAAGTAATGCACATTCAGTGAATACTTTGGGAGAGAGGGCGTTTGAGACAGGGTCTCATTATGTAGTTGAGGCTGGCCTGAAATTGGTAGACATCCCCCAGCCTCAACATCCCTCATGCTTAGGATTACAGGGAGGAGCTACAACACTTGGCTAATACTTTAAATTTTTGACTTTCCAAAGACTGCAGCTCCTGATCAGCTCTGCAGTTACAGGGGAAGTGAGTGACGCTGCTGTTGAGCATGTCGCCAAGCTGTGAAGCGTGGGGAGTTAAGCAGATTCACTTTTTTTAAAAGATGCACTTTTATGGTGTGTGTATATGTGAGTACTGCGTATGCTTATGCACAGTACGTGTGTAGTATGTCGGATGTGGTACATAATACATCGTACAGAATAGTATGAATTACTGTGAAGAGACACCGTGACCATATTAAAGAAAGCATTTGATTGGGGCTTGCTTACAGTTTCAGAGGTTTGGTCCATTATTGTAATGGTGGGAAGCATAGTGGCACTGAGGCAGGCATGATGCTGGAGCTGAGAGTTCTGTATCTGGACCCCCAGGCAGGAAGAAGAGAGAGATGCTAGGTCTGGCTTTAGCCCTTGGAACTGCAAAGCTCACCCCCCTTGACACACTTCCTCCAAAGACCACACCTATTCCAACAAGGCCACACCCCTAATCCTTCCTACGTAGTCCCATTTGCTGAAGACTAAGCATTCAAACATATGAGCCTTTGAGGGCCATTCTTATTCAAACCACCACAGATCCTTTGGCGATGGAGTTATGGATGGTTATGAGCCTTCCCGTGTTGGCACTGGAACCTAACTACTGAGTAATCTCTCTAGCCCCTGGATGTATTTTTGACACAACATATTTTCCAATTGCAACTAGTTTTTTGTCAGAACATCATCTCATTGTTCTTAAGTTGAAAAGCATCTGTATATTTGTTTTTGGAAAAACAGGGCTGGGCTTTTAGCTTAATTGAACGAGTATTTGTCAAGCATGCACAAAACCTTTGGGTTCTATCCCCAGCACCGCCTAAATGAGACATGATGGTGCGTGCCTATAACAGAGTATTTGGGAAATACTGTTGAAGGCCATCCTCAGATACAATGGAGTTTGAGGCCAGCCTGAAAAACACGAAATACAGTATCAAAACACAAAAACAATGACCCACTGAGCTCAACTCCCAAGACCTACATGGTGGAAAGTGAGAACTGACTTCTACAAGTTGTAATCTAATCTCTGTGCACCCACATGTATGAGTGTGTGTGCTTGCATGCATGTGTATACAAACACACACACACACATAGTGTAATTTATATATTTTTTTAAGATATGGTCTCACTGTATATCTGTAGCTAGTCTGAAACTTGCAGAGATTTGCCTGCCACTGCCTCCCTAGTGCTAGGATTAAAAATAAAACTAAAACTTTTTTCAAACTTCAAAGATCAAGGGCCAGCTAACTCAGTGGATAACAGTGCTGGCCATGCAAGCTTGGTGACCTCAAGCCATATAATCATATAAATGTAAAAGGGACAACCAATCCCGCAAAGGTTATACTCTGACCTCCGTGTATGTGGCATGTGTGGCACATGCACTCACAAAGACATCATACATACAAACAATAGTAGTAATAATTATATATAAGGGATACACAGCTATACATCTTAACTATAAGTGTTTTATAAATTTATATATCCGTTTATATAAAACAACCTTATATGTGTGTATGTATGTATGTATACACATACATACATACACACATATAAAACAATCTGGAGGGAAATATAAATATTGCCTCCAAACCCTTCTCAAATAATCACTCAATACAGTTTACATCTTTTAATCAATGGTATATACATAAGAACATCTTAATTTGTTGCTTGCCTTTCATTTAGCAAAGTGTTTGTTGACAAGTACTTCCAACAATGTCTGTTCTTATTCCAGGACACCAGGGCTCTTCAATTTAATTGACACTATGTGGCCCCCAGTGATACCTCTGACAGTGCCTTCCTGTGGCCAGCCCGCTGAAGAGGTAAGCCCAGCCTTGGAAAGCCCCTGGGTACAGACAACTGCCCTTGTCGGGAGCTGAGCTAGGCGCCCCTATTGCAATCATACGCCCCGTGTCTTTCCTCGGGCAACAAGAACTGTATAACGTGCACCTTTGGAGTGATATGAGTGTGGCCTGGGACTGAGACTGCAGCTCCTCTCCCATGACAATATTGTGACGCTTCTTTTCCCTGTTTCTCTGGTAAATTCTTGATGAATTTTTGTTGGTGTTTTGTTTTTTTGTGAGAAATGCAAAATGGGTCTCACTCTGGAGCCTATACTGGCCTTAAACTTAGAGCGGTCCTTCTGCTTCAGCTTCCCGGGTGTTGGAATTACAGGTGTGTACCACCAAACTCAGTCATGATGTAATAATCTTCAGGCGCTGTTGCAGGTAAAAGTCTTAGCCTCATCCTGAAGCAGACACGGTGTCTTTCTCATTACTTTGAAATGATTTATAAAGTCAACACTCAGTTAGCAGTTAATATAGAAACTAGGTAGAACCCTAGATAGACAATAGATTTCCCTTTTCTAACCACCTAAAACAGTTTACATCTTTTAGTCAATGGTATGTACATAAGAACATCTTAATTTGTTGCTTGCCTTTCATTTAGCAAGGTATCTATGTCCTTATCCTTAAGGTTTTTGTTTTTACTGTTTGGGGCTTTTTAATATTTATTTTTATTTTATGTGCATTGGTATATTGTCTACACTTATATCTGTGTGGGTATCAGATCCCTGGAACTGGAGTCACAGACAGTTGTGAGCTGCATGAAGGTGCTGGGAATTCTCACCACATTGTTCATTGTAGTGACTCAGAAGCAGAAAAAAGGATAAGGAAGTTTCTTCTTCTGTCCCTTGGGTTTGTTCATCAGGATAGCTTTGGGCTACAGTTCCCAAAGCATGTGCGCTCTCCCTCTCTCTCTCTCTCTCTCTCTCTCTCTCATAGCTTTGGGCTACAGTTCCCAAAGCTCTCTCTCTCTCTCTCCCTCTCCCTTCTCCCCCCCCATACACACACAAAGCACTCTATCTCTCTCGCCCGTGTACATACACACACACTCACATGCACGCGCGTCTCTGTGCATCTTTGTGGTGTGTGTGTGTACATGCATCAATCTAACAGGCATATGTGGTGGAGGCCAAAGCTTGATGTCAAAATATCTTTCAATTGCTTCTCCACCTCAAGTTTTTGAGAGATCTCTTCAAACCTAGAGTTTATCATTTTGGTTAGATTGCCTGGCTGGTAAGCCTGTGAGAGCCTTGTTTCTACCCCAAGCACTGGTGTTTCATCACACCAGCTTGTTTGTGGGTTCTGGGGAACTGAACTTGTGGCAAAGTGGGTCACTTGACCCACTGAGCCATCGCCCCAGCTTCTTGTAGCTGGCTTTTTAGCAGAGTACTACATATGTAATACGTGACTGGCAGAGAGCATGGGCCTTCTAACACAGTGCCTGTCACAGATTATATAAGAAATAATTTCAGAGGCTGGAGAGATGGTTCAGCGGCTGGGACTACTGGCTGCCCTTCCAGAGGTCCTGAGTTCAATTCTCAGCAATCACATGGTGGCTCACAACCATCTGTAATGAGATCGAATGCCCTCTTCTGGTATGCAGAAATACATGCAGGTAGAGCACTCATATAAATAAAATAAATAAATCTTTTTTTAAAAGTAATTTCTAAATGGTACTTTCAATATACTCTAAAGAATAGATTTATTTTCCTTTTTTTTTTTTTACACTGAGCCTTGTGTATCTTAGACTGACTTAAAGTCCTGGTATCTGTAATAGGTATTTAAAATGTATTTAAATTTAACAGTTTTTCTTCTAAAAGGGGGTGTGGGTTTGGCTGTTTTTGCAATTCGAATCTGAGCTCTCAAAAACTCTGTTACTTTTCTCACTGGCAACTTGACTCCGCCCCTCTGTTCCCAGCTGCTAGATTTCCAATTTGTAACGTTTTTTTAAACCTCAGCTCATAGGGTTAGGAAGAAAAAGAAAGGAAAGGAAAGAGAAGTCTTTACAGCCCTTTTCTGGCTGTCTTAATCTGCTGAACTAACCCACACTGGTTCAGCTTCTCCCAGCACAGCAATTACTGAGAAAACCTAAATTGTAACTGTTCTAAAACCGAGTTAGTTCATTTTATCTGAGCCTTATTTCTGCCTGCTTCCCTATCATCAGCTTTTGTGCTCTCTCTTTCTAGAGCAACTGTGCTGTAACTCTGCTGTAACTCTTAACTCTGACTGCTGTCACCTGCTCTTTCAACTGTCAGTGTCCCTCTTATATACCTCCCTCTAAGCTGTTCCCAGAAGTCCAAGTCCAAAGCTTCACTATACAGATGCCCCTGCTTCTCCCTTCAAAGGGTTGAGATTCCAGGCTTATGCTATCATTCTGGGCATGAAGACTAAATCTAAAATGAGATCTTAAATCTGCACAGAAATATTCTTATGTTTGGTCCCCCCGACACACAAAATAACCCATTTCTTATATAGTTTTTCTGTGAGATCATACATCTGAAAGCAAATTGTGTGTGCAGAGGAGGTGGGGAGGCTCCCATCTTAGGGACTGAAGCTAGGGCATCCTTCATGCTAGGTAAGTGCTCTACCACTGAGTTATATATGTTTCACTAAATGGACCAGGCTGGCCTTGAAGTTCTCCTGTAACCCAGGTGGTTCTTAAACTTGAACTTATGGTCCATGTAACTTTGCCTCCCAAGTGGAGATCACATGCCTGCACCATCAAGCCAAGCATAATCCTGTGTATACTAAAGGACATATGTTGATAGTATTTTTTGAATATTTTAACAATACATTCTTATTCTGCATTTTTCCTTTATGCTAAACAGACAAAGACTTACCTGCCTCCTCCTATCTTCTGTTATATCTTCTCTGTACAACCGAGCCTGGGACAAATTAATATAATTGAAGGAGACCCCATTTCTAAGCTTTACCAACCTCCAGCTGTCCACTGCTTAAGAGAAATTCTCCAGGTAATGGCTGTTTCTAATAAGTTCTTCAAATATTTTTCCTGTTTCTGTGTGCTGTGTGTGATGTTTTAGTCTTTGTATTCCTTTCCAGGCTGATGAGCATGGTGCCCGCTGCAGCTTCTATGCCAGAGTGATTTACCAAAGACCACAGGTAATACCTGCTTCTTTCTATCAGTCTGTCTGTCTCTTCCCTCCCCTTCCTTATCCTCACCTCCTCTCTCTTTCTCTGTCCTATGGACAATCTCTTAGAAATCAGTGGTATGCCATAATAGAAAAGTATCTCAAAAATCTAGGTAAACCCATAATTTACCCTTCTAATTTGGAGCCATCCTTCTCTGTACAATCTGTGTGGAGCTCTCTTTTGGATTTTGTAGTTGCTGTTGTTTTTAATTTTGATTTATTTTAGAGTTGTTTCTATTGGGGATCTATTACAGACTTTTTTTAAATCCATAGTCAGTGAAAAAGCTGTAGAAGTACCAAAAGAATATGTCCCTTAACTTCTAATTGAGTTACTGGTGGGTTGCACATACATAAATATCATTCAAATTATGTCATCAGAAACATGGCTTATTAACTTCTTCCTCAACTATAATACAGGGAAGGAAGGCTGATCTTATAAAGGGCCAATTAGTATTTTATGATTCTTGGATCATGCAGTTTCTGTAGCAATTAGTTGATTTTCCTATGCAGTGTAAAAGCAACCATATTAGCATTCATAAATGAGTGGTAGGACATTTTTTAAAAAAAAAAAAAAAAAGAAAAGAAAAGCATTTCCTCTAAGTCAAAAGCATACTGGAACCTGACTTTGTAGCTTCCCATGACCTGCAGAACACCTGGTATATGATGACACCCTGAGCACCTGAGACTTCCTGTTATTCCAAAGTACATTCTAGGCAGACTCGTGGTACAGATGCCTTTTGCACTGCAGGAAGATGTTATAATGCAAAGGCTGAGTAAGGAAGAAAGGGTCAGATACTCAGTAACAGGTGGAGGAGAACGTTGTGGCAAAGGGAGACATGGTGAGTCCTCCACTTCACTAGCTCAGGGGCCTGGTCATGCACTGATAGCCTGTGTGATAAATAGATTCCACATACCACATATGCAATGCAATCAGCTTGGCTTTCATTGGGGGTAGGGTCTGGTGGTCCTGTGATTAGTCAAGGACCCAGAACTATCGCCTATGTTCAAATACTTTTTCTGAGTTACACATGGCTGTAAGAATTCTTTAATAGATTTTACATTTTATAACAGTTTTACGTTTATATCAAAATCACGGATAAGGTAAAAAACTTCTCATATATGTCCTGTCTAGATCACCATCTCCCCAGAGTTTGCTAACAGTTGTTACAATTGTTAACAGTTGACACAACCACCTAGTGTTCTTGTTAAACACTTATTCTCCATTATAATTTGGGACAGAATCATTACACTACCGTAAAAGTCCTCTGTGCTCTGCATGTTCATCCCTTCCTCCTTCAGACCAAAATTAATAATTTGGTCACCATTCATTCGAAACATAGTATCTTAGAATGGATATTTTTGGCACATAAGCAGAGTAAAAAATTAAGACCTATATATAAAAAGTTGCTGATTTAATTATAAAGAGAAGAATAAGACTTCATCAGCTGTCAGACCCAGAAGCAATAGTGGTGCCTTAGACAAATGCTGAGATTATATCATTATGGACAATCAATGAAGATTGTGAAAGGGAAAGGACTTATAGCAATTATTTGGAAACTAATAACAAATATCATAAAGTAAGCAAATTCAGTTTATCAAAAGGACTGGATGGATACTCCCTCATATAGTGAGAGAAAAACCTATTTCTGAAGGGCTCTGTTCATACTGAGGCAAATAAATTAGGAATGGCAGGCTACAAGTCAGAAAAAAATAAGTAAAATTAATCAAAACCCATATACTCAGTTAAAAATTGGAGTTATATGCTATTCTTAATGGTACTGTTAGACTTTCCTGAATCTCTCAATGTCATCACTAATTCTCAGGATGCAGAAAGAGTTGTTTTGCACATAGACTGCTGAATTTATTCCTGATAATTCAAAATTAACATCGTTTCTTATGCAGCTGCAACAAGCAATTCGAGGCAGAAATTGTCCATTATGTATTACTCATATTGGGTCTCATACAGTGTTACCATGCCCAATGACACAAGGGAACGATGAGATTGATCAGTTATTAGTAGGAAATGTTTTAGAAGCCTCAAAATTTCATGAAGCACCATGTAAACAGCAAAGATTTAAAAGGGAATGTCTCCATTACTTGTCAACAAGCCAAAGAAATTATAGAGAATTGTCCAACGTGTTCCTTGTATAATCAAACCCCATTGCCTGCTGGAAGTAACACTAAGGGTTCTAAAAGAGGAGAAATCTGGCAGATGGATGTGTTCCATGTTACAGAATTTGGGAAGCTAAAGTTTATACAACATACTATTGGTATTGATTCAGGATTTCAATGGGCTTCTGCTTTGAGTTCTGAGAAGGCTGATTCTGTAATTACACATTTACTGGAAGTAATGGCTATTATGGGAATACCTTTACAAATTCAGACTGATAATACCCCTGTGTCTCCAGTAAAATGAAAAAAAATTTTTTTGCATGCTATGGCATTAAGCGTATTACCAATATACCACACAATCCTACAGGACAAGCAGTTATAGAAAGATCTAATAGACATTGAAGGAAATGCTTACAAGACAAAAGGGAATAACAGAGACCCCCCAGAGACAGACTACATAGTGCACTGCTAACTTTAAATTTTCTGAATGTTAATGAGACAAGAACAACAGCTGCTGAAAGACATTGGTCTATAGAAAAATCTACTGAGTTGAATCAACGCATATATTATAAAGACGTATTAATATCTGAATGGAAAGCAGGACAAGTTTTATGCTAGGGAAGGGGTACACTTTTATTTCCAGTGGAAATGAAAAGTTGTGGGTACCATCAAAACTAATAAAGATTAGATTTGAGCCAGGAAGTCTCCTGAAAACCCTGACCACTAACCTAAAAAATAAAAAATAATTTATTAATATACTTTGACATAGTAAGTCAATAACCAAGTCGCCTAACTAAAGCAGTAAGTATTGCCCATTGGAGATGAAGGAAAGAAGGAAGGATGGAAGGAAGGAAGGAAAGAAAAGAATGAAAGAAAGAAGGGGAAAAAATAAAAGGGATTTTCCTTTATACCCGAGGACGACAGTAGCAGTGCTGTGTGGGTTTGTGTCAATGGGAGCCTCTGCTCGCCTAGTCCATCTCATGAGCGTATTGGTCTCGTGAGCCTGTATCCCCTGCTCAGAGGACTTAGGAATTAAAGGTGAGCCAACAGGGACATTTCAGGATGCTGGATGACCCTATTACAGCTATTTTACCTCAAAAATGTGCCCCATGATAGATGGCAACCTCAGGAAATCTGCACTGTGTAGTCCTCCCATTTTCCTATTCAATGAGTTTTATATAATCTGTTATTATTGTTCATTTGGTGTTCATGTTTTTCCAGATTTAAGTGATCTCCTTGGTCCTGTGGTATTTTAAGTGAGAAATGTTTTCTCCAAAGGATTCTATATTTGAATACTTGGTCTCCAGTTGGTGGTGCTGTTTGAGAAGTTTGTGGAACCTTTAGGAAACAGAGTTTTTCTGGAGGAAGTATGTCACTTGTGGTGGCATACTTCTCTCTCTCCCCATTTCCCTCCCTCTCTCCCCCTTTGCCACCCTCCTTCCTATATGTAGCTGAAATACAATCTCTCTGCTTCCTGATTGCCAAGCCAGCCCCACATCCATTATCATGCCTTCACCAGTATTGTGGACTGTGGGGGTCATGATCAGCTCTAGTCCACTCCTGGGTTCCTCAGTCCCCAGGAAAGAAGGATAAACAACGGGAAAGTTATGGCAAATGAATGCAGTAGTTCATTCTTCTATGGGACCCTATATGGCACACTTTTCACGCTTAACTGACATGCATAAACACTTCTTTTGATAATAAAAGGGTAGAGGAATTAGAAATTAGAAAAACTTAGGAACTAGAAAAAGTAAAAATAACAATATGCACATTGGGGAAATACTACAAGGCTCTCTCTAGACAAAGATTTTACTCTGGCTAAAATAGCAAACTACGGGATTGCTTATCTAATGGAGTACAGGGGTCAAGCATACATCAAAAAGAAACCAATGCAGAAGTGTTCATCCCCTTCTAGCTGCAAGCCTCTGATCTTCAAGATTAATTTTTGTGAGAAGTCTTCTTACTTACTATTAAAAGGGAGGCAGGCACTCAGGGGTGAATTATCTATTTGTTTTTTCAATTTGCTAACTTACTGTCTACAGTCGTTACAGATCTAACTGTGGCTCTGTCTCCTTGGGAAGGTCATTTTAACTAAGAACAGCCCCTCTATGATTTGTCTACATGAATAGTCCTCACACTGCCAGGACCGGAAGGTCAGCAAAACTGTTTACAATTACTTAGAGTTGAGATGGCAGTGTTCCTCTCCCAGCTGGCCCAGGAATTGATTTGAGTTTTAACTATTAGGCCAAATAGACAATATTATTGATGAGAGGCTTTTGTCACCATACAGTAAAGACGAGAAAGGGGCAAAGCAGTTAAGGAGCTCCAGTTCCTAGCAAGGGGCCAGAAACCTTGTCAAACTGGCAGTGTCCATTGCCTGGATATCATTGACTCTCAACAGTGGACTGTGTCCTCTTTGGAATTATTACCTAAAATAAACTCTTTCTCTTCCAAATTGCTTTTGTTTGTGGTATTTTATAATAGCAACAGAAAAGTAGCTGATACTTCATTCTTTAAATCCTTTCTGACACAGTATGATGTTTCAAGTTTACCTTCGGTGGTTTGTTTTCATTGTTTTTGCCTCTCTCTCTGTCTCTGGCTTTCAGTCTCTTCTCTGAGGGCAGCTTATGAAATTCTGTTCTCTCCTTCCACTGCATGGGTCCTGAAGATTAAATTCAGATTGTCAGGCTTGGCAGCAGGCAACTTTATCTACTGAATCATCTTTCCAACCTTCTCTTTCAGCTTTAGACTTTAGAGTCAGTACTTTTTTCAAGGTGAGCTAGTGAATTTTAAAGGAAAAATGATACTTAAAAGCTGATGTCTGGTTCTAGGTGGTCTTGCTTCTATTGGAATGTAACTATTTTTAGACCCTCTCTATGAATAGAGCAAAGAGACAGATGTGGATGTATCACTGGGCATACCTGGTATGTCTGTCTAAAGTCATGTTTCACACCAATACCTCCTGCCATAGACCATACCACAGAATTTGCTCTAGACTTCCCTGTGTAACTTCTTCTCCAGCTAAATGTGTTTTGGGTATGGAAGCAGGAAGATCAGGAGTTCAAGATGACCCTTGGCTCTATAGGTAATTTGAGACCAATCTGGGCTACATGAGATCCAATCTCAAATAAATAAAACCTTCTCTCACCAAATGCAAGAAATCTGGCTCTGTTTATATTTTCCTCAGTAATGTTTACTCTAATTTATTTTATTTAATTACCCCCCTAATGATATAGGGCCCCCTCTTCACCACAATCCACATCTCCTAACCATACCATCCACTCCAGCCATACCAACTGAACTATAAACCAGCCAAGCATGTTGGTCCTGGGCCTACACATTATCCTTGACTTGTATTTGCAGCTACTGATGTAAGTTCTGACCCACTGGTAGAAGCAGAATGCCAGTTTATTAGAACTTCTGAAAGTTTCAACTCCTACAAATGAAAAAAAGAAAAAGAAAAATTATTACAAAAGGTAAAAATAAAGACAAAACTAATAGAGAAAAAGAAACCTGCTGCACATGCAACAGATTTTTTACACCTGCTTTATATCAAAGTCCTCTGTGAGGTCATATGAGGTCTGTTCCAAACCCTGAGGAAACAGGTAGGCATCCAGAGATACCATGGATGAACTGGACAGAAAACCGCACTCTGTAGACACAGAGATAGGCCTGGGAGGGATGAAAATTAGTTCCTCCTGAGCACTACAGAGGACAAGCAGAAACCTGCCAGTGGGGGCTGTTGTGCCTTTAGAGGAGACCTCAAACAGCAGAGTGGGTACAGCTCTGCCAATGGGTCCTAGTGACCTTGATATTTAAACTTCATTGCATGTTTTAAAGTATTTTTGAAATCATGTTAAATTATGAGTATAATCACTAACATTATTGCTTTTAAAATGCTTTTAAATGTTTTGGATGTGCATAGTTAATAGATTTTTTTTTTTTTTGTCTTTTTGTTTTTTGTTTTTATTTTCGAATTGTAGCTAAAGAATCTTTTGGCACAAAGGGAGATTTGGCTGCTGGTAACTGACATCACCCTACAAACACAGGATAAAAGGGACCACTACCTTCCCAAAACCCTGCCAATCCATGTAGCTCCCTCATGTGTGCTAGGCCCAGAAGTTCTTGAAGAACTTGCCGTGGCTCTGCCTTGTAACATATTCTTCAAGGATGCTCTTCGGGACAAGGGTATGCTGGTTTCTCTTGATGATTTTGACTAGAATGATTGCTTAGTGCCTGCCCAGTGGCTCTTGTGGCTTTTTGAGGGAGTCCATCCTGATCATCACTGCTGGCACCTTCACAAAGCCCAGCACAAGCCTAGCCTGAGGGTGGAGAGGTCATTTTACCAGCCATGGGCTCTTAATTGACTTTGTCAGGGCCACTTGAAAGGAGCCAGTACCCCAGGCTGTAGTAGGCACCGGGAGGACACTACTGGCCACTCCATGGCTGTTGACAGCACCTGTGCTTTTGCATGGAAACCACCTACAGTTTAAAAGAAAACAAAAGCTAGAGAAGATGGTATGTGTCTGGTCCTGTAACACAGGTCTATAACTCCAAATCATGGGATGCTGAGGCAGGAGTATCATGAGTTAGAAGCCAGCCTAGGTTACGTGAGACCCTGTTTCATAATAATGGTGTAGGCTTTAGATCAGTCCATACCTTTTCTTGGGATCAAACACTTTTTTTTTTCATTTTATTTAGGTATAACTTGAATACCACAAAATTTACCCTTTTAAATTGTATTTGAATATAGTATCTGTGTTCTTTCCTACCTTAGTTCACTGGGGGCTTTAAGATTTACTTCCATGTGATACTTACATGCTGGACATGCCTGACATTAGTAATAGAAAAGCTGCTATTTGTGCCTTTGTTTTTATATAACTTGCACTGGCTGATGAAGGAGACTAGCTGGAAAATTCATGCTTCCCTTAATTGCTTCAATAATATGAAGTGTGTCTGTGGCAGGTCAGATTGTTTGTGTTGAGCGGACAGTCCTCCTACCACAGAAACCCCTCTTATGTGTTCCTTCCGGTGCTGGTTCCTGTGACCTGCCTGACCCAGTGACACTGGATGAACTGGGCCCCTTCACACCTGTCAACTCCATTTGCACTGTGCAAGGTGGGTAGCCCTGTGATTGAAAGGAGAATTTCTATTGTCTTGCATGTCATATTATTTTAAATACATTGTCAGCAAATTTTATTGAGTGTCTATGTTCCAGACATTGGATATATAGGGACAAAATAAGAAGAGGGTCTTTCATTTTGGACTAGGAGTCTATATAGGAAGATATAAATCGGGCAAGTGCACAAACAAACAGGACTCCAGTGTCTCAAAAGGGGCTCTCACCTTGCTGAGTATGATCTAGGAAGGCTTAGCAGATAAAGGTGTTTGTCCCCAAACTTGATGTCCTGACTTCAGTCCCCATCATTGACAAGTATAAAGAGAGAACCAGTTCATTTTTTAAAATACCTGAATTCTTAAGTCAAGATCTAAAAGGTACATGCATCAAGGATTTGGACAAGGACCAGGACTTATAAAGATATCTGAGAGAAGAGAGTTGACAAGCCTGGAGGGAGGTACCAAGAGGAAGCTGAAGGGACAGCCAGCTGTCAAGAATATAGTCTGTTGTGCACAGAAGTGGGCAGTTTCGATATTGACGAAGTCACAAAGAAGCCATCTGCACACACAGAGAACACCCTGTGACGACAACATAGGGAGCGGTTGAAGGAATGAGCTTTGAAGACTAGGGTATGATCTGGATTCCATCCCTGCAGGTAGGGGCAGCCTGAGAAGAAAATACAGCATAAACAGGGGAGTGGGTTTTGTTAGGAGGAACACTGATAGGTTGGTAATAGATGAGGTCAAGAGGGAACATACATGGAAAACAGGTGCAGCTGCTACAAGCTTCCGCCTCGGGCCAGGAGGCACTGGCAGCAGACCTGCCCATGGGACACAGCATAAGGCACCTTGAGGCCAAACCTTGCTTGAGACTTTGGATATTTGCTTGTTTGTGCTTACTATTGCTATTTAGCATCTATTAATTATACATAATAATAGATTTCATTTTGACACTTTCATACATATTTTGATCATATTCACCACATATTACCTTCTCTTAACACCCCCCCTTCTGTTCCCATTGATCCCCTTGTTTGGGTGGTTGTTTTGTTTGGGGTGAGTTATTATATTTTTAATATTCATTTTATTTTTAATTATGTGTCTTTGTGTGTGTCTCTGGGGGTATGTGCCCATGAGTGCAGCATGGGTTCTGGGAACTCAACTCAGAACCTCTCCAAGAACAGTACATACTCTGATCCACTGAACCATCTCTTCAGATCATTCAGTTATCTTTTTAATAAAGTTATAAAATAGTTGGTTTGGGTGTTTTTAAAGCTCGAGAAAGAGATACTTCAGCATTGAGTATATGAATCTAGAGATGAAAATGCTATCAGTGCTTTCTTTTTAACTTTATAAATACTATTTCATAATAAAAGTAATACATGTACATTGGAGCTAGGTAAAGCTGAACTCAGAGGAAGGTAACGCTCTCCTCCTGTCTCTCTACTGGACACTTGTGCTGCTGCGACACACACATACAGCCTTGGAGAGAATGACATCTGGGAAGCTAGAGGTTCACACATAGGTAGGCCTTCATGGACAAGCTGCTCCTCCTCCAGCACACACGTAGGACAGCACTGTAGTTTTTAAAAATTGAACAAGGTTGCAATACATTCTTGGGTAATCACTTCTAGTTTCTACAAAAGGAGGATTTCAGGGACCAGTTCTGTTTTGTGAGTTTTAGTTTTGTGAGGTTCTGGAGATGGAACCCAGAGTCTTGCTCATATTAGTCACATGCTATTCCACTGAGCTACAGTTCCCAGCCCTCATGAACTTTCTAACAAAAAAAATTACATCCTTTATAATTCACTTATTCAAAGTGTTTTAATATGCTCACAAAATTGTACGAGCATCATTATAACTTGGATCAAGACAAACAAACCAAATCTGTTACGTGCTACCTCTAACACTCTTAAGAAATCATCAGTCTACTTTCTGCTATCAGTTTGCCTGTTCTGGACTATGCTGTTGATGGTTTGAGACAGGATCTCTTGTAACCTTTGAACTCCTGATCCTTTGGCCTCTACTTCCTGAGTGTGGCATGCACGCTGTGCCTAGTTTGCTTTGTTGTTTGTCAAACATCGGCTTTAGTGTGTCTGTGTGAGTGCCTACATACAAGCCTGGGGCCTGTGAAGGCCAGAGAGGGTGCTGAATGTCTGGAACTGGAATTACAGGCAGTTGGGAGCTACCTCATGTAGATGCTGAGGACTAAAGCCTTCTTTGCAAGACCAGCAAGTACTCATAACCACTGACCCATCTCTCTAGTCATTAGTTGTTGTTTAAATAAGATTTTCTATAGTAGCCAAAGCTATCCTGCAGCTCACTGTATAGTGCAGAATAGCCTTAAACTTGAAATACCAGCCTTTTGATTAGAAACCACCATACTCAGCTCTGAACTTACATTTTTATTTTTCATCATCATCATGTGTAGATGCGTGCATGTGTGTAGGGTGTACACTTGTGGAGTCAGCTTCCACCTTTATGTGTATCCCTGTGACGGATCTCAGGTCTTCAGGCTTGCACAGCAGCTACCACACTGAGTTGTCTCCTTGGCCTGACTTCTGTTTTTCAAGTGACTAAGTGTGTTTTGTGACCCAGGATATGGTCTTTTGGAGAGGATTTTCTTTCTAAGCAATGGACCTGTCAGTGTGGCCCTCCTCTACTTCGCTCTGCTGGATCTGCCAGTCATAGTCACCTGGAGTGTGAGTTTGAGGTTATGCTCATGAACTTATTGCGCCTACGAGTCCCACCTCTTTTTTTCTTTTTTCGTGTATTGAATTTTGTTTTGTTTTTGGTCTTACTAATATCACCCTGGTTGGCCTGAAGCTCTCTATGTAGAGAGAGTTCTGACCTTGAGATCCACCTGTGTCTGCTTCCCAGGTGCTAGGATTAAAGGCATACACTGACTATTCTTGTATTTTGATTCATTGTTGGGTACATATATGTTAGTGAATTGACCCTATTATTGTTACTTAATAGTTATTCTATGTTTTCAGCATTCTAAGGTTTTTCCTGTCTGAAATTAAAATTACTGCAACATTCTCTTACCAGGGTTAATATCGTGGCACATTCTGTTCTCTTTCCTTACATTTAATCAGCCTGTGTTTTATATTTAATGGAAGTTTCTTTTAGATGACATATAGTTATTTTTATCCTTGCTGATAATCTGTCTTTTAAGTTGTATATTAAGATCATTCACATTACAACGGATTTTTGTTATAATTGATTAATATAGCTTTTTGGGTGTATTACTCCTTTTTTTTCTACTCTATTTCTAGATGTTTTATTTCATTTACATTGAGCATTCAATGTATTCTATCTTCTTTCATTATTTCTATTTTTTTTAACTTAAAATCTTACCTGGAGACATGGTATTTGCATATCAACCTAAGCTGCATAGTGAAACTCAGTTATAAAAATTAAAATAAATTCTTTTTAAAATGTATTAGTGATTGTCCTAGAGTTCCTAGTATACACTTACAAGAGTCAGGTTGGCTTTCAGAAGGCACTACTGTCCTGTTCCTTGTGGGAATATTAACAGCCAAGCCGAGTAGGGGTTCATGCTTATAGCCTGCATTGAGAGGCAGAAGTATTAAAATTGCCCTAAGTTTGAGAGCAGCCTGATCCACAGCCTGATCCAGCTTAGTCGGGTCTATTTAGCAAGACTTGCTGTAGGAGAACAAGTTTATGAGCACACCCAGTTACTTCACTGCTATTTCTTTAACTTGCTCATAAGATGTATTAGATGCATGATTGTCATTTTTAAAAAAACTATTAAATCAAGAGTAGCTAAGTCTGTCAGTTTAGAATTTTACTGACAATATTTTTTGTATAGACCCACATTCCTGATGTTTTCCTCCCATCTCAACACTCTATGGCAGCATTCACTGTGGGTTTCCTCTGTTTCCTGGTCAGTCCAAAGCTGCCCTGCAGGTCTGTGTGTATATAAGCCCAGTGTGTAAACACAGTTATTATGGAGCATGGTACTGCCAGATCCTCTGATAAGATAAAGCAGAGTAGCAAAAGATTAGCTCTACCTGCCATGAAGAGTGCCCTCTGTAAGGCAGTGGTAGAGTGTAGACTGATCCTACCGGCTGTCCATGTCCACCCAAAGATGGGTGGCTGACCTTGAGGGCCAATTCACATAAAACTGGGTCGACACTGCTCTGTGACAGTGGTGCCCCCTCGGTTCTTCTTGTCTTGCCCTGATGCCTCTGGCCCAGAGGCTTTCAGATATGACTTGTCCTTCCTCACATCTACTCTTTGAAAACCTCTTTTTTAAAAGATAGACATTTGTGAGAGATGTCTATGTATCGGACAGAGTAAATAGAGGCTTTTAGCACTCGAGTGAGTGCAAGAACTGAGGCAGGCTTTTCTTTGACACTCATGTAAAATAATGCTTTGGATACCAACTGTTTAGCAGTATACTTCCCAGCCATCCCTCAACACTGGTTTAAGATTATATGAGATGATTTCCAATGGCTTATAAGCTGCAGATGGAACACATTTCCTCAGCTCTTGCCTTATTCTCTAATTTAAAGGAAATTACTTAATGCCACATAAATAGCTGAGCTGTTAACACCCTCAGATACCGCAGAGTAAAAAGGAACTTTGGTTAGTAGCAGCCTGCTTTTTATTGATTCATTTTTAGAAAGAAGGTTGGGAATATATACCTAGGATCAATCCTCAATACTGCAAGGGGAAAAGATTATAGAAAGAGACTGGGCTGCAAGATGACCAGAATGCAGGACATCAGCTGGTGTTTGGGGATATTGCCTGGTTTTTCCCTCTGTAGTTCCTTCTGTATCTCCTTAGCTCAGGAGCTATTAGAGCTAATAACTACTAGGACAGGAGAACCCATTTTTTAAGGGCACAGCCCCTGGCGAGTTGACTAACCTCTTGTGAAAAGTCACACATCCAGGAGTACATGGGCAGCACAAACTGTGTGACATGGGGATGACATGAAATGATCAGGTAGGAAGGAGAGAGGTGGATCTTTGAGAGTAGGGACCGAATGTGATAAAAATACATGGTACAGAATTTTCAAATAATTTGAAATGGAAAACTTTGCTGACTTTTTTATCCATTTGACCCATGTTTTACTTATTATATTTACAAAGACAGTGTCATTAGTTGACACAAGCTCTTCAAAGTCAAGACCTATTCTCATATTTCAAAGTCATTCAAGTTTACATTGCATGAATAATGAGTGAATTAATAACCCAAGCCTTCAAGTTCTCATAATCCTGCTTCACTGTAGATACTGTTTCCTCATGCTTGGTCTAGTGGAGAATGACATTTTGCTTCATACATGGGAATGGGGGCAGGGGATATATCTCTGAAAAGAAATGCTTGCCACATGCTAGGTTAGATCACCAGCACACAAACAAAAAGCATTAAGATGAGGAAGAAGAGGGGAGGAGAAGCAGGTGGGATAAAATATCTCTCTCTGGCTTTGGAAACTCAGTCACTTCTTACTTTTTCTTTTAATATTGAATTGACTGTAATTCACAAAGGTGGTCTGAAGTATATGCCAGTACATCCAGACGGCAGGTGCACGTGCTGCATTCAGGGAAACCATCTTCATCTCTACTGTGGACTGCCTCACAGTTGTATTGCCTGCCTTCCGGTGCCCCTGTGCCATCAGCTCCAGACCTAACTCGCTTCCTTGGCCCTTCAAGCCAGCTTCTACGCTGTGTTTCCCCAGGGGCTTGTTCTGGTTCTCAGTTTAGGTTTATCTTCTGGTGTCTGTACTCATTGTTCTGTTTCGCCTTCCTCCCTCCCGGTGAGACTAACTGTGTGAGAGTAGACACGGTACCATTTTTGTTTCTTGGGCCTTTTATATTCCATACTGTCGCACACATTTATTGATTGACTAGATCATAAATGTCCTAACAGACAATTTATGGTGGGGGATGGGGGTGGAGGTCGTATGTACTCCATTCCTCAAGCTTAGAGGCCACAGGAGCACATCAGGTGTCCTACTCTGTTGTTTTCCAGTTTACTCCCTTGAGACAGGGTTTCTTACTCAACCTGGAGCCAACAAGCCCAAGCCATCCTTCCGCCCCTGCCCCTCAGCTGTGCAGCTACAAGTACATGTACAGCCACGCTGTGCAGCTACAGGTACATGTACAGCCACGCTGTGCAGTTACAGGTACATGTACAGCCACGCTGTGCAGCTACAGGTACATGTACAGCCACGCTCGGTGCAGTTACAGGTACATGTACAGCCACGCTGTGCAGTTACAGGTACATGTACAGCCACGCTCGGTGCAGTTACAGGTACATGTACAGCCACGCTGTGCAGCTACAGGTACATGTACAGCCACGCTCGGTGCAGTTACAGGTACATGTACAGCCACGCTGTGCAGTTACAGGTACATGTACAGCCACGCTCGGTGCAGCTACAGGTACATGTACAGCCACGCTCGGTGCAGTTACAGGTACATGTACAGCCACGCTCGGTGCAGTTACAGGTACATGTACAGCCACGCTCGGTGCAGTTACAGGTAAAGTACAGCCACGCTCGGTGCGAGCTTGGCTCACATTCGCGCAGCAAGCACTCTTACCTACCAGACTCTCTTCCCGGCCTGTAGCTGCATATATTCTTAATCACAGTACCAAGTGAACCAGAAAAATCACATAAAGGAAGGAATTAACAAGCCACTAAATACCCTTACCTCTTCCTATGTAGATAGGAAAGAAGCAGAACTAAGATGGGCTATCCTAGAGGCTAGGATACAGGTCAGTAGTGAATCTGGCCTTTCTTCTCGCTCGGTGTAGGTGCTGTGGTTGACATAGATGAGAGCACTGCTTTCTCATGGCCTGTGTGTGACCGGTGTGGCAATGGGAGATTGGAACAGAAGCCAGAAGATGGGTAAGGCTGCCTGAAACTCCTGGGGACCAAAGGATACCCCAGTAACCCAATCCTGCAACCTTCTAACCTACATATGGGTTCCCTAAGCACTGAAGGGAACCCACTCTGATGAACTACAGGATAGAGGCTGTAGTGCCTCATTGTGGGCTTTCCTAGTGGAGAACCCTGTTTGCAGCTCCTCTTGTCTTATAGAACTAAGCTTTGCCCTTAGAAAAAGTACAAATGAGAACAGGTATGACAAATATATTAGCTGCATGGTATGTCCTACATGTTGTGCAGACTTGCCCAGAGGACAGTGAGCAGCTGTCAGCAGACAGCCTTTCCTGCTCACTTCTCCATACTCCTGGGCTATGATTATGATTATGGTTATGGTTATGGTTATGGTCTTAGTGATGGTTTCTGTTGTTGTGATGAAACACAGCAAGTTTGTGTCAATATATAAACTAACCAGCACAGTATTGGTACAGTTAGTTTCACTGGAGTCACTTCTCTGCCTCCCACTGGACATATGACAGACATTACTTATCTGTTTCTTAGAAGCAAAGAGCAAGGGCTGGAGAGATGGATCAGCAGTTAAGAACACTGGAGGAACCAGGTTGGATCCCAGCATCCATATGGTGGCTCACAACTGTCTGTGACTCTGTTCCAGTGAACTGATGCTCTCTTCTGTCTTCTTTGGGCACCACAAGTGTACATGGAGGACAGAATACATGCAAAACATCCATATACATAAAGTAATTTTTTTAAAGAAGCAAAGAGCAAATACCTTCTTGATATATACTGAGTGTTGGCCTTATGTGTCCACTTCTGGATTATGTCAGGGAGACAAAGGAGCATGGGTCCATGGGAAGCAGTGGTAGTGAAGACAGCAGGGTTAGAAACCCACTCACCTGACCTCCTTGAAGGTCTGACCTTCACTTCCTGGAGGCTACCCTCCCCCATACACTTCATGAATTTTGCATACCTAAGGGCTGCTCACAGCTTCCAACTGCTAATCCATCAGAACAGTCCTGGTCGCTGGCTGCTTCTGGCTGATTCCAACAATTTAATTCTGACAGCAAAATTTCTCTCACTAAACATCTATTTAGAGAAATCTCTCTTTGCTGTAGAACTCTTCTGAATGGCTCTCCCTGGTTGCTTACATTCCCTATGTGCCGTCACTCAACAGAGGTTGCTTCTCCTGCGGGGATTGTTCGAAACTGGTCATAACACCTCTTCAAAGGAGGCACCTGTATGTCTTTCTGGACTGCCCCATGAGACCCAAGACTACCGTGAAAGTCAAGGTAGGAAAGAGGACCTGGAGCTCCTGCTTGGTTCCAAGTGTCTACTGTGTGAACTGCAGGGGTGAGACTGGAGCTGGGGTACATGTGTGATCCTTTGCTCACCTTGCGGCAAACTGTAGACTGGAGCCAGGAAGATGTGGTAAAAGCTCTCTTCAGTCCTTGGGAAGGAAGAGTGGGGGTCCCCTATCATAGTTTCTTTATACAGTGTCATACTTAAGGTTTCAAGACTGTTGTTTGAAGAGGAGGCAGTGTGGAATCAGCACTAGCCTTCAGACAGGAAGACCGCTGATGAGTACTAGCCACTTGGTGGGATATCCCTGAGCCCTTCTTCTCTGTTCCTGCAGCTGTTGGAGAGCAGTATTTCTTCACTGCTGGGGTCTGATGTCTCCAAGGACGGGGTAAGTACAGGTAGTCCAGCCTGGGTGTGAAGTTGTCCCTTGACAAAGACCCCTTTGCTGACTGTTCCTTTACAACAAATCCTGTCATAACACCGCAGGTCACGTGTATGTTCAAACATACCCATCATGTCACTGTCATTCACCTTTGTAGAATGGCAGGGTCAGATCCTTTCCTGTTCGGAAATGAGATTATTTCCAGATCAACCTTGAAACAGACACAGGAGATCTTCCCCCTTGGCTTCTGTTATAGTCATGCAGCCTGGAGACTAAAGTCCTTCTTCATAACTTCCCAGTCACAAAACAATTGCTTAAGACATACTTTTTAATTATTACAGTGAGTCTGCATGTATGCTTATTAGTGTGTCCATCAGTGTGTAACTGCCACAGTGTTCGAGTAGATGTTAGAAGACAACTTGTAGGAATCAAGTCTCCTTCTGCCAGGTAGTTCCCAGGGATTAATTGAACTCAGGTTATCAGGCCTGATGACATGCACCTTTACCTACTGAGCTATCTTGCTGGCTGTGAGACATACTTTTTAGATTTTTATTATTGGATATTCAGACTCTTGAATAACTGAAAACATTATTGATATTTCTTAGAACTTTTGGAACTGCCTGCCTTGGAAGTTACCATAGTGAGACTTAGTAAACTGTTCCATGTCCCTCTAAGAAAGGAATTACTGCATCGTGGTAGTTGGTCCTCAGAGTGGGACTTCTGTCCTTTGAAATGCCATTTATCTTGTAAAAAGTCATTTAAGGGCACTGTAGAGGAGCTGAGGCTGTAGCTCAGTTGATGGAGTGCCTGACTAACACATACAGGTAGCACACAGCTGCAATTTGGGAGGTGGAACAAAGATCAGAATCCTCCTTAACTACATAGCAAGTTTGAAGCTAACCTGTGGCTACATGAAACCCTGTCTATAAATAAATGCACTACAGGTAGCTTGTAGAATTAATAACCCAGAAATGGGTGCCAGAGACCTGCCACCTGGGATGCAGTGTAGCACAAGGAAAGCTGACAGTCCCCAAGCAACTTTGGCTACCAAACCAGTATTATTTTCTTACTGGTCCCCATGGCCCAATTCCAGCTTGAATGTGTGGGGTGTTGACCCTCCTATCGGGTTCTTCCTCAGCCCCTCCTGCCTTCTTCAACACCTGTTCCAGCCCCATGCCAAGAAGAACAGCCCAGACACAGAGCCACCTTCTTTTAACTTAACCTTTTAACTTAAAATGCAATTGGAAGGTGCATAAATAAGCTTTGAGGATTGTTGGTCTGAGCTGTAGTTCTCAGCCCTGACTCCATAGCCTGCATGGCGCCACAGTTTCTGTTCCCCTGGTATAAAACCCACCAGCTTTAAAGCTCTTCTATGGCCTTGCACTTCGTCCCAAAGCTTTCATGTGAGCTGCTGCTACTGTGACTCTTGTCCAAGTAGAGTGATGCTTTGATACCAACTTAGAGGACACAGATGCTGATGTTTTCGTATTATGTGAAAGTCAGCAGTCACACGGCCGAAGAATCAAGCCATTGCATTGCTCACACATGGCCCTCCCTAAGTGTTTCCATCTCCATCACCACAAAGACTACACCAAGGTAGTTTTTATCTCTGCAGAAAGAACCAACTGGTAGTTGGTAGCTAGCCCAGATAGGGATAGGGAGCATGCGACAGGGACTTGAAGAACTTAGGGTGTTTAAAAGGGGACAGGAAACAGCGTCAGATGAAATTTTGTCTCCTGCCTTTTTGTCTTTATGGGAGGGAAGATGAAAGAACAGGTGATACTGGACCAGGAGAACACCAGAACTGATAAGTCAGAGGTTCTCAGTGGGATGTAGGTGCTCAGGTGGGTGCTTAAGAAGGTGGGTCAGGGTTTTCTGAGAACATACCCTATGGAGAATATTAGGGGAAAGCATTCTCAAGCCCTGCTTGAGAATGAACAGAAAAATGAACCCAGCTCTACCCAAACTGCAAACCCTCAACCATCGGTATCCACAATCTGATCCATGGGGCATAGAGGGTGATGCCCTCTGACTCAGCAACCGCCATGAGCTCCAACTACCAAAAAGGCTGTGTCCCTCTGTAATGCCTCTTTGAGGACCCAGACACCAGGAAGCACTGGCAAAAATCCTTCTTTCTTTGATTTCCTGCTGTCCGAGGTATCTTTGTTTCTCCAACACACTTAACTTCTCAAACAGAATGCTCTGGTAGCTGAAAACCTGCTGATAGAGCTTAAGAAGGCATGTAGGCATGTGTTCCTGCATGTATGTGTGTGTAGGAGTGCATGCACTTGTATATGAGTCTACTTGGACACTGGCTGGAAATGCAAGCGCATGTGTGTGTGATTGTATGCATATATATGTGTGCAGGAGTATATGTACTGTATATGGACACTGGGTGTTCATGCATATTCATTCACCTGTGTGTACATACTTGAACACACGTGTGCACAGATGTTAAATGAAATGACACAGTGAGGTCAGAGCTCTTGGTGTCACCTTTGTAGGTTCTCTAGTTTCAGAGTCCTAATCAGTGAGACGAGGGGACAACCCAACCCAGGAGTACATTTTAGCAATCTCTCTATACCTGGCCCCAGCTCTGCTCACAGTGACTAGCAGGACCTTTACCTCTGACCTGGAAGTGGAGCCTGGCAGAAGATGGCTGTCAAAGGCCTATGTGCAGACACAGCTGCAAGTCACCTACTCTGGATTCCGTTGGTCTTCTGGATGATATATGTAACTGATATAATGTTTTAAATTCACCTTGTTGATTTCCATGAAATACATACGATTTATAGTTTGAAGTCCACTCATAGGTGATAGAGCCAAACCTAAAATTTCACATAGAAATGATTTTTTCACTGACTTTATGAAGTTCAGATGCCATGCTTTTGAACTGGGCATGTTTCATACCTGTAACCCAGCACTTGAGAGGAAAGGCAGGAGAATCAGGCATCCAAGGTTGTCCTCAGCCTGAGCTACAGCATGATACCCTATCTCAAAAGAAAACTAATACATTTTTAATATTTTTACCAGAGAAAAGCATTGGAATGCCTGGGTCATCATTTCACACCTATACAAGCACTGATTAATGAAAATAGTAAGAACACGGAAGGAATACGCAGCTGCCCCTTCCTGGTCTTCCTTCCACCAACAGGATCTGCTCCTGTACTGGCACCCTGCCCAGACCTCACTGTTGTCCCGTCATATGGATGAGCAGGCTGTGAGCTTGCTGTCCACAGTGAACCTGCAGCCAGGCACCTGCCTCCTGGCCAGTCTCTGATCTTTCTCTCTGGACCAGCGTTTTGTTTTGTTTTGTTTTCCCCCAATCAGGCTGTTGAACCACACTGTAGATCCTACTCATTTTTTAGAAAGGAATCCAAAACTTTACAAAGTATTAAGTAAGCTACACTGGGAAATTGAGTCCACATATGTTATGCTCACATCCCAAACTGATCCTGGTGCTCTTTCTACAAAACAAGGCATCCAGCACTCTGCACACAGACAAACAGTCCATTCTGGGCTCCCTTGGGATGGTTCATCACTCACTGCCCCATTGGGCATCAGCTGGTGCCCTCAAGGCAGGGCTGCAGTCACAGAAGCCTCCCCAACTAGCACTCTTCCCTGACTGGGCGGGTACCCTTTCCTGACTGAGCTGAAGACATCACTATGTCCTGTCTGCTGCACGTCCCTTGTGAGAACATGGTCACTGTTGCCAGCCACAGACTTGGGGTGAAACTAAAGTCCAGGAGCCAAAGTCTACCAGTGCTGGACACATTTTCTGGCCTCTCCAGCTATTCATCTCCTTGGCCCTAACATACTTAGAAAACTAAATGCTGAAGGGATTGTCAGCTTCCTTGTACAAAGAACAAGTCAGTGTGCCTGTGTCTGTCACAGTCCCTACATGCCATTACCTTCTGCAGGTGAGTCTCAGCCTCAAGTCTGAGCTTTAATTTTTAGTCACACCCTCACTGAAAATGCTGAAAGCTAGGGCACAGTCACATCGGGGTCAGAGACCCTGTTGCCCACTACCTGTCTGTCTGGAAAGGATATTTTCCCAAGATCAACTGTGAATAAAAACTGAAGTCATGTTACCACAGCACACAAAGAAATGTTTAGCTCTATGTAACTCAAGAAGAAATGGAATCCAATTGAAGAGGGAAGTTTGGGCAAGCACCAGGAAATCCTTTGACCAGAAGTGTTGCTAGATTGGGGAAGTGTCCCCAAAGGAAGACATATGCAATCCAAAAGCCCAGCCCCCATGGAAGGACAGCACTTCCTCTGCATATTGTCTTCTGAATCCTGTCCTAGGCCAGTTTATCCTGGCAGCCTCTAAAAACAGACAACTATCAGAACAAAGTAGTCCATTCATTTGCTATAATTAAGGGGTTTTATAGTACACCCCTACCCACCCACCCACTCTCCCCCCAAAAAACATTTTCCATTGGAAGGAGGAAGGTTGCAATCCATGAAGGGCTTTGCCCTGGCTGTGATGTTGTTGAGAACACAATGTCCGGGAGTCCAGGACTGTTTGCTCTAACCAGCATGCTTCTGTCACTGCAGAGTTATGAGGTGAAGACTGTCCTGGGGAAGGGGATGGGGCCTCTGCCGTGCTTCGTGCAGTCCGTCACCACACACCAGCCCAGCCTCATCACCCTGGAAGAGATTGAGCTTCTGAGCACAAGGAGGGCCACTGCCAACCAGCCTCTGGCATGAACTTTGCAGGGAGGGTGGGGCTTGATATGGGGAGCTGTGTTGACTCCACAGAGTATTTTTATGGTTTTAAATTTAACAGTTCTTTTTCTGGTAAATAGAATAGTTTTGTAAATTAAAAAATACCTTTATTACATCTTTCTCTTTAATTACCTTCCTACAAATTTGAGGACATGTTTCTAAAGCTTGAGTATCCCTGTGGTCTTCATTTTGCATTACTTAGGTAATAATGATTTCATAGGAAATGTTCTTCATTGTAGCTTCAAGAAGACTTTTCCAATATTGTACATTTTTTCTTTGCAGTATTTAATATCCTCTGCAAGACTGTTCTGTAAAGCTTCAACCTTTTACGCTGTTCTACTATATTAAATGTCCAGCCCAAACACTTTGTGGTTTTAGCATTCTGGGGACAATGTTTTAGGAACTGTCAGAGATGACACTGTCACCCAGAGCACGTAGGTGAGCTGGGTGTGACGACAGTGCTATTAGAATTTTCTGTAGCTCACCCGGCACAACCTGTCTGGAGCACCGCAGAGGGCAAAGATCACAAACCCAGAGTCCACCATCCTGTGCTTTGAGCAGGGATTTAAATTACAAATGAAGCTGCATATTTAGACCTGAACATTTTGTTTTCTGTACAGCAACATAGTTACAGGCCACCATGCAAAGGCCAGGGAAAGGTCCCTAACTCCCAATTTTCTTAGAAGGCACATAGCTTTTTCTTTTTTTAATTAAACCCTCAAACATTACAATTAATGGCGTTTGGGGCTGTCCTTTTTATATACTACTATGTTAATTTGTCCTGATGCACACTTTCAAATCTAAACGTTGTCCCTAAGATTAAGGAAAGTGAAAGCAAAGTCCACTCAGTGAACAGGAATCAGATCTCTGACTCTTCCAATCCTCTCGCCCTTCAGCAGCCACCTAAAGCCTGGGAGCCCCTTCAGCCGCTCTCTAGCCCCAACCCGGGCCAGCGGAGTCTGCGATCGCACCCTCCACCTAACGTGCTGCCCCGTGTTCCCTCCGCAGGCAAGCTGCCGGGCTTCCAAAGCAAACCAATCCACCTCCTTACCCCACAGGGGCAACACACCGGGTCCCGTGACTCCCGGGACATGCTGTGCGGGAGAGACTGAATATGAGAAGCTGCAGCGATTTAAATGCTTCTTTATTCTTACAAATACTGTAAAAATGTAATATAAAAAGCATGCTCAGTCTCTTCCTCTTATATACAAAAGTCTGTCGGAAAAGTCTTCTCGTTCTACAAATGTACCTTAGCTGCAATAGTAATAAACGTAGAAAACACTACCATTATAAAAATAATTTAAGGGAAAGACTCATAGCTTCTCTTGCAGTCCAGAGTCCAAGCTGCAGCTTCCTGTCGCTCGCACGTCCCAAAGAAACGGCAGCGGCTCCGGTGGCGTCTGCGCACGGCCCGCGGGGTCTGAGGTATCGGTCGTTTGGAGTCCTGAGGTCCACGCCGCGCGTTACCGGCAGTCGGCGCCGGTGGGCGGCAGGAAAGGCGGGCTGGGCAGCTGTTTGAAGAACTGCCGGAGGCCGGCCAGGTCCCGCGTGAGCTGCTCCACGCGCTGCTGCAGCTTCTCGTTCTCCGCCGACAGCTCCACCAGCTTCTGCTGCATCTCCTGGTTGCGGCGCTTGGCCTTGTCGCGGCTCTTGCGCACGGCGATGTTGTTGCGCTCGCGCCGCTGCCGGTACTCGGGGCTGCCGCGGTCCGGACCCTTCTTGCCCGCGCCCTTCTCTCGGGCGGGACCCGGCGCGAGGCTCGGCCCCGGGCTGCCTCGAGGGGGCTCGGGCGAAGTGGGTGGCGTGGGCTGCGCCGCGGCTCCCAGGCTCACCACTGTCTGCGCGCACGCCGCCACTTGCGCGGGCAGCAGGGAGCCCGGCGCGTCGCCGTCGCCCCAGTCCGGCTCGCGCTTGAGCGGGCCCCGGCCGGCCGGACCCCCGCCCGGGGGTCGCGTGGGGCCGCCGGGCAGCAGTTCCAGGCCGCCCGCGCCGGCCGCCTTGTGGTTGCTGTTGAAGAGGTCAGCGAAGAGTTCGTCGTGGCACAGCTCCAGGGTGGGCACGGCGGCCATGGAGTCGATGTAGGCGCTGAAGTCGATGGCGCTCTCGTCGTCGTACATGGCAGGGGCCGTGGCTCCCGGCTCCCCCGGGTCCCCGGGCTCGGGCCCGCGGCCCGGCTTCCCCACCCCGCCTGGCTCGTAGAAGGCCGCGGGCTCCGTGGACCAGGAGGCGCCGCGCGCGGGGCTGTCCAGGCTGAAAAGCGCGGCACTCATGGCGGCGTCGGCCGGGCCTGGCGTCCGGGTCGGGCTGTCACCTCGCCGGGCCGGGCCGGGCCGCCGCTTTTCTAGCCCCAGCTGACGCACGCCCCGCCCCGGCCCCGTGGGTCGGGGACCCGAGCGGGGAGGGACCCGGCGCTGCTGGGAAGGACCCGCCCTTTGCCCGCACTCCTGGCCTTCCCTCCTTCCTGTTTGTGCAGTTGGGAGCCTACTTAGCCCTTGGAGCGAAGTGGAGCTCGGGATTTGGGCCGACGCGGAAAGCGCGCCGCGCCTTCGGTCCTCGCAGACGGGGAGCCCAGCGGGGCCCCGGCCCACGGGTTCTAGCCTGGGCGCCTCCGCCGCGGCGCGGGCAGGAGTGGACGGGGTCGGGGTTCGGGTCCGCGGCGCAGCCAGCGGGCGTCCCCGGGACCTCCGCTCCAGCCACGCTTCGGGGAGGTGCTGAGGCCCAGCGGCCATAGAGGTTAGGCTCTGCAACGCCCGAGGGACGGAAGGATCGACAGGACCTCCCCGTCGACAGGAGGGTGGCGACCACCCAAAACGCCGTGCGTTTCACCGAACCTGACAGCGATCTTAGGTGCACTGGCATTTCTTCCAGATCATTAAAGCTGTGCCACCTGGTGGTAGCATAGCATCTTGCTGTTTCTTTTCCTTGCTAATTGTTCCCAAAAAGTTTCTAATCTAAAGTAAATGTGGCTTTGTCGAGAGAAAGCTAAGATTGACATCAGTACCGATGAAGAGGTGTGAAGATGCCAGCTCTTCAAAAGATGAAGTGAAATTGCAACCCAGCTACTCAGAGGTCGAGGCTGGAGGGGAAGCTGAGCCTGGAAGTTCAAGTGCCTGGGCTCCTGTCTCAGACGAACAAAAGTCAATAAAGACATTTGTCCAAATTCAGGTATGCCCTTCATGTCCCTCTCCTTAATGTTGTTCCCCATTCACCGACGTCAGCTGATCCACACAGGACAGCCTAGCTCCTACCATCAGTTCCCGAGGAAAATCCTAATACTGGGCTGTGGGATTTTAATAATAATAGGTTTTCTGAAAAGGGACAGACACAGCTTTGGAATTTTAAAAGGGTACCTGCTGATGATGTTATAACTAATTACCTATTGAGGTTAAAGCTAGCACACATGTGAGCTCATGCGCACACAGAGAGAAGCCCCAGAACAAATTTTAATTCTTAGCCCTTGCTAATCAATTAGGGAACAGGTGTTCATCCCTCAGTGAGACAACCTGCTGGTTCTAGTACCTGGGTCCACTCCCTACATTTGTGAAAACTAAGCTGTGTTTATAAGTCAGTGGAACCAATAAGATGCCTTTAGAAGGTTAAGAAGCTGTTGGCACCTTTGGGCTGCATGGGAAAGCTATGAACTTAATAACCACATTTGGGGCTGAACCAACCCCCCCCCCTTTTTCCAGAAATAGAGAAAGAAGACATCACAGAACAACAAAGCAGGCATTTATTGTGACATGGAGAGCTATTAAAGACCCTTTTTAAAATCTAAAGTTTAGTTCGTGTGACAGTTGTTCGTAATCCTTTCGTGATTGTTCACACACACACACACACACACACTGCCCCTATCTCAAGGACCTTTCCTAACACCACAGGTGATTTCTCAAGATGGATACAAACACTTCAGTGCTTTATCACTGAGCGATCCTTCATCCAGGTGCTCATTTAAGCTGATCTCAGTGCACATCTGTCAAAAAGCTTTTTGGCTAGAACCCTTAAGTCCTCCCCTTTGTCCTCTGCAACTTTAATATGTGGGACATAGTGGAGAGGTTCCAGTGACACCCACTCCCTGGGGCGTTCTGCAAACTCTGGTATTTAAAACTTCAGGAGACTGGCATCCTACAATCACAGAGCACTGTCAGAGTTGGAAAGTCAGTTTGGTTACTCACAGTAACCAGCCAACCTCCCTGGGATCCTGTCTGTGCATTCCATACCACACGAGAGCAGTTCTCCAAAGGGAGTACTCAAATGTGAAGCATTTCTGGATAGTTCTAGATTAAATTAAATATGAAATCAAGTTTGAAGAGAAGCAAAACTTTATTGATGTTAGTGCTGTCACAAATTGTTATTCCCAATATCAGATTAGATACTGTTTTAAAAAGTTCCATTTATCGTATGTGTGTTGGGGGTGCATTGGGGGAGAGCACATTATAGCATGTATTTGGAAGTCAGAGGACAACTTTCAAGGTTCTCTCCTTTAACCATATGTATTCCAGAAATGGAACACTACCCAATGGAGCCATCTTGCCAGCCCCAGAATAGATCATTTTTTAACCTTTTGCCCTAGCCTAATTTTAATTATATTTTTCCTATATGCTGTGTCACAAATTGTCAGGTTTGTGTATGTTATTTCCAAAAATAAGTTTTTTTCAAGGTCAATCATTAAGATTGGAAAAGGGAAGTCCACAAGAGTAGAAGCTATAGGGTGAGGACTGCTCATCCTTCATGCTTACTGAGGCCTGGGCTTTGTTTAAACCTACTGTAGCTGCTTATTTAACCCAGCATTATATTAAAGACACATGAGACAGCTTACATTCAAGCCTGAAAGACCTCAGCAGAGAGCCCAGAAGGTCTTCCAACTCCTTTCCCTCTGTGTTTTATTATTTTTATCTTAAAAGCCACTCCTTTCTCTCTTAGAAGTCTGTTTGCATGATGAAAGAGATACAATGATTTCACTCCTCCCAGAACTTGGCTGTTGTGGCATGTCCACATTAATAGTGGACTGACCTCCAACACGAAGGGAGCAAGGCCACATCGGTCAAGCCATGTCCACATCTACAAGACAATATTAGAGGCCAAGCCGCACATAATGCTGCCCCCAGCCTGGTGGAGCACCCACAGGACCTCTTTATCAGTGTGTTTACATTGAGCTAAGTGAGGGCAACGGTTACATATATTAGAAAGCAGGCCTTTTCAGCTAAGAAATCACATGTCCTTCAGGCTGCCAGCACAATGAATACCTTACAAATACTAGAGCGCACGCAGCAGTCAGTGAATATAAAATCTGGAGATATGTTCAAATGTTCTCTCAACAATCTACCATAAGGACAGATGTACACGTCTGTAATCTCAGCATCAGGAAGTGAAGGCAAGAGGATTGTAGGTTTGAAATAATCTTGAGCTGCATACATCAAGAAAATATATCAAGCTTATATATCAAGAAAAAAAAATTAGCTAGACGTGGTAGTGCAAGCCTTTAATCCCAGCACTCCAGAGGCAGAGGCAGGCAGAGCTCAGTGAGGCCAGTCTGGTCTACAGAGTGAGTTCCAGGACAGCCATGGCAGTTACACAGAGGACCCCTGTCTCAAGAGAAAGAGAGAGGGGAGGGGGAGGGGGAGGGGGAGGGAGAAGAAGGAGGAGGAAAGAAAAAGAAAGAAAAAAGTCTTGTGTCATATGGTTTGATGAGAATGGCCTCCATAAGTTCATATGTTTGGATGCTTGGCCCCCAGTTGGTGGAACTGTTTGGGAGGATTGGGAGGTGTGGCCTTATTGGTACAGGTGTGTCACTAGGGCTGAATTTGGGGTTTCAAAGTCATGCTGGCTATTCACAGCATACTCTCTCTGCCTCCTGCTTACAGTTTAAGATGCAAGCTCTCAGCTGTTCCTGCTGCCATGCCTTTGCTCAATCATTGTGGACTTTAGCCCTCTGAGACCATAAACCCAATTAATCTGTTTCTTTCATAAGTCTCCTTGGCCAAACTCCTGCTAGGTAAGCAGGTTGGGTGACTGCAGATCTTTATTTCTCCTTCGCTCCTCCACATTCAATCCCTAGTCCCATCCCCAGCTTGTAGCTAAACACCTGCTGTGGTCTCCCTTTCCTCTCTGACTGCATCCCTAAGGGATCATGAAGATATCCTCCAACCTTCCTTCCCACAACCCATCCCATTATCCCAGCCTCTGACACCAGCAGGCGTTCCTGGGAACACAGCAGCTAAGCAGACCTGGGAAACAGGTAAGCCAACTGAAGACCTTCACCACTCCCTCCACCCCTCCAGATCCAACCCCCCAGTCTCATCCCTATCCCTGAGACAGAACACCAGCTGCAGCCTTCCTCCCTTTCCCACACTTCCTGTGGATCCCACAATCCTCCTCTTCTTATCCTCCCTCCATCCACTCATTTTATACCATCCCCCTACTTCAGCAGACATTGATGCTAACCCACAAGCCACTTTGGCCAGGGAAGCAGACAGACTGACTGCAGATCTTCACCTCTCCTTCTGCTCCTCCAGTGCCAATCACCCAGTCCTCCTGCGGTGACATCACTTCACTCTGTGCCCCTATTCCAGGGAGTCTAATTAAGCAGATCCTGGTGAAACACTCTGCTTTGCTCCCTCCTGTGAACTACCTCAGACCGCTAGTCTATTCCCATTCCTAAGTGTCAGCTCCCAATGCGCAGAAACACATTTTACCTGGACCCTGCAGTGGCCACACCTATCAAGGCCACAGAAAATCTCCTACCAGGCAACACACAGCCACCACACTCTCCTATAAACCAGAGAAGAATTAGAAACCAAGGAACAAAACACCCACTCAACAAAGACAAAACCAGATATCATCACATAGAACAATTGTAACGGGTCCCCAGACCTTAGGAGGCCCTGAGACTGTAACACAACTGGCTCCATAATGGAAGTGCTATTCAGGCTGTAAGGCTCAGCATGTAGACAGCACCACCGGCCAAAACTAAAAGGCCTAATCCATCAAAGTCCATATAATTCTAAGAAAGTCTCAAAATGTACTAACCTCGCTTTTTAGCTTCTGTTGTTCTGCTTCTGGGTAACTGTTCTTGTTAGCTGAAGTATGTCAACCCAGGACATGTTTTTTGCTTAAATCTCATCCTGAGAAAAGCTCGGGGCTACACTGGGACCCCAAATGCCCAATGTAATCACTGGCCAGCTAATAAAGACTTTCTATTGGCTTAAAACCATGTCTGAGCAGTATTTTCTAGTGAATACCCCAGAACATTTCTGGAGGCCCTACCGAGTTCCTGGAGACCAGACCACCCGGAGTCTCAGAGCCCCTTGAAACAAGGAAGAGTGCAGTGGTCAGTGGACTCCTAGGGAGTGCACAACCTGAGATGTTCCTGGTCCCCAGGGATCCCTTTGATTGATCTCTGCCTAATGCTTCAGAGGAGTCTGACACCTCCATCCTAAAAGAAAACAAATTGGAAAGTCACCTTGTCTGTCACTTCCAGAGGTAAGGCTGGTTGATGTGCCTTCTGTTTGAACACACAGGAGAGATTGGACAATTGCTGATCCAGTGTCCTGGGTCCTGTAAGTCATCCCAGGATTCCTGCTGTTCAGGTGTATGAATGTGTGGTGGCCATCCCTAGTTCTCTTTACTCTGTGTGGGTCTGTGTATCTTTCTATGTATTTCTGTCAATTTTGTTTCCCTGTATTGACCAATGACTTTCTCTGGTGTGAGAACCCCCTGGCTTAAGACCTGTGCCCTCTCCTGTTAGGGAACCAAATCCTTTTGACTCTGCCAGGTCACCCAGAGAAACCACCCCCAAAACACCTCCACCTGTCCCACTCTGGGAGCAGGAATGCTTGCTTGTTCTGTTGTTTGACCCCTGCTCACTGTGGTGGTTGGTTCCTGTGTAGATGTGGGGAAGGCCCAGCCTCTCTCTCATCCAGGGCTCCTTGACATCTAAGCATTTAATCAGAATGAACACAGGGAGGGGAAAGTAGCTCCCCCAGGTGAGAATTTTCTCTGCTCTGTGTCTGCTCTAAGTGGCCCCAGGGAAAGAGAAAGGTTCTCTTGGGTTGAGGCCAAAAGAAAAGAGAAAATTCCACTCCTTTCTCTTTGATAATCTATGTCTTTGTTTCAACCAATGATCCATAAAACCTACCATTCTCTTTAAAAAGTAAAACAAAAAAACAAAAACTGCCCCTAGACCATGCAATGCAGCCTGGACAGAGTGAATTTTCCCTTTCCAGTCAACACTGACCGAGGAGACTTTAAACAATTTTCACTAGGTACTTTACTTTTTAAAAAAATTAAGGACATCTGTTAAACACACTTCCTTTGTCATCCAATTGGCCCATGTATTTTTCTTAAGTTATAAAATTTGAAGATATAAGTAGATCCCAGTTGCTAGAGGTAGCACAGAGGGTGTTTAACAACAACAACAGCAAAGACTGATAGGATGAGACCTCTTCCATAAACTGAAAGCCACCACCATCAATCCTGCTGCCCTCTTGCCTGATGACAACCCAGAGGCGCTCACCCTCTATCACAGAATAAAAGATGAAACCAGTTATGTGAAAGCTGCAACAGTTACTTTACCTGAAACGACTTGGACCCAAGCCGAGCTCCTCAGCCCAGCGAGCAGAAGCGATTGATCTGATCCGGGTTCTCAGATGGGGAAGTGAAAAGTCCACAGCTGTATGCACAGACAAGGCCTATGCTTCCACTGCAATATGATAGAGAATAAGAGCTTCTTATTGCTGGGGGGAAAATACTGGCCTTCCTAGAAGCTGTTTGGCTTCCCCTACAAATTGTTGTCCTCCATTACTGGGCTGCTGAACTGGTTGCCTGACAAAGGGCCCTCAGACCAGTGGGGCCACTGATATTCTGATGACATACCATGACCCGGTGCTGCCTGAGGTTCCATGGTAAAATGAAATGGACAGCTCAGCTGTTGCAGAAGTTTATTTTTAGTTATATGTAAAATAATTGTTTTATGGACTGTTGGGTGAGGGGCCGTCTAGGGCATTTTGTATTGTGTGCAATACAAACAATTGTACAAACAATACAAACAGGTGTTGGATTTCTGTGGGGGATGTTTAATGATCTGCACCTGAGGAGTGCTGGATCAATAAAAACACCTGAGCTGAGACGCTCAGGGTTTGGTTGTCGATGTTGTATGTCACTGGCCATGATGGTGGTTCCCTCTGCTGAGGTCTGGCAGGGTTTGCAGTTATGAAAAATGCTCCCATGTCTCTCTTGGTGAAACGCCACAGCAGCATGCAACTACACTCAACCCCACAGGTTGATGGAGGACACCAGAAGGAAAGATCATTCTTCCAGAAACAACTGGCAGGACTCTGCTAACTATGGTCCACAAAACTTTCTGAGTTGATCAAACCAAGGTATGTTATACCCAGACGGTACAGCCTAGCATGGGATGTCTCAGCCAGATGCCAGGTTTGTGTTCAAGCGAATCCAAAACAGAGAGCCCTTACCCAGGAAGGGGTCCAAATGAGAGACCAACTCACCGATAGAACTCTGGGGAAACTGACTTCACTGAGATCCAGCCTATGGGGGGAAGATAAAAGTACTCGATAGTTTTTACAGATCACTTTTCCAGATGGGTAGAAGTGTTCCATAACCTGGACTTAAACTGCTCAAATAGTGGCTAAAAAGCTCCTTCAGGAACCAGTCCCCTGGTTGCTAGGGGGAGGCCCCTAGCAATGGGGTCTGACAATGGCCCGGCTTTCATAGCTAAGGCTTTAGACATGGATTAAAAACTTCATTGTGCATCCAGAGCTCGTTCTGGCCAGGTAAGAAGAATAAACAAGACATTGAAAGAAACTCTAACAAAACTGTCATTAGAGTCCAGCAAAGGCTGGATAGGCCTCCTCCCTTTGCTTTGCTTTGACCCTCTGTACCCTGTGTAGAGAGAGATTTATCCCCTATGAGATATGTTTAGAAGCTCTCCCCACTGCTTCCCAGGCTCAGAGACCAGCAGTTGGCAGAAGTCTCTCACCGTTCCTTTCTTAAATCGCTACAGGCCCTCCATAAATTCTGTTCATTGACTATCTGAGAGACTAAGCAGACCTCCGAGTCCACCAGTGTCCCCTTGTTCCAGGCTGGTGACACTTCCTGGGTCAAACAGGTAGCCAATGGGACACTAAAACCAACTTCAAAAGGACTTTACATGATGATTCTTTCCACTCCTATGGCTACGAAGGTAGCTGGCATTACACCATGGATCCCCCTCACCCAGGTGAAGAAAATAGAAGCCACGGATGCTGCCAAATGGACTGTCTCTGGACTAGGGACCCAGTGAAATTAAGGTTTCTTTGGGACTCTGCGTCCTTCCAGTCCCTGCCTCTCTACCCTCTTCCAATACTTGTGTTTGGTATGAATACTAGGCTATGGTTCAACCCTCACTGCCCCCAGGCCTGGACCTGGGAACTAAGGAAGACAGAAATAGAGAAAGTATAAGCTAATGTGACTACCGACCAGCAACCTATATTCATCTTTACCTTTGCTCACTGATGCCCGCTTTAAGTGTCTGGTTGGAGAGAGGAAAGATGTGGGAATTTATGTTTTGAGATAGGAATATAGAGTTTACAGTTTTATGCATGCCCTGTGGCTGGGCCCTCCAGTTGCCAGAAACAAAGGAGTTTCCATAACAAACACTTGGAGTTGTAAAAATGAGGCTTTTTGAAAAAATTCCTTGAAAAAGATCTGGCCTTTGGGAAACAAGAAAAAACCTGGGGAATCAGACTCAACATCACAAGAACGGACTCTGGGGATAGAGTTCATCATTCCCAGCCATAAATCAGCCAAGATTGCTGGTAATGAATGCTTGGCCAACAGGCCTCCATACGACATACAGATAGGAGCTAATCAGATTGTCAGCCCGTTGACTGACAAAATTCACTGTGATTGGAAGCAGCCCAAATTAACATTAGAAGATTTATACGGAGTTCTATTATGAGAGAGAGAGAGAGAGAGAGAGAGAGAGAGAGAGATCAGATAATTGATACTAGTCTGTTTTCTTGGTAACTACACTTCTATCAGCACTGACTATACCTTTAATTCTTATTCTAATTGGAGTAATGTCAGGTCCTTGCATCTTAACCTATGTGGCCAATTATGTATCAGTTCAGTAAAATTAATGGTCCTTAGGACCAACTACATTTCTTTAAACAGGATGAGTCCATGATTTGACTTATTCACTAAGATTAGTGGGGAATGTAACAGGGCCCCAGTCCTGAATAGTCCCTGAGACCTTAGCACAACTGACTCCATGATGGAAGTGCCATTCAGGCTGTAAGACTCAGCAAGTAAACAGCACCACCTGCCAAAACTAAAACAAAGGCTTAATTCTTCAAAATCCATATAGTTCTGGGCAAGTCTTAAAATGTACTAAACTTGCTTCAAAGCTAATAAAGACTTTCTACTGGCTTTAAAGTAGTCTCTAGTGAATACTTCACAACAATAAACACCAGCTTAGGCCACGTGACCAGCTGCAGAAACAAGGATTGTAATTGACATGAGTGTTTCTGTCATACTTTGTTAATAAAATGCTTGCACGTGTATTTGTTTTTCCTTTTAATTTCTTTATCATGTGCTGTAATATTGATTAAGAGAATATTAGTGACCAGCGCATTTAAGCTTGATATACTAAGAGAATGTCCCTCAGAGGACATTGCCACCTATTCGAAATATATAACGAGTTTGTGATTTTATGTGGGATAGTTATATCGTGTCAGGCGTAATTATGACCTGGTTATTGTTTCATTTAGAAATTAAGCACTACATAAGGAGATATGATTCTGTATCAAGTTGACAAAGAGTGGACTTGTGATGGCTACTCTCGGCTGTTAACTAGAATACATCTGAAATACATGTGTGTGTGTATGTGTATGTATATATATATGTGTATGTATACTATATATATATAGTATGTATATATAGTATGTGTATATATATATATAGTTTTATATATATGTTTATATATATAAAATGAGAGGGATTGATTCTGTAAGTTCTGTTACTCAGGGAACTCTGACTAATACAATATATATCATCAATATCTCCAATAAAGCATTAAAGCCATCATCTATGACCAAAGCATTAAAGTTAAAACTTAAAGCTCTACTCTACATATTTTTAGACAAAATTGAACATTTTAATAAAATAAGAAATTAAGACCACAAAAGCCATACTTTCCAAACATCTTTCAATATGTTTCCAATATCTTCAGTTTACTGGATCTGATCTGATGAGACCATCTGATTTTAGAAATGTCCTCTCTTCGGGGCATATTATATCTGTCATATGCTCTACACATTGATCCATAAACATCACAAACACGGCTTTGACTCTTTTTCAGCTATTAAATATGCTAACCACCAATGGCCACTTTTACAGAACAATGCAAAAATGTGACTTTAAAAAGAATTTGGAGTGTGGGGGAGACAGTTCAGTGGCTAAAAGTGTGGGACATAAGTCTGACAATCTGAGTTCAGTCTGTGAATAAAGGAGCCAAATGCAATTGTGAGAAACTTACTAATTCAAGGTGACAACATCTGGACTGAGGTGCTTTGGTAGGACCTCAAAATCACAGTCAGGTGTGTTAGCTAATTGAAGTAAAGGGGAAGGTTCTGGAAATAGAAATCCCTGCCAGGATAATTACCTTTGATAAGAAAGATTTTTTTGTTTTGTTTTTCGAGACAGGGTTTCTCTGTCCTGGAACTCACTCTGTAGACTAGGCTGGCCTCTGAGCAATGATAAAATCAATTTTTAAGTTTCTCGCAATTGCATTTGGCATTCCTGCTTCCAGGTTGGAACAGGTGGAGGGTTTTTTGGGTGGTTTATCTGGGTGATCTGGAAGAACCAAAAGGGTTTGGGTCCCCTAAAGGAAGGGGCACAGGTCTTAAGCAGGTAGGGGGAGGGTCTCATACCATAGAAAGCCCCTGGCCAATACAGGGAAACAAAACTGACAAACACACACAGGAAGACACACAGGAAGACACACAGGGACACACACAGAGAGACACACAACAGTAAAAGCAACACACAAGGCAGCCCTTGGTAGGCTGAGAGACTGTTGGTAGGCCCTGAGAGACATCAGTATTATCTTGCCTGGCATTTCCTTTAGAGAAAGTCATTGGTGGCTTAGCAGGAAATGAAGGATTAATTTCCTTAGTCAAAGGTGAAAAGAGCAATATTTCAGGGTGTGGTGGTGTGAGTACATCTGCTGAGGGTAGAGAGACTACTTCCTCCAGTGAGATAGACCCTTGAGAAACTGATGGTTCAAAGTGCTCTGCTTCAACAGGCTCCTCCCACACGACCCCATCCCTGGCCACAGGACCCCATTCGTTACCAATTAATGCCCTTACTTTAAGCATCAACACCCTCAAGGCTGGGACTTGATCCTCAGAGCTTTTATAAAGGTGGAAGTCATCCTCTGACATGGTGGCACAGGGGCCGTGGAACCCAGAAGCACACATCATGCAAATCAATAATAATGAGAGAAAAAGTATGCACAAGGGCATTCATGTCATTAAGACTGTGAATTTCATAAGAACCAAGGGATTAAATCATCACCATTCTAGGAATTGGATTTAATGCCAACTGTTGCGACATCACTTAATTTTTGGAAGTAAGAAGGCTAAGTTGAGGTCAAATGTTAAAATGATTTTGTGATTGTGAACACAGTGAAAACCAAGTCGTCAATACAATGTTTCAAGTCACAATAGTGGTTCCAAATGAAAACAAAATTATGATGAGCTCAGATTAAGGCCAACAATTTTATACATTTTTGTAAATATAGATGTAAGCATTGATTTTATTAGCAATCCAAGATCTCCATTCCTACACCTTTGGCTTGCCTTAAAAGAAACCCCAAGGTGTTAGCATACCCATCAGATGCGGTCTGGTCCCAGTGCACGCTGAATAATGCTTTTGACTTTCAAAGTTTCACTGGCTCAGACAACTTCATAAGATAGAATGGCAAAGGGTCTGAAGCAGTTCCCACCTTCAAGTTTTCTTTTCTTTTTTCTTTTCTCTCCTTTTCTTATCTTTTCTGAGACAGGGTTGTTCTGTTGTAAGTCTGGCTGTCCTGGAACTCACTCTGCAGACCAATCTGACCTCGAACTCACAGAGATCCTCCTCAAAGGCATGTACCACCACCACCCGGCTTCAAGTTTCTTTTCTATCTTCATTCCTGTTCTCTGCTTTATTCCTTCTCTTTCTGTCCTTCAAGTTTTACCAGCTCAAACTTCTAAAAACTAATTCCCAAACTCCATGATACTAATCTGGCTGATAAGGCCATTCCTATCAAAACCAGAACATATTAAATTTTGTTAACTAAAATAAGCAAATGTCCCAGTGCTGTTTAAGCTGACACACCGGTTCTGGATTTGACCTGACCCCTCAGAATCCAGTGTTTGTCCTCCAAACTTCTGTCCTGGGTCAGGTTGAACCCCTGTCTCTGCAACTGAGAAAAGGACCGCAAAACAGCCCAATTCTTCCTCCATTCTGGAACCGGGCTGTAAACACTCCTTAGGAAGTTACTCTTCTGAAACTGAGAGAAACATTGTGCTGTGATTCTAACTACCGTATCAGCTACTTATAGACTCAGCTTCCTTGAGCTGAGACCATAAAATTCCTTCCCCTTTTAATTTTGCTATTTTGGGCCTACTTGCCTAGGCCATAGGTATCTTCTTCTGCACCCATACTGACCTACCTAACTCAAGTGTCTTTTAATGAAGGTATAGCAATCTACATCTGATCTCAGGCACTCATACCCTAATGAGGGGTGGGCTCACTTTACCGAGTGATTGAGTTTGCCTTGATCAGAAAACAACCATGTGGCTTGCTCCTATCTGACCTGGAGGATCTCATCAAGGTGGAAGCAACCAGGTGACTTGGTCGCCATCTTTGCTAATGATATTAAGAAGGCAAATGCCATGTGACTACACCACCATCTTGGTTAATGTCACCACATGGCACAAGTCAAAATGACATCCATAAAACTTCATGGTCCCACTGAGTCCTCTGTGTGTTAGATTTCTGAGTCAGCATGAAGAGACGAAAGGCAGGAAAGAGACTATAGTCTGACCTCAACAGGTGAGACTGTGTTTATTAGCACACAGAGAGCCTCTGCCCCATGAGAAGTGGGAGGGGCCTGGGAGGGGACATATGGGTTATGGGGTCAGCTGTAATGTCACAGGAACCCTGTTTTACAACCAAGGCACTTTATTACGTGGGGTCTCATACCCTTTTATATTAGACTAAGGAGAAACATGGACTCTAAGATGGTTATTTTGTAATCTTCGTATTTTGTTTTGTTTTTATTTAAATAGTTTTACATGATTCTAAGGATAACGTAAATTTTCCCAGCCGCATGTCTCCAAAACTGGTATACTAACAACGGGAGACAACACTTTGAGAGTCACAGATCCCAGCAGAGACCCAAAGGAGAAATCGTCAAGTGTTGGAGAAGTGACTACCAGCGAGGACCTGCCGCAGGCTTTGCAGGGTCTCAGTCGCTGCTGGTTCTGCCCGGGGTCTCCAGGCTCATTTTCCTCTAACTGGGACAAAATGTCATTTTCTTCCTTGATGCCCCCTTATTCCACACACATCTGCTTTCGTTTTTGACAAATCTAGCAATGTTTACCAAAGGTTTCTGTGTGACGTTTCCCTTTCACGAGGGTTATAAAACTATAATCCCAACAACAGTGTTCAAAATCACGGCTTCATAAGACGTGCCTTCTGCGTGATGATGCAGGTAAGGACTGTCTCTCTTCAGGCGTAAAATAATGTTGTTACTGATGAAACATGGCGGGAGAATGGAGTCGTGTGAGGAGAAAACTCAAAGAAAACAAGACAAGGGGCCCGAGACCTCAGTTTCTTAAAGAAACTTGGACTTGCTTTTGGAGGATCTCAGGCAGCAGACAGGAGCGATCTTACTTCCGGTCACTCATTACAGCTGGCTATCGCTTTAGTCTGTGTGCCTCTGTGGGGAAAATGTGTCTTTGTCACACGTGGTTTACCTGCCGGTACAGCTGTTAATGCCACCTGCGGCTTGCGATTGTACTTTGTTCACGTGACTCCTCTTCACGCTCAGAGGATAAATACTCTGAGGCTCTGAATAATGTTGGCTGACGTCCGAGACTTTAATCCGCCTCGTTTTTTTGGCTCCATTCTCCCAGGTCCCGTTGCCTCTAGAGTTAACTGTTAACTTGCCTGAACTTTGTCAGAGTTAAACTAAAGTTTTAAAAAATGGTAATGGGTAATGAATGGTCCTGAATCTTTCTTTGGGACAGTTGGCATAAAGTTTTAAGTTTAAAATTCTAAAATCTATTTTTAAGAACAAGACATACATAATCATATAGTTCTGGTCAAATGTTATTTCCTCGATCCTTATCCCAATTCTGGCTCTAGAAGTGATCCCTATTGCTTGAGTATGTAAATTAACTTTAAAAGATTATTTTCCTGCCTGGCAGTGGTGGCGCACACCTTTAACCCCAGCACTCAGGAAGCAGAGGCAGGCAGATCTCTGTGAGTTCGAGGCCAGCCTGGTCTACAGAGTGAGTTCCAGGATGGCTAGAGTTAGGACAGAGAAACCTTGTTCAAAAAAAAAAAAAAGATGATTTTCCCTACTCCAAAATACATTTATTTTTTTGTTTTTGTTTTTACTCTGTTGGACAATTGCCTCCCATTAGATAGGAATAACTTAGGTCTGTGCTTGTAAATGTGTTTTATATGTAATTTATATACACGTACACACACACACACACACACACATTTTAAGGATTTTTGTTTGTTTTTGAGACGTTTCTCTGTTGTGACTCTGGCGGTCCTGGAACAGATGCTTTAAAAGGCAGAGCACATAATGCTACATACTTCCCACTGGGTCCTGATGTACTTCCTGTACTCCCACCTACAATTGACTAAGTATGTTGTGTCCATCTGGAGCACATCTGATACAGTAGGATTAACCAAATGGGATCTAGACAGTCCCTACCCACATTCCAGGAGGTTATCCATCCTGGGGCAAGGGAGATTACCAGATTCTGCCTTTCTGTATCTTAATAGAACAGCCCCCACACAGCATTCCAGGAAGTTGTCTGTACTTGTTCTACAGATCTTTTAGGCACAATAATTAAAACTTAAAACCTAACTTGTGCTCTTGAGTTGTATCCTGAGTCAAATCCTCGACTCTAGAGATAATCTGTTTATATTGGGATCTAATAACCACCAGCCTAATGGTATCCAAATGGGAATCTATGTATCTAATTAAGACATTAATGATGCAGGGGCCGACAGTAATTAGCAGAAACAGAAGGGTCAAAAGTCCTGCATTGGCCGACATCTAAGTTACCATCTAGGAGGAGCCCAAAAATAAGAATGGGAGCTAGTCATTTATTTCATCTCAGGTGCCCCTGTTTTGCAGTTTTTTTCAGTAGCTAGATTATCTTTAATGATTATAGAAACAAATTTTAAAAGCTATACAATAACTCCTTGTTCTGCACAAAGCAGGTCGAGTGCCCTATCATATTGTAGAACTGTTTCAGCTAATGAATCTACCTGTCGATAGATCTGAGTCTATTTGGCCTTAACAAGTAACTTTCCTGACATGGCAATAGGCACTATAGGTAGCCATTTTGTCCCACGTCAGGAAGTTTTCTGCTGAAGAGTCATGTGAGAGGATGCAGCCAGCACTGGGGCTTGAGGAGTACAGCCCAGGAAATTGTTTCCAGGGGGTTGTCTCCTGAATAGCTGCTGCTGCTGCTGCTCCTGCTGCTGCTGCTGCTGCTGCTGGGCTCTGATATGCTAACTGCTGTTAGAGTCACTTTATCTCTCTTGTGCTACAAAAATCCCAAGGGGTCTTCAGTCCCTCACTACTATTCATAACAACAGTGGTGATTTTATAAAAAGAAATGCCACTCAGTTAAATCGGTTCAGTGACATTCCAGAAAGAATAACTTAAGAAACATGTATAGTTGAAAAGACTATGTTTTCCAAATGCTCTGGAGAAAGTTACCTGGGTAAAGCAAAACATATTCTTGGCTACTGAGGACTTGCTAGATCAGGAAGCAAATAGAAGGGAAGTGCAGTTGCTGGGACCCAAGGTCTGTGATTAATAATGACAGGTGAGGTTCAATGCCCGCTGTTAAGTTTGATTCAATTTGATTTTCCTTGTGTTACAATTATTATTATAAATTGGCTGATGCAAATTTTAAAATGTAAAAATTTAAAAATTCTTTTGTTTGTAATTCTCTAATCGACCTTAATAAAATTATATTAGACTTGTATTGAATGTAATAATGAAATAATTGATTGTTACTACAAACAGTAGCTTGCCAAGAAAACTACTCAGATCTCATAAATTTTGTCAGTTCCTAGTAAAAGATTTACTCCTTCAATGTACAATGTACAATGTTACAATGGAAATATATGTCACTGTAGAAATGAAACAGACGAAAGATGTCTAGTCATAGGTGGGTGTTTTCACGGTAACCAAATACAAAGTTTTGTTATAAGAGTATATAAGGGGCATGAAAAATATAACAGGTGGATCAACAAACAAAAAAGGAGAGATTGGGATTTGATTTAAGAAAAGTGTGTGCATGAGTCATTTTTCGCCGATCCACGTCCATCCTCTCAGGAACCCTGACCTGCCAGAGCTGGTCTTTCGGCAGCTTTCTTTTGACCGGAACATTCCAGCTTGTTTGGGATATGGAGTGATGTACTCTCTTCTATAGCTATTTCCCACTGAAACTAGAACAACGTTTTCAGGGGGTCCAGGAAGGCTGGAATGCTAGTCGAATGCTGGTAGGGGATTCCGGCAATGGGACGTTCATCGGCATCTGGTTAGCTGCCCCAGCCGAGAGGAGCAGGAACAGTCCCATTGGCTGGTCTTGTCCACAGCAGCTTCAGCAAATCCAGTGCTCATAGAGTTGCAGCCATTTGGAGTCTGCAGCTGATTCCTGGATGGTGTCTCTAGCCAAGTGGAAACCTGTGGAGACAGATAAAGACCAGGGGCAGAAGTTGAAGTTCATGAGGCTTACATCTGGAACTTTCACTACTGAAATTCCCATTGTAAACAAAGCAGCTGACCTGCATCTGTTCAACAGCTAGACTCATGCCCTCAAGTCCTCTCGAAAGCTGTGGCTTCTGGTTAAAAATCATGAACATTTTCCCTCTGTCTAGAAAGTCAGATAAATAAGTTGGATGGAGACACGCCAGAGTCTAGCTCCGGCCCCAGCTAGGGGGATGGAAGGGGTGCGAACGGGAGGCAGTCACAGTCTGCCCAGGTCAAAGCAAGCGCTCTTCTTTATTTCAGCTTCTTTCTTTTCTTCTCACTCTCAATTCAATTTCTTTTTTCTCCATACAAGTCAAGCTTCTCCTCTCTGTACAATTCCGTTCTCTTATTTAAACTTATTCTCTACTGAATCTTTTCCCATAAAATTACAGAGAGAGAGAGAGAGAGAGACAGAGACAGACAGACAGACAGAGAGACTCATTCACACACATCTTGTGGAAGCAAAGCAGCAAAGCTTCAGCAACCTTATTCTTTCCAATCCCCATAAAAACACACTCATCCACACATCCCTACATCTTGTGGAAGAAGCGAAGCTTTAACGCACGCTCGCCTCACCCACACACCACCTTGTAAGCTGCCTTTTTCCTTTTTATTTCCCAATATCCTCTATGTAAGAAGAAATCACATCATAATCACGAGTCCTGTTTTCCCAGTGACTGATGACAAGTTACATATTTAAAAAGCAGGTTGTTTTCAATACCCACACATGGTTGCACATGAACACCCAGTTCTCCGTGTACCCTTCCCCCACAATACAGCTATACCCCCCAAAAATAATCTTTATATTGCAGATTAACAGAGTTTAAGCAAGCCAAGTGTTCTCAGAGGTAGCTTCTATTGTAGCTGGCAGCTAGCAGTCTTGGGTTACCAGGAAACAGGTGCGTGTCATGGTGCCCTAGCTTAACACAATTCTTATTCAGTCGAGACAGTGAAATAAGATTGTTATCAACTAGAAAACTTTGAGCCAGGGGTCTCCTTGTTTTCCTTAGGTGAAAGTAGAATCTGTGCAGTCTACATGTCACATAGTCCTTTAGGGGCCATGAATGTCCTCCAGGCATACACAAAGCGTATAGTTGCAAAACCTAGGAAAATATCAAATTAATTGTGGTCAAGGAGGTTCAGGCTTAACAATGGACAGAGACTCATTTGTTATACTTACTCATAGGCCTGTCTCTCACAGACCAGACTCGTGGGCCCTAGTAACCAGGCTTTCTTTGTTCTTACTCTCTAACCTGACCAAGTCTTCAGCTACTAAGAATGTGTTTTCCCATGTAGTTTCCTAGGTTACTTCTTCCAAAGCAGCTTGTCAAAACAACCTAATCTGATGCTATTGACTAGTTATTCTTTCTGGAGTTTCAACAGAACTACCAATTCAACTGCACGGCACTGCCTTTTAGAAAATCACCACTGCTGTTAATGCACTTTATCCGCATTATTTAGTGAGGGACTAAAGACCCTCACAGAATTTTTGTACCGCCAGAGAGACAAAGGTGACTGTGACAGCGCTCAACATGGCAGAGTCCAGCAGTGGCAGAAGGGGTCATTTAGGAGACAGTCCCCTGGAAGGCCTGCCAAATCCAAGGTAAAAACCCACCATCACCTTACTAAATGGTAGGCTGTACTCCTAAAGGTCCAACTTTGGATGCGTGACTCCCCCTGCATTGCTACCAGCAGAGATAATTTTAGCCCAGTGAGAAGCACTTCGAAGTCTATATTCAGAAGATAACCAAAGGAAATTTAAAATCTTGAGCCTGTAACTCAAGAAGTAGTAGTACCAGCTTCTCAGAACTGTGTAAGAACATTTATTCAAAACTCCATCAATGTTACAACTCTGAACCTTTGAAATCTTAGTGTAACAGTAGCATAAAGGGAGAACAAAACCTGAAACATCTCCTGTCTTTTATGTATTCTAAATCTCTTACACCTTTACAACTTTCTGCTATACATCTCAAATCACCTTCTCAGACTCTCAGAACTTACTTAAGCTTTCACATCCTCAGACCTTTCTTAGAACACTTTCTTAGAACCTCAAAACTTGAAAATAGACCTTGAACTTTTTTTCCATCTAACCATTTACAGGAGACATAAGTAGTTATCACTAAGAGCAGTCATTGTAAGGAAAGTGTCTGTAAATAAAGGAACAGTAAAATAAATGTAACATTTGAAACCTGCTTTATTCTTTAATTTGGAGCCTGTTAGCAAGCCAAACCTGTTTTGCCTTTCTCAGAAAGGGCTTTACTAGCTCTATGAATTGAAATAATCAGGCAGCTGCAGCGTTGGAAGGAGGAGCTGGTTGCCTGCTGCTGTTAAACTATCAAAACTACAGTTAGCTATCAATGCCATCCCAGATACGGGAGTAATAAATTATATCAGGAAGTGTAATCCAATTAGCCTATGTGTCAATTAAAATGACAAAGACTTACCATCTACCTGGACAATCAGCCTAGGTTCCTTGTGGTGATCTTGATTTTGTTGGGGGCAGAGGTTCCAGTGAAACAGGCCCAGAAGATCTGAAAGGCTTTCCTGTGGAGCAGAAACTTGGGGAGTCTGTTCTACCTTGTCTATGCAAAGTTGGGCAATCCACTCTCCTGTGTCCTGGTTGTCCACAGTTTGGACAGGGTCTTGGTGGTGACTGAGGTGAAGGATAGTTTCTCACCCAGTGGTTGGCCTCGCCACATTTAAAGCAGGCTCGAGGTAGTGTTCTTTTGTGCCACATCATCTTCTTTGGAGGACTCCTCAGGGCTGCTACCAGCTTCTGGAGCTTCTGTCTATAGTGGGAAGCTTTTTAAATAAATATTTAAAAAGCCACACTCAGCAGCTCTCTGAAGGGTTTTAGGACCATCTAACAAGTGTATCTGAGCTAGACAAACTGCTTGTTTTTAATTACTTGCCTCAGGCTTAACCTGGTGAACATATACAGGAGGCTAAATAAGGTTTATTTCTGTAACTGCATTAGTACTTAGCATGACTACAAGTATAGTCCCAAAGACATTAAAGAATTTGATCATTTATAAGGTAACTAACCATTATATGGCATGACTTAATTATCAACTAATTATAGTTTACAATAAGTTAGTAGCCTTTATTAATTTTATAGTTTATCCCTTTTAGATATAACCTTAAAAATAATTTCTGAATTGATGCTCATTTAGCATGAAAATAAAACTTTTAACTCATAAATGAAATCTGTACAAAAAGACTAGGAATTTTCCTTTTCTGTCCCTTTTATAGTGAGCCATTACTGAATATTATAGTTTCTAATCCTATTCTGTTTATCAAAATAGCTAAGGCTTAACAAAGCTAGCAAAGACCAGAGGACAAACAGACATTCTTATGCCTGAATAGACCTTGGGTAAGGAGAGACCTTCTCTAAGCCTGCGGTTTTCAGTCTTCCCAATGTTGTGACCTTTTAACACAGTCCACATGTTGCAGTGGCCCTCACCCACAAAAATCACAACTGCAATGTTTGCCACTATTATGAATTGAAATGCAAACAGCCAATATGCAGATGGTCCCAGACCACCCCCATGAAAGCGTCTTCCAACCCCAAAATATCATGATTCACAGGTTGAGAACTGCTGCTCCAAGATCTTTGCCAAACTGCTTAGGCCATTGTCTTACTGTATCGTAAGATAGGAATATCCCAGTGTCTGGTGTTTAGCATTTATGCTCATAGCTGTGGCCTTAACTCTTTAGTCATCCCCTTTTTAAGATCACATTTAATAAAGTAAAACATTTTATAAACTTAAAACATCCCATATCCTTACAAAATTAAATGTCTTTAAAGCTATTGCCTAAAATATCCAGTTTTAAAACTTTAATTTTCTGTAAAACTCCAAAATTTTCTCATTTGTAAAAATATTTTACTTGTTTTTATTTTATGTACATTGATATTGCCTGCATGTATGTCTGTGTGAGGGAGTCAGATTACCTGGAACAGGAGTTTCAGACAGCTGTGAACTTCCATATGGGTGCTGGGAACTGAACCTGGGTCCTCTGGAAGAACAGCCAGTGCTCTTAACTGCTAAGCCATCTCTCCATCCCCCAAAATTTCCTCTTAAAGTAGTATAAAATCTTCTAGCTGTGTGCTCTTGCAATATCAATAAAGTACCTTTTTTACTTCAAGAGCAAAAACACAGGGCGTGACCACAATCTGAAAAAAGCAAAACCAAATTCCACAGTGCAGACAATTCAACGCTCTATATCAGGGATTTATTCACATTTCTCCTGGCCCCACCCTTGACAACAAACAGCTTGCCTCCTAGGTCCCAGCCAGCTCTACCTCACAGTAGCTGGGTCTTTTGGTGGATGTTACCTGGCACTGGAATCTCCACAGCTGCTAGATTTGTTTACCCAGGCTCTCTTAGGAACCCCAGCTGTGGTCTTTTGTGGGTACAGGGGATCCCCAAAATGGTAAGTGGCACAAGTCACTAACCCAAGAAATTCAGACTCGGAGGAAATGCCTCTGTGGTGCAAATAAATCCATTTATTTTGAAAGAAGCAGGGCTCTTATGGAGGAAGGAGGGTGTTCCATAAGGGAGAGGTCCAACCGCTTTGGTCCATGCTCACTAGACAATTCAATCGGCCTATCCAAAGCTTGCTGTAGTGGGGAGGCTGGGCAAGGTCAGGAAGTCCAACCGTCTTTAGGCTTGTATGTTTAAAGCTCTTAGCCTCTCCGTTTCACCGATGTTGGTGAACAAGGTTTCCGTAAAGATGGAGGAAGCAGGAGCATTCCCAATCTTGGAGCTCAACAGGTGTGCCAAGATCCTCCATTTTAAAGGGTCACAGGATGTGCCACAGGTCGAGATCCTGGCCTAGCACAGGCACTGTTGCCCGCCCCTCCTCTCCCGCCCTTGGGATCCAGTTGTCACCGACACCAAGCCCTACCACACAGCAGAAAGCCTCAGCTGCCTTCCATGATCTCTTTAAAATCAACGCCAAGAGAGTGACTCCCACAGCACACTGCACACTCCCGTATATGAATACACGGGGTGCAGCTTTAATAGCTTCTTAAACAGCACTGTTTTAAAATCCTTCCTTTTATAAACCTTGTTTCCAGGAAGGAACTATCATACAAAAACCCGTCCTAATCTAAAATATCTTGGAGATCTGCTGCCTCTTTTGTCGGTTAATAACATAACAACACCCAGCCGCATGGGTGCCTTCTCCCCAGAGCAGGAAGGCAGCAAGATGGTTGCAAACCATGTCAGCAGGCCACGCGTTGTCCACATTCCAAAATGGAGCCGTATCAACGTGGTTCCCTTAAGATTGCTATCAATCTCAAGTTAAAAGCTCTAAGTTAATTTGTTTTTCACAGATTTTTTAACCATATCCAATACACTTATAATCATTCAGATCCAAAAGACATTCGAAGCCCTGCTAAACTGGACCCAGAGATTCTGAACCCTGGTCAAAGCAGCCATAGTAGCCATGGTGGCTGGTGGCTGGTGGCTGGTAGCAGCAGAGGCAACAGTACAACTGGTGAACACAGAACACCAAAAGGTCATACGTTCAATGAAAGAGAGGTTAAAAACCAAACATTCGGTGGCCACCTTACATTCATACATTCAGTGGAGCCTGACTTATTTTAGTCTAGGCTCCCATGTTTGCAACAAAACCTCTGGGACACACCAGAAAACACAGAGCAGATAGACAAACCTTTACAACAGCAAAACACACGAAACAGAGACCAACAACATGAAACAGACAGAAACTAACAACATAAGACATAGATTGGTGATCACCAAAACAAACCAGGCCTGACCACACAGAACAGAGAAGCCAGACCGATTAGCATCTCAGTTTGACCACAGAGGGCGTCAGTAGCATTCCAGCAGTCCCCCTGACTTGGGAATTAACACGCTGCATCTGGCAAATTCCACAAGTCTCAAATCAGATGTGCGCTAACCAGAAACCAGATTATGACCTACCAGGAGTCCTCCAGATTTGGCTTGCTGCTTGTCTCAGCATAGCTGTTCACTTCAATATTAAAAAAAAACTGAAGGTAGCCTTACAGCCTTTGAACATCTCGAGGCATAGGCCTCCTGAGGTGGCCTGGCTTTAGAATTTGGGTGGTGGTCTGTATAATGTGGTAGGATGCTTTGCCAAGAAGTTTTTTGTTTTGTTTTGTTTTGTTTTTGTGTACTGTGCAGCCCCGTGTTATGGGAGAGTTAATGGGACAGAAGATTTTAGAAGTTAGTCCAGTTCTCCAAACAGATAAGGGGGTGCGCAGAAATCTTCCTTCCTTCCTTTCCTTTCTAACCTTTTAGAACTAGGGAGTTCAAAGGCTCCAAATTAAGTACCTGTCTCAGTAACAGCCAGGCAAGAAAGGCAAGAGGAACCAGGGGGTGGAGTTCAGTTACAAGTGAAAAGTAACCTTTACAATTGGCCCCTCAAAGATGACTTCAGAGGCAGCTACAGCATCAGAAACAGCTGCATTTTAAGAAAACATTTATAGAACCTTGCTGGAAAGCCTCCGTATGTAAATCCTACAGGTTGAGAACAAGACTATCACCACAATTTTAAGCCAAATTTGAAGCAAGTTTTAACTAATCAAGGTGGACTCTAACCAGGACCCTTCTGAGGCTCCCACGGAATGGTCCTGCCATCTCTGGAGTTCACACAGAATGGCCACAAGTCACATGGAACAGATGCTTAAAAAGGCAGAGCCCATAAAGCTACGTACTTTCCAGCAGGCCCAATCAGTGGCAAGCATCTATCCTGATGTACTTCCTGTCTCTTTATCTCCAACCTACAGTGACTAAGCACATCTGGTACATTTGGAGCTCATCCAGTGCAGTAGTATTAACCAAATAGAATCTAGACAGTCCCCACCCAACATTCCAGGAGGTTATCAGTCCCGGGGCAAAAGAAATGACAGGATTCTGCCTTCCTGTATCTCTCTTGAGCAGCCCCACCCAGCACTCCAAGAAGTTATCTGTCCTTGTTCTATAGCGCTCTTAAGCACAGTAATTAAAATTTAAAACATAACTTTAGCTCTTACAGAAGTCTCTCAGTAACTTTTGGAGCAGTCTCTTTCAAGTGGTTCAGGTGAGGTAGGTCTCCATTCAGCCTAAGAAAATGTTTTCAAATACCAGCAAATATTTATAGCCAAAAGCAGTAGGCCAGATTTCAGAAAAGTCCAACTCTCAGCTGGACTTTTGGCTCTCAGGCCCATCTCCTTGAGCCCAAATCCCCCGTGGGATATTCCTTCTCCCATTGTGGTTCCCCCTGAGCACAGGTGACACAGCTAAAAGTGGTGTCTTTAATCAGGTTTTCCATCTTTGGAGCATAATACCTGGGTTTGACGAGTTCAGCAGTTTTCATGGAGATCTATTAACCAGCTACTTTCCCAGACCCGAGGGAAAGATGGGTCTGTGGGCCAGCAGCATCTACCATCCTTGTTTATCCTGTTCTACTTTGTCCAGTCAATCTGGCCCCTAGGTGCATTCTGGGGGGTCCAGCAAGCTGGGATACCAAGACTCAGAGGGGCTTCATTGGTTTAGGGCCACCAAGTCAGGTGTTCTGTTGCCTCTGGCTTCTAAGGAATCCCCTTTTTACTCTCTTTTGCAGTGGGCAATGGCCACCCTCTTGGATAACTAGATAGCTTCCAATTGGGCTAAGATTTCTTCTCTATTTTGATTTCTTTTCCTGCTGAGGTTAGCAACCCTCTTTCCCTGTATAGAGCCCCATGGACATAAACCATGGTAAAACCTATCAGCTGCCAGTGTATATGGTGATTGCCTTTCTCGTATTTCCTGCAGGTGTCAGGCAGAGAAGTGACCTGTGCAAAGAAATGAGAATGAAAACCGGGTTCGGATTGGCTTCATCAACTTGGATCAAAACCTCAGGGAGTCTGATATCAGGCAGTTTATTCCCAAAATATCTAAACTCAGTATTTGGGGGAAAAGAGTTTCCTGGTGTAATATAATGCCCAGTGTACAAGAAAGCACAATTACATTGAGACTCAACCCAGGGTAAATGTCATTTCCTCTAAGCATATGGTCTTTACAGATAGGCTACCTGTGCTAACTTGAGGGTCTATGGAGAGTCATTTGACCAGAGTCACCTCTGGTCATGGTTGTGAGAGCTTGGCCAGCCCCTAGCTATGAGGGTCATTTACACTACTAGTCACCTCTGTCCTTCTTGTAGGAGCTTGATACGGCCTGGCCCAACAGATAACACAGATTACCAGGCTACTAATCACTTCCAATTCTCAGCTTTCTGGATGAAAGAACAGGATTTTCATCTTTCTTATTGGAAAGACAATCCTATGTGCTTAACATTTGTGGTTTCTCTGGAGATCTGTGGGCGCAAGGTCCTTCACGATATGCTCCAAGTGGAGTGTTTGGATCAAACCTGAAAGCTCAGCTCTCTGGGCTATGGTTCTTAAAGATTGTGCTCAGAAAGTCTTATCTTAGGTCAGCACCACCGCCTCTGCATAGCTGGTCAGTTTTGGATTAAACTGCTCCCACCTTCGAACAATACCTCATGTGGTGTCTCCAGCAGGATGTCAGTCAGACCCGACCTGACAGGCCAGATGGGGTCAGTTACCACAAGACGGTCGTGCAGGGTTCTGCAGAGTCCCTGTCCTGTAATAGACTGGCAGGGTTGAGAGCTGACATTTTATGGGACTGAATGAAGAGTTGATGCAGAAAGCAGGACTTGGTATTGGGTCACCCGGGCATTAGACACCCATCTTTTGGGTGCCCCCTCAAGAAGGCCTCAACAGAGTGTGGGGCTGTCAGAAATACTTTGTGTCCTAAAGTTAATTTGTCAGCTTCTTTTATCATCAAGGCAGTGGCAGCTGTGGCCCTTATGCTTGTCATCCAGCTGGGACCAAGTCAAATCTCTTGAACATAGATGCTGTCTTTCTAGGGTCCCAGAGTTGCATGAGGACCCCCTTGGGCAATGTCTCTGGCCTCATCCGTGTACAAGTGGAATGGCTTAGTAATGTCTGGGAGGTCCAGGGCTGGGACAAACACCAGGGCCTTTTTCAAGGCATCAAAGGACCTCTGCCTAGTCCCAGTCCATTCCAAAGGCTGTGAACACCCAGTGCTGGCATAGAGGGGCGTGGCCACTTCAGTATATCCCATTATCCATAGCCCTGTGTCCAACCACCCCAGGTCAATATGGGAGTGGGAATTTGCAGGATGGCTGAAATATGGTCTTGAAAAAGCATTTGCTTTCCTTCCTTTTGGTCGCAGCCTGGGTATGTGGCCTGAAGGACACACAGTCGAGATTTGTGGCTGAGACTCTGTACCCCAGGGCTTGGAGGGCCTCTAAAAAGGCTTTCATTTTAGCAGTCCACATTCCTCCTCGATGATTGGAGCTGTGAGGAAGCCATCTGCACACAAGAACAGGGTGCTTTGACCACTTCTCTCGGTTCATTTTCCTTGATTTCCTCTCCAGTCTGTTACCCTAAGGGCAGCAATCACCACACAGGAGAGTTTTTTTCTCCGTCTGTGTTCTGCTAAATTTCAGCTGTTGTAAATTTTCTGATCACTTTCTGATCAATGAGACCTATTCATCTCTTCAAATCCTCCTAATTTCTGGAGCTTTCTCCTTATGTCTAGGGTCAGCTACACGACAAAGCCAATGTTCGTTGCTTGCTCGTTTTGGGGGGCATCTGGGACTATATACCCAAGATGTCTCACAGAGCCTTTCCAGAAACCCAGCGGGTGATTCATCGGGTCCTTGAGTGATCCGAGTTACCTTAAGTTAGCTGGTAGGTCTCTTTGATGCTGCTTTTAATTCTCCCAATAATGTTTGGTGAAAAAAAAAGCTTCCAACACCTTTGTAAGGCCCAAGCTCAAGCTCAGGGTTTGAAAACTCATCAATCTTTGAGCTAAAAATCCCACCAATCCTTGTACTTGCCCACGATCAGGCCACCCTGGAAAACTGAGCCCCAACACCTCCCTCCTCCCCAAAAAAAGAAAGAAAAAAAATTATATAAGCCTGCTTCCTGCTCAGTTCTCTTCTGTTTCTCTCCCAAGCAGAAGCAACCACCCTCCTGTGTTTTTCCCAATAAATCTCTCATGAAAAGTTTGTTGTGCAGTGTGACTTTGTGGTATTTCTTGGCTCCCAACTGCCAGGACAGCTTTCCCCTCAGAGCCGTAACACTTACCTTGGTGCTGGGACTTGGATCGGCTCTCCGGGTGCCTGCTCTCCCCCTCAGGATCTGCGCTGCACTGGGACCATCCCTTCTCTCTTGCTGATTGTTCTGTTCTGTGCCTTAGTTAGGATTTTATTGCTGTGAAGAGACACCACGACCACAGCAGCTCTTAGAAAGGAAAGCATTTAATTGGGGCTGGCTTATAGTTCAGAGGTTTAGCCCATTATCATCATGGCAGGAAGCGTGGGGGCAGGCATGCAAACATGGTCCTGAAGAAGGACCTGAGAGTTCTACACCTGGATTGGCAGGGAGCAGGAAGAGAGAGTCACACTAGACCTGGCTTGAGCATGTGAAACCTCAAAGTCCTCCCCCAGTGATACACTTCCTCCAAGGCCACACCTCCTAATAGTGCCATTCTCTCTGAGCCAATGGGGGCCATTTTCATTCAAACCACCACACTTGGCACCCTATACACCAGTGGCAGTTTGGCAAGTTTTCCCTTTGGTCAGTGTAAATGTTTCCCTGCATCCAAGGAAGTGACCCTTCTGTGTCTGGCACCCCTCTGGTACTCTTGGAGGTGGAGGTGCCCCAGCCATTATCTTTATGGCTATGGCTGATCCTCTTCACCTGACCCCATCTCCCCATCATTGGAGCTGCAATCCTGCAAATTTCCTTAGACCCAACTGAGCTATTGCACCCCTTTCCTGCCCTCTTTTCCCTTGGAGTTGCCTGTAATTCCACAGTTCCTCTAGGCCATTCTGGCTTTTGTGACCCCATTTCTAACCTTTTCCTGTAGCTGAGACTCCCGACCTAGAGCTTGGTTCTCATCTTCACCTGCTGTCCTCCTTGGCTTCCACAAAAACCCTAGTGCCAGGAGCTGAGTCTCTCCTCTGGCTTAGCCAGGCTTACCCTGACCCCTGTTGAGTGTGGTGATGACCCACTGAATGACTTGGCCCTCGTTCAGTCCTCTCCCTGACTCTTGGGGATCCCCTTTAGGTCAAAACTGTGGCTTCTCTCTCTCTCCTCCTTTCATCCATGGAAATGGCGTCTTCCATACCCTCTTTTCCTCTTTGGGATGCTTTTAGAAAACCTCCAGCCTCTCCACCTGGCACCTGACCTGAAGGGTCCTAAACTTGTTCACCTTTGCAATCAGATTTGTTCTCAATACCCCTTAGATAATCAATCCAAGTAGACGCTGAATGACACCCTAGATCCCAATATTATTTAGGACCTTTACAAATACTGAGAGCAACTGGGGAAATGAAAAGAGATTCCCATTCCCTACATTCAAGTTTTTTCTTTTCTCCTCTCTGAACCCTGTTTGTTTTTATCTGATACCCCCCCCCTCCCAATACACTGTGTACATGTCCTGTATTTTAAGTTACCTTTGATGGATCTGTAAGTTTGTTACAAAGTGGGAGCCTGACCCAGCAGGAAGGAGAGAACAAAGAAGTAGCCCACTGTGCCCTGCACACTCTGCACACACTCGCTGGCTGGTGCCTCTCTCGACTCCCTCCTGCAGCATGCTCTGTCTATAGCCAGGTCTCAAAAGTTTCCTATCTCTAAGCCTGTGTTCTCAACTTTCTAGACACAGTTTTACAGGGATTCAGGTGTCTTTTATGCATGGGTGGTATTTAACTATTGTTTTATGCTGTTCCACTTTGGATGAGATCTAGCTCTGAAGCTGAGGTATGGCTCCCTCTCCCCTAGACCCAAGCATGCTTGTTTAAAAGTTTCCTCCGAAATCTCTGTCCAATGTCAGGCAAGCCATCTGACTATGTGTCAGAGAAAGGAGAGAAAACAAAATAAAGAGACAGACTATTCCCAGCGGGGACTATTGCTACTCATCTCATACTCTTTTGGTTTAACACTCTAAAACTTTTGATAGGGTATAAACCTTATCTCAAAATTTGTAAGACTATTAAAGGGTGGATTTTGCTGTGTGACTTCACTCCCATCCTGGTAAAAAGTGACCACATGGCATAGACCAACCAAGGAAGACCCAGCTCTTTTTAGCTCAAACCAGATGATTCCCCCGCTATTTTTGATCACACTAACGAGCCTCCCCTTTATCAGCCTTAACTCTCAGCCCTCCTCTTCCTCTGGACCCTCTGGTTTCCCTCTCTCCATCCTCAGCAGCAGGGCACCAAATCAACCTTCTCTGCCATCACTTTCAGCCCACCGGCAGCCCCTAGTCCCCCCACTACTTGTCCTGGCTCAGTGATGGGACCTCCTTTACCTGCCCCTACCTGGCCTAAACCAGCCACAGTTCTCCATTTGTGGGAGGTTGCTGGGGTGGATGGCTTGGTCAGGGGACATGTCCCCTTCTCATTAAGTGAACTCTCTCAAATAGAAAAAAAGATTGGGGTCCTACACCGCTAATTCTTTCACCTTTATTAAAGAATCCAATATATTACCCAATCTTACAACCCCATTTTCCATAACGTTTATATGATTCTCACCTACAACTCCCCATCCCCACCCCTGCTCCCTAGGAGTGTACAAGAGTCTCGGACCAGGTTATGGTACATGCAGATGAAGTTCACCAAACTAACTAACTTCCCACCTAGTTGGAGACCAGGATTCTAAATGGAATTACAATATCCCAGAGGGCAGTCTAGCTATAGATCAATTTACAACTTGCCTTCTGGCTGGTGTCCATAAGGCTGCCCTTAACACAGTACTTCTTTTCCCAGAGTTTCTCTGACATTAGGGTCAAACTGAAATGTCTAGAGAGGAGACTTCTGACTCCATAGACAGAAGTCTTAGGCAGAAGACTCCACAAGCCTTCTAGCTGTACCATGGGAGAGATGAAAAAGACCTCACACAGAAATACCTGATGCTAGCTAAGGCCTTTCAGCCAGCCATAGCCGCTCTCTAGGCTCCCTTGTCTCTTAAAACCTGAGGACATCCTGGTCCCCGCTTTAAATGTGTTTAGGAGAGTCACTGGGCCTGAGCCTGCCCGAGCCCTTGTGAACACCTCAACCATGCCCAAGATGCCATCAGGAGGGACTTTGGGGTACTGACTGCCCCAGGTCCTTCATGGCATGAGAACATCAAGCCCAGCTTGGCCTCCAGCTGGCCATGGATGGCAGAGGGGGCACAAGCTTTCTTGGCCTGATCACTGCCATCTCTGACAGGGAGCCTCGGGTAGTCACCACAGTATCAGGGGAATCCATCCCCCTCTTTCTGGACACTTGGGGTACATTTTTTGGTCCTGACAGAATTTGGGGGAACTACCTCTCCTTCCCATTTCTCTGTTGACAGCCTTACCAGCCTCGCCAACCATCGTTCAGCTCCCATTCCAACAATAGTCTAAGACTTTGTTCATGTCCTGGAAAGACAGAAACACAACCTTGCCCTGATGTTGGGTCTTTTTATTGATTAGTTCTAGATCCTTACACTTAACATCTAGGTTATATCTCCTTTGGGGCCAAATGCTTTTGAGCAGCAGAAAAACATTACCCTTTAAAATGAAATTTTAAATTGTTTTGAAGTTAGGTTAGCTGAGCATAGCACGGTATGTGTGGATATGGGTGTTATCCCCCACACCCTTGTTTTTTAAAATGTAAAATTATGTTGATGCTTATTTACTATAGATTATGTATAGAAATTTGGAATATAGAATAAAGCTTATCTTTATGGAGTACAAAACAATGCCCTTAATAGAAGATAGGCTCTCATTAGCCTCTTCTAATCTTCTTTCCTTGTCAGAGTCTGATCTTTTATCAGACCAAGGAAAAGCATAAAACTAAAAATCAGACCAAAATCAATAAATTAACAGTGGTTACCAACCGTTGAAAATGTAAATTTAAGGTAACAGAATTTGCGATCTTATGTAATTACTCTGACTACAAGGGATGCTACTGCTTGCTACTAAGATTACAGTATAATGAAAAATTAAAAAACCGTACATAACTGAATCAACGCCATAGAGCATTAAATGTTCACTCCCCAGGTAGTGAAGGCCAAGTAAGCATTTTTGTAAGTAATGGAACAGAACTATGTGTTATAGGTCCTGTTGTCTAAAAGCCTGTAGAGTACCCTTTACTGAGGTTATTTAAGTTTAGTTTAACTTAAAAAATTTATATTTTGGACAAAATGGAGAGCAATATTTAAAACTTTTATCTTTAGATGAAAGGTAAATTATTTAAGTAAAAATTAGGCACTTTAAAACTAAATGTGTGTGTGTGTGTGTGTGTGTATTTTTAAGCTGGAGAAGTCATATCTATAAGCACTCACACGGAAACTTAGAGAACAAACATTTGTCCTGTATACAAATAGCTACTACTAAATATTTGATTTGTAGCTTTTTTTGTTTTTTTAGAAAAACACATTGAAAAGGTAAACATTAGCCAAAGCTACTTGTTGTGTTACAGATTTTAGGTCAGCGAGGAACTCTGTATGTGGCATAGCAGCCCCTCTTAAAATCTGGAGAGCCAATTTTTGTTTGTTTTGTTTTTAGACAACCTGTATAGACTATGGATTTTCCTTGATGGCCTTTTAAAATATCCTTACTAGGAGTATATCCTATTTGAAACATCATTTTATGAGTTGTTTTGGGGATATTAATCTGAGCTCTCTATTGTCATAACAAATCTCTTTTTTATAAACTCATGGCTATATCAACCACATAAGGTTTCAATCTTTTTCTTTTTAACTTGACCTTTTCAACCCTACGCATTTAGCCATCTTACACTTTGTTTTACCTGAGATAATGCTTTAAATCTTAATTGTAGATACATCAGCTCTCGTGTCTATTAAACCCTTAATATTAACACTACTTATTTGCAACTTTAATCTTGGTCTTTATCATCAGCAACAGTTTCTCAAACTATCCTTTTTACTGGACCCTTAACTCCTTTTGTTTTATTTCCTGGAGCTGTCTTGTCTTTAACAGGTGGGAGCAATAATCAACAGAGCAATCCTATCAGCTGTATCCAATTGCATAGTCTTTTTTTTAATAAACCATAATTTTAATATTTCCCTTGAAATTTTTATGCACAATTTTTGGATGTATAATAACTCCTTGAGACATTAGGCTATCTCCTTTTAAAATATCTTTAAACAATTTAACTTCTATTGATTGTACCTTTAGTTTAGCCCTTTTTGGCCTCTAGGGGAATCCGAGAAACATGTAACCAGGTTTGTACCTCAAGTTTCTCAAGTTTCCGAGGGGAAGAAAAACTGTTAAAAGACTGTGGACTGGTTGATTGTGTCTCCAAGGGTTTTCACAGTACGGGGTCCTGTCTTGGCCTGTGCGGCTGAATGGTTTCCAGGAATTTGTTGTCATTTAAAAGTCTCTCAAGTTTACTCTTACTGTTATTTTAGAAAAAAAAATTGTATAACAAATAAAGTCTCAGTAATTAAAGACAAGACAAAAATACTTTTGAAGTTGGCTGTAAGTTAACCATCAACATTAAATTAGAGGGGAATAAAAAAGAAAAATAAATTTCAAATAGTACAGGAAGCCCTTTTATCAAAATGTCATATTTAGCAGATTTCTGAGGAGTTTAGAGATTATCTATTAAATCCTGGTTTTAGTTACCTGGTCTTGGCTTAACTTTGAAACCATAAAAGCATAGTTTTGAGAAAATTAAGAATTTTATTAGCTGGGTGGTAGTGGTGCCACCACCAGCTCAGGAGGCAGAGGCAGGCAGAGCTCTCTGAGTTCAAGGCCAGCCTGGTCTACAGAGTATGTCTGGTGAGTTACAATAGAGAAACCCTGTCTCGAAAAACAAAACAAGCAAAAAAGAATTTTTAACACCCAAAAGGTGACGATTAACCTGTAAATCTTAGAAAATGACAAATATGGACTGTAGTCATTTTTAGTATCAAAATAAAAATTAAAATCATACACTCCACAGAAAATTTGGTAATTTTACCCTTTTGGCCTTTTTATAGTGCATCATTATAGATTAACTCAGTTAAAGAATAGCTTAGCAAGGCCAGTAAAAGACAAAAAAAATTAGCAAAGACCTCACAGTATAAAATATTTATAAATTTAAAATAAGCCTTACAAATCTAAACATGTTAAAAGCTGCCTTTGTAAATCCCATATTTGGTTGAGAATGAGACCACCACATTTGAACCAAATTTGAAGTAAGCAAGCTTTAATCAAACTAATTAAATACTGGCCAGGAAGATGGACTCTGACCAGGTCCATTCTCAGGTTCCCATGAGTGAACCTGTCACCTCCAGCGCTGCCACAGAATGGCACCAAATTGAGGGGTCCAGCGCCCCCTAGTGGTGGAGACCCTGACCACGCCTCTCTGTTTATTGTCAAGTGCTCGTTTTCCCAGAAACCCTTGTTTCCTCGTGACACTTAACAAGCCAACCCAGTGTTCAGGTTCTGACCAATCAGAGAGATCCCCTGTTTCCTTCTGGGTGGCCATTTTAACAAACGGCTAACCCTCTACACTAGGGTTTTTGTTTTTTTTTTTCTTTCGTGAAATAAACCGTACCTTTGCGATTGCATGCGTGAGTGTCGGTCTCTTGTGTGATGATTTAGGACTTAACAAATTATGTGGCACATGTGCTTAAAAAGGCAGAACCCGGAAGACCCAATCAGCGGCAAGCATCTATCTGGTGTACTTCCAGCCTGAGTTATCTCCCGCTACAAGTGACCAAGCACATTGGTGCATTTGGAGCACTTCTGGTGCAGTAGGGCCAACTTGGGGTCTAGACTTGCCCTACCAACAATCCAAGAGGTTGTGTCCTTGGGCAAAGGAGATTCAAGATTATCTCACCTGAATTGCCACCCCTAGCACTCCAGGAAGTTATGTGTTTGTTCCATAGAATTACTTACGAAGAGTAATTAAAATTTAAAGCATAACTTTGCTCTTACACCTTTAAAATATCCAACCTTAAAGTCCCAACTCTATGTAAAACTCCAAATCATCCCGAGACAGTTTAAAAATCTCTAAGCTGTGCTTCTGTAATGCCAGACAGATAACTTTATCCTTTATGTGTTAATTTAAACTGATGTCAGTCAAAACATTAAATGGCTGAGAAATATCTAATAAAAGCTGATTGGTCGTAGTGTTAGGGCAAGCCGGGCGGGTTTCTAAGGAACCACGAGACACGGACCGCTGTAACATACATGAGGCATTTATTGATTACCGGCGAGCTCCGGGTCCCGCCTATCCCACGCAGGAGATGAGCATGGCGGGCCCCGATCCCCTCCCCACCAGCCCTTTTATCCGGTTCAGGGGTTAGGGGTCTGGGGATGGGGGCTCGTGCAGCTGATTGGCTCCGAGCTCTCAGGAGTTTCCAGCGCGTGGGATCCAGGGGCGGTGTGGTCAACCTGTGCCCTTGGAAGCCACCTTTGAGACAGGGTGGCGCCCATGGAGCCCGGGAAGGAAGAATCCCTGCTGATATGCAGGAGGGAGGAGGCTGGGGAAGAAGGAATCCTGTTGACAGGTGTTAAACTCAATGGTCATCTTCCCTGTGGGTGGGGAGGAGACTGAAGAGTACTGTTAATGGCCGTACTTGGGAAGGCATTTCCCCCTATATGTGATTGCATTTCTATGTTTCATATTTCTTAAACCCTTTCAGTAGGAAATTTGGACATCTGAGCAGTGTTAACCTGCTCAGTTATACCGGATGGGTATAAACTTTGTAGAGCATGTACAATTCACGTAAAAAGTGTTTCTTTTTCTTTAGTAGATATTTATAAGAACATTAAAAAGCAATCTCTATAGGATTTTAAGATGTAACCCTTTTTTTATAGATCTATAGATTTTAAACCATATCTAATAAACTTATAAATCTTGAGGTACAGAAGGTTTATGTAAGCCAATAGACTAGTATTTTGTGGCTGTTAAAACAATTTGAATCTCTCTTCGTTTAGCTGCATTTGCCAGCAGCGTGGGAGTATTCTCCAAGACCTGCTGCAACTGGCAACACAGTAGGGGATTCCCATTTGTGCTACTGCCAGGCAGTTTAAAAAAAAAAAAATCTTAAAAGGATTTTATCTATAGATCTCAAGAAACAGATTAAATTAATCTCTCAGCCATCAGTGTGGAACACAATTTTGCAGGCCCTTTATCAGCTGCCCAGGTGCCTGGGCCCCTTCAGCTTCCCAGCAGCCAGGACGCTGCCAAGGGCAGCTCTGCAGCATCCAGCCAGACCTCGGCCCACTGTGCCTCTGCCTGCGGCGCTCAGGACAGCCTCGCTGGGGACCTCAGCATTAGCGAGGTGGCTCAGCCATTAAAGGCTAGGCTCTTAATAAGAGATTCTTTTATGAGTTAATACTTTAGCAGCCACATTATTTTAATAAGCTAGTAACCAGCCGGTTCTCGCCACGGCTGAGCACTCTCATGGCTAGGCCCCAGGAGTTCTGCTCAATGGCTGGGCCACTGAGCAGCTGTGGCCCGAGAAGCTTCCAACTTCAATGTAAGTCTGTTCATTTGCTTGATACTAAAGGTTCCCTCGTGGGAAATGTTCCTTGTTTTTCCTTTATAATGGTTATAATTATAACTTAATTACTTCTTTGTAATGAGACACTTGGAAGAAGTTTTGTTATTTGGTTTTTAAAAAAACACAAAATGGCATTTGGTTTCTGTTTCTATTCCAGGTGTGGTGGACGATTGAGTTGATTTGGATTGTTGGTTGCTGGTGGCTATAATCTGGTTATGTGCAGCTGTTTTGCCAAGTGTAGCTTGTCCTTAGGATTATGTGTTGCTTGGGCTTCTGGGAATTTTTGCTTAGAGTATATAAGGGTCGAAGTCCGAGAGCCGTGGCTGGTTGGTTGGTTGGTTGATTTGTTGTTGGCTCTTTGGTTCACCGGTTACTGCTAAGAACGTTGGGTGGAGAAACTGGGTTCATGGATGGTGAGCTGAGATGCTAGTCTGGATCACTGTCAGCTCCTCTCTCCAAGTTTAGGACAGCCTGAAAGGGCTGGGGAGAGTTCTTCCTTTCTTTCCCCATCTATCAAGGCTGCCTGCAAGAGTGGCGAAGATTTCTTTCTATTCTTCCTTTCTCTTTCCCTAAATTGAGGGTAAAAGACAGTAGTGAACTGCTACAATACTTAAAATTGTAAGAGCAAAAGCTTTGTTTTAAATTTTAAGTACTGTGTCTGAGAGAGCTATAGAACAAGGACAGACAACTTCCTGGAGTGCTGGGTGGGGTTCAAGTGAGATACAGAAAGACAGAATCCGGAATCCCCCTTGCCCAAGGACAGAAAACCTCCTGGAGTTTTACATGGGGACTGTCTAGATCCCATTTGGTTGATCCTACTGAACCAGATGTCTCCAAATGTACCAGATACACTTGATTGCTTGTGGGCAGGAGATAACTCAGACAGGAAAGACATCAGGATAGATGCTTGCCACTGATTGGACCTGGTGGGAGATAGCTTTATAGGTTCTGTCTTTTTAAGCATCTGTTCCATGTGACTTGGGGCCATTCTATGCAAATTCCAGAGGTGGCAGGTCCACTCCATAGTAACCTCAGAACGGTTCTGGTCAGAGCCCATCTTCTTGGCCAGCATTTATGAGGTGAAATGTTAATGACCTAAAAGCCTCAGGTGGACTGAGAAACTCTGGACAGGAAAGCTGACTTGACTGATGACACCTGTGAAAGCTTCTGATAAGGAGACAGATACACTTGCCAAACCTGCTGGGGTCGACTACTTCCAGACTGCAGGGCAGTTCACCTGCAGATGGACTCTTCCATCCCCAAAGTTCCTCTTTTCCGTTCTATCAAACTCCAAGATACCTACGCCATATGCTGCATAGAGACTGGAACCTTTCAGTTGTTCTGCTAAATGAACAATTCTGCTTCTGGAGAGGCCTATCTACTTTTATTTTCATCGGTCCCAATTGTTAGAAGTGCCTTATAATATTTAACAAGCAATAGGTAACTCCCCCTAAATATAATGCTGTGAAAGAGAACGTCTGAAAAGACACTGATTGTAATTTCAGTACTGTGGAGAGATTGGAACGTTGCAGACCCAGAGGCTAATTACCTTATCTTGGGCTAGCTTTAGCCCCTGGAACAGGCACTCTTTGTCCACTTCTTTGTTGTAACTAACATTCTGTGACTAATATCTAAAAACCTGCTGGATCTATTAACTTAGCAGACCATTAGCTTCCACCAACCCCAAAGCTTAAAATGTCATTAGATAACATCCTGGGCCCATAGAAAATCTTCCATTTTGCTATAAGCATCTCTCTGATGTACCCATCAATGCATTTTTAAACTTGCCTTGATTTGTGACTTTTTTCATTCATAAAACTATGAAACTGCTTTCACATTTAAATATAGAACTTGAAAAAAACTTAATCTGTGTTCCCAGACCAGGCCATGGTCACTCAAAATAAACTATCTCTTAAAAATGAGAGCAGTGGTGGGTTAACAATGTGACAGTTCTCCCTCTCCCACTTTGGATCGGTCAGCTTGGACTACAAAGAGTGGGCTTGAAGGACAAGAGGTTAGATCTCTGATAGGTAGATATGGAGAGTGACCATAAATAGAATTTTTTTAAAAAAAAACAACTTCTAGCTTCTTTACCCTCTTGTCCTGGCAACCTAAGGCAAACTCATGGCAGGCCTTTCCCTGCCAGTAATGACTCTACAGATGGTACAGACTCGGCAGCAAATTCAGGGCTGGGCCAGGACATCCCTGAATTATGGGAAGACCCCTCATGTCAGACACCCAAGTCCCCCTGCCTTACAGATCTTTCTCTGTGTACCTTACTTTGTGTGTGTGTTTCTTGTGTGTGTTTGTGTGTGTTGAATTCATCTGTTTTCTTTCTAAAAATAGAGAAAAAGAAAGGATGTGGAATTGGTAGATGAGGAGGTGAAGATTTAAGGTAGAGTAAAACATGATCAAAACATATTGCATAATTTTTTTTCAATACAAGAAATGAAAGAGAGATATTTCCTTTAGTCTCAGATGAGAATTTGGATTTTGACTTTTAAACAATAATGAAACTGTAAAAGAATATGGTGACTTAAAAAAGTTGGGTGAATTAATTTTGCATTATGATATTGTAAGAAACATTAAATATTCATATTTTCTTTAAAATTTCTTTCTGTGTGTTAATTTTTTTGCCTATGTGTCTGCCTGCAATGGGTGCAGTGCTTGCCAAGGCCAGAAGAAAGCGTCAGATCCCTTGAAGCTGGAGTTACAGGTGGTTGTGATCTGCCAAATATGTGTTGGGAATTGAACCGGCGTCCTCTGGAGGAGCAGCCAGTGCTCTAACCATTGAGCCATCTAGCCTAGATATTAACTTTTATTGTAAAATTGTACAATTGTTGTTTATAACATGATGTTCAAATCTTTTTATCTTCTTCCACTTTATGCAATGTTTCAATCCTTTTGACCCATTAAAATGCTTGTTTACATAAAAAATTTCCTGGAACTTGATGGCCTAGAGTGGTGACATCCCTCTCCCTTTTATTTTCTTTGCCATGGCTTTTAAAACTAGTCAGTTGTGAAGCCTATGAGGTCTGACCCCATTAGAATAAAAATTAAGTGCATTTTTTTGTCCAGGTGTGTTTGCTTTTTCATTTGTGCACAGTGTGCTCTCTTGACCAAGAGGAAAGTTTTGTCTTGTCAAGCGACTTTAGAGTGGTGTTCTCTTTTCTTTGTGACTATGAACTTATTTCTAACAATTTGGGAGCTTGCCTATGCGCCAGCGTACTTGAGGGAGTATGAAGGCTTGAACGAGAATGGCCTCCATAGGTTCATGTATTTGAGAGTCTGTTCCCCAGTTGGAGGACTGTGGCAGGCATGGCCATGCAGTTCTTTGGAGGAATATGGAAGACTTTGGGACTAGAAACACAGTTGAATGCTGTGGTGCTTAATGGGCCTGCTTAGTAGGAGCTTGGATGGAGCTGAAGCAATGTGGACTGTGGCGGCCAGCTCAAAAGGGGAAGAATTTTAGCGCCTGGCCTGTAGACTCTTCCTGTGATACTTTGGCAAGAATGTGGCTGCTTTCTGCCCTTATCCAAAAATTCTGCTGGGGGCTCAGTTGAAGAATTTTGAATTAATGTAGTTGGCAGAGGAGATTTCAAGACAGCCTAACATTGACTGTGTTACATGGTTGTTGTTAGGTCTCAAACTCAGGGCAACCGGCTAACAAGGTACTATTTAACATATCAACATAAAACTAAGCCCTTATAAAACTTCTCAATCCTCCTGAGCCCTTGGTTTATCACTGTATCTCTTTTTACATTTAAGGAAGTAATAGGTCTTTAAAATATCTTGGATTAAGATGGATATTTGTACGATGATAAATCCCTAAGGTTATACAGGTTCACTCAGGTTAACAGAAACTGACTTAGAGGTATATGTCTAACTACTGGTATCTTTGCTAACTGTTCAATACCAGGCTTCTATAACATTTTAGATAAATAACAACATATGTTTTGATAAATAAGGTATTTTTAAAAAATAAGGTTTATAAATTCTTAAGGTCTACTCAGGTTAAAAGTAACTGACTTAAGGATATAGGTCTACCCTCTTTGTCTTTGCTAACTTTGTTAAGCTTTAGTGTTTTGGCTAAATGAGATGACATAGGAAACTGTGATATTCCATAATGCTATACTATAAAAGGATCAAGAAAGTTCTGTATTTATGGTTTAAAGTTTTATTTTGATGCTAAGGGATCTTTGATAAATCTTCACCTCAAATTTTTAAGGCTCTAACTTAATAGGAATAAATCTGTGAAATCCTAATCTTATAAAAGCTGCCAACTTATTGTAAACTTATGTAATTCATTCAGTGACAAGCTTTATTTAGTCTCCTGTATGTGCTTTCCAGGTTAAGCCGAAAGCAAGTAGCTAAAAACAAGTAAAGTTTGTTTAATCTGGTATACTTAATAGATGGTCCTCAAACTCTTCAGATATTGAGGAACATACCCTGACTTCATTTTGTAGGCAGAATCCATTTTGTTGTGTTGTTAAAAATAAGTTTCCATTTACTGAATTTTTGTTTTTAAATTTCTGTTTCCTGGAAAATGACCTTACTCAACCCATGACCTTGACTTGTGTTTTTGAGAACACCCTGATCCTCCCTAGTAGCCACATGATGACTTTTTTTTTTTTAAGATTTTTTTTTTCCTGTACTTCCTAACTGCCTGATTGTCTCTTCTGCAAATCTGCTTTGCAACTACTCATGATTTTGCTCCATCAACAGACTTAGCACTGCTCTCTCTCCAACCCAACTTAGGAGGCAGTTATTGGCCAGCTCCTTGGTGCACCTGAATAAAATGAAGTTTGCATAAATTTGGCTCAAAAATTGTGGTAGTGGTCTCATTCTTGCCCAGTGGGTTAACAAGATCTGCTTAATATGGTATTTAAAAAGCTTAATGAAAGTTTCCCATGAGAGACAGAAATGCCAGATCCTAGCAGCAAACCTAAGGTCTCCAAAGAAAAGATTTGGCACAGACAATACCAACTGGACTGTGGTTAACACTATTGGAAAATCTGCCCCATGCCTTGCCTGCCACCAGGGCTCTGCCCAAACTGGACACTGTTGGCTTAGCTGACCTATTCTACCTAAGTCGAGGTCAATTTTCCCAAGTCCTTCATCCATGGAAAGTCTCTAAGACATTCTGGGTCTGGCAGCTGATGCTCCTCTGTGTAGTAGCTAAGACTAAATGCTGTCCTGTGTGATGACCAAAGAATAGCTACTGCCCTCAACAAAGCCATTGGGGCCACAGGAGCCTATGGCAAAAGTCTAGGTATTGAGTAAGTCTTCGTCATTTTAATTGATACACAGGCTTATACTTTTGGATTATACTTCCTGGTATAATTTGTCCTTCTCAGATCTCTGATAATACTAGCAGCAAGCAAACCAGCTCCTTCTCCCAAGGCTGCATGTCAGTCTTTCATATAAAACAATCAGGCCTCAGGCCTCACTTTTCTAGAGCTGCTAGGTCTCCTGCTGAGAAAGGCAAACAAGGACAGTTTACCTAGCTGGCAAACACTGATAAATTCACAAAACAGGTTTCAAAGTAACTTTTTACTATTCCTTTACTTAAAGGAACTTTCTTTGCAATGAAGACCCTCAGTAATCAACCACCCAATGTCTCATGGCAAATGAATAGAAAAAAAATGGTTTAAAGTTAGGTAAGTTTTGATGGTCTAAGAAAGTGTTCTAAGGTATATATATAAATAAATACACACACACACACACACACACACACACAAATTGTAAAGGTCTGAGAATATGAAAGCAAAAGCAAAAGTAATTTGTGAAGGTCTAAAAGTTTTAAGACATGTAAATGCAAATTATAAAGGTCTAAGAAAGCCATTTAAGGTATGTAAAAAATGAAAAATGTTTCAATTTCTTTCCCTCACTATGCTATTGTTATAGTAAGACTTTTAACATTAATCAATGGAGTTCTGATAAGCTATTAATGGAGCCCTGGAAATTTTCCTAATTTTAGACTTAAAGATGATTCTCATTGTACTAAACACACCTCTGTCCAATCTATGTATCATCCCTCTGAACAGAGAAGAGTGTTAATGCTTTTAACCCAGAATCATTTATTTTTGGGTCCCCAAGGTTTTGCTATGACTCAAAGGTGTGAGTCTATGGCTTTTACTACATTGCGGATGCCAGTACAGATTACAAACAGTAGTAATGCTATTATGCCTAAAACACATTTTTTGTAAATTTAAAAAATCTAAGTAAGCTTCATAGTGTTCACTTGGATTCACCTCTCACAGGCCAAATGGACTCCAAATAAGTACTCCTGTCAATCAACAACCTAAGTTTCCCCACCTATTCCTGAGGATGGGATCTCCCCCCCACCCATCTTGTGACTCAACTACCAAGACCATGGGACCATATATGTTTCAAATGTAAAAAATTTCCCCTAAGCTCCTGAACTTTACCTTCTGTCCCTAGTCTGTCTGTCCCAGCAGACTTCCAGTTAAATTCGGACTGCCAGCTGCTCCAAACATGCCAGCCCTAGGTGCTTCTGATAGAATTTCCAACCAGCCTGAGCCTCTGAAACACAGACTGCTCCAAAGCAGGCTGAGGTACCTATTTAACACAATCAAAGTGGACTCTGGCTGCTAGGTTCTTAGCAACTACCTGGTACAGGGTCATCCTGGCTGGCACACCTGACTCATATCCTAAACTCTTCAGCCCAGGGACTAAGCAAGGCCCTCTCTCCCAGCTTCTCTTCCCTATATAAACCAGCTGTTTTGGCTACACTGGTCTCTTGGTCTCCTGACTCTCTCCTGGCCTTGGGCTCCTAGGTCCTCTCTCTTCCCCTCTCTCCCCCCCCTCCCACTCCCACTCATGACTTGGCTCAGTCTGGACCCTTACAGATGCTTTTGGCTAGCTCTCTTTTATCTACAATAAATCTTCTCCTCAACCATACCTAAGACCATCATGTCCTCATATTATTTTCATTCAGTTAATTCTGTGAACCTGGGGGACTAAAGCCTAAAAATGAGGCTGACGGAAGTCTCATGCAATAGCCAACTTTAGACCACCAGAGAATTTATTTTCTGAAGGTTAAGCAAGGTATTATGAGCAAAGCAAACATGAGTTCAAGCTGTTTACAAACTCAAGGACAACCAGTGCTTGGAAACATTGTTTATATAACAAAAGTAACATAATGGTCAATCTGAAGTAAACCCACTCCTATTTACTACACCAAGGGTGGAAGGAAAGCACATTCCAGGAACAAATCCATGTTAGAAGGACAGAGATCACAAGGTCTTGTCTTGTTTTCTTTGGTGTTTTTTCACAAACTCTCAGAATTCTCATATAGTTCCATTCTTGGACTATCTATAAAAAAACAAAACCCCCCCAAAACAAAACAAAACCCCCAAAACAAAAAAACAAAACAGCAAGCTGCCCCAAAAGAAATACAATATACAAAGTCTGAGGAGGAAAGAAGCAAGAGGAAGTATAATGTTGGATTTAAGTCCTGATGCAGAATGAAATAAAAGTAAAGCCCTCAGATTGAGACCCCCACCCAGCAAGGTCCAAGGGATTTCCTCAGCCTACACAAGAACTGAAGGTTTATGCAGATGTAATTCAAGGAAGGGACCAGGTCCCAGCCCCAGCAGGAAGCAGAATTCAGAGCATAGGCCCATATATTTAAATGCCTAGTCCCCATTTGGTGGACTGTTTAGAAAGGATTAGGAAGTATGACTTTGGAGGTGTGTTATTGGGGGTGGATTTGAGGTTTCAGAAGCCTACACTAGGCCCATTTTGCTCTACCTCCTGCCTTTGAAGCAGAACATAAGCTCTTAGCTATTGCTTCAGTGCCAATCTTGCATGCTCTCATGCTGATCAAGGATTAACCCTCTCAAACTGTAAGGGAGTCCAAAATTAAATTCTTCTTTCTATGAGCTGCCCTGGTCATGGTGTCTTTTGACAGCAATAGAACAGTGACTAAGACAGGTGCCTCAGACTCCCTTCCAAAGGAAACATGTCCCACCAACTATTTTCATCAGTATCTCTTGGGCTCTGAACCTCAGGAGCTCTCCACATCAACAAGGAATGCAGGGATGAAGTCTCCTGACAATGCAGGAAGGGTCAGCTAAAGTAAACACTTCTGCTAGCAGGCAAGTCTGAGCACAAGGAATACTATAGGGAATGGCAAAGTGTTCCTTTGGTGGTTGGGTCATTCTGATGTTGAGAAGTGTCTTCAGCATGGAACTCAAGATGGAACATGGAACTCAAGACTAATAAAAGAAGGTTGAGACAAAGGTAAGCCAGAATGAAAAATAGCTGAGATAAAAATAGCTTTAAAGGAGCGAGGGGAGAGGTAGAGAGGTAGAGAGAGGGGACCAAAGAGAGGGACCAGATTCCCCTAGACAGGGAACAACCAACTCCCATGACTGTTCAGAAGCTCCCCTACACTCTTCAATATGGCCCACTTGCATGATGGCCAAAAAATACCAAGGCAAAGAAACAGGAAGAAATTTCATGGTCTTCATGCAAGATATGTCTTATCACCAAAATTGTAGCTATGGGTGCAAAGCATTGTCATCTAGATCTTGCTTTGACCTGCCCTCAGCTCCTCAGCTGTGCCTAGGAGAGATGACTAAGGAGAGAAGAACAGTACAAGAGAACTCCAATTCCACAGATTTATACTTTCCTCAGAGAGAGAACCGGGGCTTTATGATCAGCCAGTACTTACTTGTTAGTGATCCCACGTTGTTCCCTTGAGCTGTGTGTTAGAGGTATGTTCTTAATGGCTGGCTGTAGTTGTATGCTGCTGAGGCGGCTCACCAAAGAAGACTAGGAGGCATTTTCATAGGTGCAAACCCTGCCAGACCTCAGCAGAGGAAACCACTATCATAGCAAGTGCCATACTAGACGGTGGAACCCCAACTATGTCATCTCAGAGTTTTTGATTGATACCTAAGCTCCTCAGGTGTTCTATTGATAGCACATACAGATCATGAGCAATCAAACATCTTTTACATAAAGTCAACATCTGCAGGCAATACAAATGCCAAGGCCTAGGCATCCCTTCCCCCAACAGTGCACAAAACAATTTTAAACAACTAAAAATAAACTTCTGCATCAACTGGTCAATTCTGGCAAACAAGCATTTACATCCTAGCACTGTAAATTTTGCTTACCTCTAACAGGCTTGTATAGTATACTACTTACCTTTGGAGTACTGGGGAGGGGTAGTGCTTCCTTAGCTAGATTCCACTGCGTGTAATTTAATGTTTCCTAAGCAAATCTACTAGTAAATTTTTATAACATCAATTCTATTACTTTGAGTTTCTTCTACACCAGTAAGAATTTACAGTTAAGAGATCTGAGACATTGAAAATGTTAGGATTTTTATTAACGATCACAGAGACCTTTGAAAATAGAATAATTTATATTATGAAATAAACATGAGATTTGAGGACAAGAGGTAGAATGTTAACAGGTTTAAAGTGACATGCTTAAGTGTCAAGCTGACAAGAGGTGGATTGTGTTAGCTTTAATACCAACCTGCCTCAAATTTCTAATCAACTAAACAGGGGGGTCTCAGCTGAGAAATTGTTCTGATTGCTTTACTTGACATAGGAACTCATCCCAAATGTGGGTGCTATGTTCTGTAGCAGCCCCATAAAAAGAGGCATAGCAGAAGGATTATTATACTTTTTTCTTCCTTAGCCTTTCCTCTTGCTGTTGTATAAATTTACCCTATTGCTGCCATTGCTGATTCCTCCCTAATATTAGAACCAACATTTCCAGGTTTCTAATATTGACTGAACCAGCAACTTTTCAGTGCTGGACGGGAACTTCTGAAGCACCCAGCCTCATGGGACTAAGCAACTACTGGGTTTTCAGCCTCTCTACTGTGAGGCAGCTGTTGTTACTATTTCAGTGTAGGCTGGTATGTGTGTGTGTGTGTGTGGGTGTGTGTAAATGTCTGTATATATTTTTTCAATTCTGCTCTTCCATAGAATCCTGATACAGGATATAAACATAAATATTCAGTAGTCAGCTTGCTGCCATGACAGTTTAGTTGACAGAATTAAGTTTACTCTTAGGGCCCATGACGTTAGTCTTAAGTTTTTGACTGGGTTTATAGTACCAGTTATGAATTATCTCTTGTGAAGCAGTCTTCAAATCCAAACAGGAAGCAGTTGGTTACTCCCATAACAGTCATGGCACATTACTCCAGTGGGCACATCCTGCCTGGCAGGTTGGTGTTGTGCTCCATATTGTTCACACCTAGATAAGACCATTTATGCCTCCCTCCACCCCCTTAGCAACTTGTATTTTCCAGAACTATGAAATCTAGCTAGCAGGGAAGAAGTTGCCTTTTCAGTGCCAGCTTGATTTTGCAACCAAGGTATATGGTGTCTTCAACAATAATGTCTTATCAACTAATTCTAGAAAACCAAAAGAATGAAGACCAAGAGAATGAAAAGAATTAAAAGCAAATCAAGAAGACAAAGATGGAAAAGTGGAATTCAATCAAGAAAAATATGAAAGAAAACTCAAACTGAAATAGAACTTGAAATGAAAAATTCAGTAATAAATAGTTAAGTGGAAAACCTCACTAACAGCATAGAGCAAGCTAAAGACATAATATCAGGACTTTAAGACAATGTATATATATTGAATCATTCAATTGAAGAGAATGGAACTTTTAAACATCCAGGAACAGAACACATACTATGTTTAAGACACTATGAAAAGTCCAAACCTATTAATCATGGGCACAGAAGACGAAATCCAGGTCAGAGTCACATACAGGAGAAAAATTTTCTCAATCTGGGGACAGCCAGAAGAGAAATTGTTTCCATGTCACACAACAGTCAAAATTCTGAATGTACAGAATAAAGAATTATCATGGTCCAGCCCCGGCAGGAGTACAGCGGCCTGAGAGGGAGGGTCAGAGTCACGAAATAATATGACTAAAACCACACCTCTTATAGATGGTGACTTCTCTCTTTATTCTGGGTTTTTTCCCTCCTTTTAAATTCTTTTCTCTCTCTTCTTCTTTTTTTCTATTGCCAATACATCTATATACCCTTTAAACAATAAGAGGAAATCACATCATAATCATGAGTCCTATTTTTCCCAGTAAATGTTACAGGTTAGATTTTTTAAAAAGTGCCTTTAAACAAACAGATACCCCTCCCCCCACAAAAAAATACATAAATGGGCTGGAGCCACGTCCCAAAAGGTTAAGGTGCTTGCTGCCACGCCTGCTGACCTGAGTTTTGATCCCTGGGGTCTACATAGTGAAAGGGAAGAATCAATTCCCAAAAGTTATCCCCTGACTTCCACACATGCACCATGGTACACAGCCCTCACCCCCAATAGTAGACAGGGAGAAATAATAACATAGCAGAAATGAAATAGAAATTAAAGAAAACACACAAAGAAATCAATGAAATGAAGAATTGGAACTTTGAAAAGAAGAAAAATAATTATATCTTTTATTTCTTAATTTGTGTCTGAATGTATGTGTGCCTGTATGACACGGCACATGTGTGGAGGTCAGAGGACAACTTACAGGAGTTGTTTCTCTCCTTCCACCATGTGGTCCCAGGGATTGAAATTAAATCATTAGTGTTGGCACCAAGAGTCTTTACCCAACTGAGCCTCTTGCCAGCACTATAAAGATATTTGTGTGTGTGTGTGTTTCAGTAATATCCTGCTGTCCGTGAAGGGTCTAGGAGACTTCCTCAGATGGAGACTGCTTCATAGCTGGTGACTCCCATAGACCTTAAATCCAAGGCTCCCACCCTATCCAAGTCCTCCCAAGGATATTGGGGTCTGTTGCCTGGTCCAGCAAGCACTTCACTTGAGTCTCTTCTGAAAGTCCACTCTCTGGTTCCTGTTTACGAATGTTGTAGTCTTCGTGTCCTTCAGCTACAGCTGTATAACTCTCAAAGGCAGATGACTTCTCATGGCCTAAACGCAACTCATCACTGGAAAAAGTATTGAACAAATATGAAACACAGACACAAATGACTTTTCCCTTTTGACCTGTATTCCTGGCTATCCTTTACAAATATTCTATCATCATTTGTATATTTTTTCTTCTGTCACTCATAATTTTGAATTCAAAGTGTGAACTGGTAGGAAAATAAAACACGAATAATTTAATTATTAACATTTGTTTGTAAATTTTTTTTCAGACATAAGCATTTATTTTCCTAGGGTAGATACTTAGAAGTGTAATTGCTGAGTATAATGATAACTCTGTTTACCTTCTTGAGGAGCTACAGGCTGTTTATCACAGCAACTGCACCATTTCCTATGCCCGTTATAAACGAAGTTCTCCATACCTGCTCAAATCTATCAGATTCCATCTGAAAGCCATCATGACACATGAGAAGTAGAATCTCATTTGCATTTCCTTAATCACTATGCCTTATGCTGAGTACTTATTTATGTAATTAGTGGCTGATTGTACCTTTTTTGTTGTTTTTTCAAGACAGGGTTTCTCTGTTGTAACTCTGGCTGTCCTGAAACTCACTTTGTAGACCAGTCTGGCCTGGAAGGCAAGAGATTCACCTGCCTTTGCCTCCCAAGTGCTGGGATTAAAGGTGTGTGCCACCACCACTTGGCTAATTGTACATTTTTTTTTAGCGAAATGTCTGATTCTTTTGATTATTTTTTAAAAATTGGGTTATCTTTATATTATTGAATTGTAAGGATTTTGTTTTTGAGCAAAGGTCACCTGTAGTTGAGGTTGGCCTCAAACTCGGTATGTAGCTAAGGGTGACTTCTACCTCCCATCTGCTAGGACTTTAGGTTTGTATCTCCATACTGGGCTTTATAAAAAGTTATTTTAGAGAGCAGCAAATGCTCTTACCTGCTGAATTCTACTACCACTACTCTCTACTACTCCCCACCATGTTGTGCTTTTAAAGGGCTTATAAATTTATTTTAGGTATAAGTCCTTTTTCAAATATATGACTTGCAAGAATTTTGTCAATCTGTGGATTGTCCTATTTTTTAAGAGAAGACTTATTTTTATTTTATGCATATGGATGTTTTGTTTGCATATAATATACACCATACAATATCTGATGTCTGAAGAGGCCAGAAGGAGCATCAGATCCCTGGAACTGGAGTTACAAATTATGGGTGCTGGAAACCAAACCTGGGTCCTTTCCAAGAGCAACAAATGCTCTTAAATGCTGAGAAGTAACTTCTAGCTCCACTATTTACAAAATTATTTATTTATTTGCATGTCTTTGTGTGTGTGTGTGTGTGTGCGCGCGCGCACTTGCGCACGCATGGGCACAGATGTTCATAAAGGCCAGAAGGTACCAGATTCCTTCCTGAAACTGAATTTGGATCCTCTGGAGGAGCAACAAGCAGTCTTATTCCTCAGGCATTTCTCCAACCCTTACTTAAAAAAAAAGCTCTGGAAATAGAACTCAGGCCTCATGCCTGGCAGGTTATAATAACCCTCAGTTACTCTTCCATTCTCCTACATTCTTGATTGTACCCTGTAAAGCAAGGCTGTAAATTTTGAAGTTCAATTTGTTTATCTTGCTCTTGCTCATGTCTTTGTTGTCACACCTAGCAATGTGAAGTGTCAACAGCCAAATTTAATCATGAAGACCAACTTAATTTTTTGTCTAAGTGTTTTACATTTAAGTCTGATAGATTTTGAATTAATATTTGCAGGTAATGTGAGACAGGGCTCTAATTTCCTTCTCTTGCTAAGCCCAATCACTATATAACCGTGGCACTTTTGTGAAAATCAAGTCAACTACAGGGTACATCTTACTTACATCAGACAATTGTGGGTGCTGGAAACCAAACCTGGGTCCTTTCCAAGAGCAACAAATGCTCTTAAATGCTGAGAAGTAACTTCTAGCTCCACTACTTAAAAGATTTATTTATTTTTTTGCACGCGCGTGAACACGTGCATGCGTGTCTGAGTGCAAATGTTCATAAAGGCCACTTTGCAGTGGCCTTTAATAGACCTAAAGTCTAAGTTTCTTACTTCCTAGGAATAATATATATACATTTATACTTGCTTTAGTTTTCAATTAAAGTTTAAAGCAAACCTAAACGTTAATGCATCTCAGACTACTATCTGAGAAGCCCACACTGTGTTCTTCAAAACAAGATACTGGTGCTCATCAAGACCAAATGACCTAAAAAGTACAAAGACAAATATAATTCCAAGCCTCTTCATATGAATAGCAATGTTACGGTTCTCCTATTGGTGTTGGCTGTACAGAGCACAGGACAAACACAGGTGTGAACACAGTCCTGCCTGTGTTTGGACTGGTAAGCCTAAGACTTACTTTCCCCATCTGCAAAGTGAGGACAGTGACCCAGCTCTCACAAATCTGAAGTGCCTAGCACTTCTGAACACACATGGAGTCTGTATTCATAATCAACAGTCTTACCATGTTATAACTGCTGGGTTGGCCCCCGACAACTTTCTCTTAGCATACTGTATTTTCTGCTGAGGATACCAATTCTTTTCAGTTCCATTTATTTCTTGAACCCATGAGCCTCCTTTTTTCAGCATAATCTGCTCAAAATTCTAAAAAAAAAAAAAACCAACACAATTTTCTTTTATTATAATACGATATACAATTGCATTAAAAAACACTGAATCAAGTAATGGTCCTAAAACGACGATCTAAACTGGGACAGCTCTGTAGCTTTCTAGACAGACCCTGACGTGGCATGTATCACCGTGACCGTGTGATGCAGAGGTGAGAAGGAGTCTCCATAGGCTCAGTGCTTTGGGGGCCATACTCTGGATACCTCTGATTCAAACAGCACCATCTGTTTTTATAATTAAGGAAGAGTTCATATAGAATGACTTCTAAATCAAAAGTGTAGTTGGGAACTTTAGAGATGGCTTAAGGATTAAGAGTACTTGATATTCTTGCAGAGGATTAGGGTTCAGTTCCCAGAAAACATGGTGTTTTACAACCTCTGTAATTCCAATTCTAGGGGCTCCATCAGCATCTTCTGGACTCTGTGGTTACTGCATGCATATGGTGCATTTATATGCAGGCAAAACACTCATAAAAAATTATGTATTTTTGTAAAAAGTTGTAGCTTGGGAGGAGGATGGCTATAATTTCAGAAACCAAGAAGTGGAGGAAAGATTCTCTTGAGCTCCTGGTCAGCTTGGGCTATGTAGTGAGTTCTAGGCCATCCCAGGCTACGGAGGTAAGATCCTATTTATAATTATGCAGATGACAGCAACAATAAATTGTGTGTGAAGAGAGAAATCAGACTTACTGTTACAAATGGATCCATATTGTCACCCTCAGTTAGTATCAAACTAAACAGAGTAGGAAGTTTTCTCTGAATAAGTGTTTTGCTTTTTTATCTGGTTTTTAGGTTAGTTTTGAGAAATGCAGTACAAAATAATGTAAATATTTCAGTAAATACAACTTGATACATTTTTACCATACAAAGGAGACAATGTGTCTATATAAAACCAAAACGTACTTTCCAATCAAAGGAGGGCTCCTTCACAAAAACCTCCATGGTGTCAGTGAGCAGACCTGCATTGGAGCGGAAAGCCCTCAGTGCATGCACCATGACAGCGCACAGAAGACCTGTTTCTTTTATTGGCAACAAGAGATTCACAAATTGGCGGGTTAGACGAAAAGGCATCAATTCAGGGACCGGAAGAAACTAAACAAGAGAAAAAAATATTAAAGTAAACACATTGTGCTGGATAGTTTTACATCAATTTGACACAAGCTAAAGTAATCTGAGAGGAGGGAATCTCAATTTTAAAAAATGCCTCCATAAGATCAGGGTGTAGGCAAGCCTGTTAGGGCATTTTCTTAATTAGTGATTGATAGGGGAGGGCCCAGCCCATTGTGGGTGGTGGCATCCCTGGGCTGATGGTCCTGGGTTCTGTAAGAAAGCAGGCTGTAAAAGGAGGGAATGGAAGGAGAAAGAAAAAGGGGGAGAGGGAGAGAAAGGTAGAGGAGGAAGAGAGGGAGGAGGACAAAGAGGAGGCAGAGGAGGAAGGGGAAGAAATGAAGGAAGAGGAAGAGGAATGAAAGAAGAAAAACAATGCTGGCATACAACTCAGTGGCAGAGTGCTTGCTCAACATGAGAAAGGAAAGACTGTAGGTTTAATCCCCAGTATCACAAGAAGGAAGAGGAAAAGCAGAAGAAATTGTACCCTTTCCTACACTCTCAGTCACCCCAAGTCCTAATCTTTCTTCTGTACATTTGCTTATTCTGAACATGACATATAATTAGAATTACATAACACACACACACACACACACACACACACACACACACACACACACACACACACACACCAGGTTGAGCAAGCTGTGAGGAGCAAGCCAGTAAGCAACACCCTTCCATTGCTTCTGCATCAGCCTGCCTCCAGATTCCTTCCTTGTTTTAGTTCCTGCCCTGACTTCCTCAGTGAAGAACAATGTGGAAGTATAAGCCAAATAAACCCTTTTCTCCCCACTTGCTTTTGGTCATGGTGTTTCATCACAGCAATAGTAACCCTAACTAGGACAGAAGTTGGGACCAGGATACTGGGTTGTTACTATTGCTACAACAGACCTGACCATGTTGTTTTGTGAAAGACTTTAGAACTCTGGGCTAGACAAGCCATAATGTGTTGAGAACTCCGTGAGCTGTTCTGTAGGAACTTGTGAGATAAGAATGGTGAGAGCAGTGCAGCCTATGGAGGCCTGGTTTAGGACATTGCAGAGCGAAGCAAAGACCTGACAGGCCATTTGACAGGTCATTACAAATCCATGGTTCTTGTAACTGGGTCCCAGATCTTAGTAGGCCTTGAGACCTTAGCACAGCTGACCCCTTAGTGGAAGTGTCATTCAGGCTGTAAAACTCAGCATGTAGACAGCATCACCAGCCCACACTACAACAAAGGCCTAATCCATTGAAGTCCATACAGTTCTGGGAAAGTCTCAAAATGCACTAACCTTGCTTTTTGGATTCTGTAGTTCCGCTTCTGGATAACTATTCTTGTTAACTCAAGTATGTCAACCCAGGACATGGTTTTTGTGCTTAAATGCTCACCCTGAGAAAGACTCAGGGCTACAATGGGACTCCAAATGCCCAGTGTAGTCACTGGCCAGCTAATAAAGACTTTCGATTGGCTTAAACCCATGTCTGAGCAGTCTTCTCTGGTGAATACCCCACAACAGTTCTGGCTAGCCAGGGCTAAAGAATTGGCTATGATTAACAAGAGACCATAACCACTAGAGGAAAACCTTTGTTGTACTGAGACAATTGATGTTAGTTAGCTGGAACTGAGAAATTAGTGGTGATTAAGAAGAGACCAGCATCACTGAGGTGAAATCTTCTGGGAAGTATTTCCTGAGAGTCAGCACATAGAAGCTATGTTTCAGAGGCAGCCAAGGTTGCACCTTATGCTGGCAGCCAGAGTCAGGAGTGCAAGAGTCACCTTGATGATACTGGTTTTGAAGGTGTGAAATGGTCATGTGAAGGGGACACAGAGAGAAGCTGAGTCTTGGCACTACGTGGCAGGGTTGGAGTCCCTGAAGACAGTTCAGGAGAGGCTTTTGGTGAAAGTGCAGCCCAGCTGCAGCAGCAGACATCAACATTTTGGCGATGCTAGTACCATTGTATGACCAATAAGAACAGCAGGAGCAATGGAGTGAAGCCAGCCAGAGCCTAGAAGACAAGCTGTGTGTGCTGTAGAGGGCAGAGTTAGAGAAGTGACCCAAGCCCTTTGGAGGAGGGGCTATCCTCCCTCCAGAAGATCATGAGTGGATCCCACACATTGGACATTGTGTTATTTATACTGTTGGGAGTTTGGTTTTGCTTTGATTTGATTGTGACTCTGCCCTCTTGAAATAAGTTATTTAACTTAATTTTGTTTTTATAGGCATCCATAGTTGAGGTATTTCAAGATTTTAAAAGAGATTTTGGATGTTTAAAGAAACGAATATTTTAAAGGGACTGAACTTTTAATGTATTTGAATTTTTAAAAACTGGGACTTATCAAGTTATTTATGTTTTTAATGTGAGATCTTGGGGACGAATGAGAAAGGAGAGGCTGTGGCTCTGTGTCAGGTTGACAAGGGTTCAACTGTATAACGTGACACAAGCTAAACTCATCTAAAAGGAGGAAACCTCAATTAAGAAAATGCCTCCAGCTTTAATCCCAGCAATCGGGAGGCAGAGGCAGGCGGATCTGTGAGTTCGAGGCCAGCCTGGTCTCAAGAGTGAGTTCCAGGACAGCCAGAGTTACAACAGAGAAACTTTGTCTCAAAAAAACCAAAAAAGAAAGAAAAAGAAAAGGTCTCTATGGGATTGAGCTGTAAGCAAGCAGGCAGGGTTTAATTAGTAATTGATGGGGGAGGGGAGGGCCCAACCCATTGTGGATGATGTTATCCCTAGGCTGGTCATCCTAGGTTCTATAAGAAAGCAGGGTAAGCAAGCCACAAGAAAGAAGCCAGCAAGCAGCACTCCTCCATGGCCTCTGCATCAGCTCCTGCCTTCTCCAGGTTCCTTGCCCTGAGTTTCTGTCTTGATTTCCTTAAGTGATAAACTATGATGTGTACAAGTATAAGCCAAATAAAACATTTCCTCCTCTTATGGTGTTTTATCATAGCAATAGTAATCTTAACTAAAACGTACATGAACTAGAAACCTCAAAGTTAACAGTACTGTTTCTTTTTAGTGAGGCCACAAACTGCATCTTTAAAAAAAAAAAAATGTTTATTCTCTACCACCAGGGGCTGGTTCTCTCCTTCTACCATAATATATGAGTTCTGGGCACTGAACTGAGGTCATCAGGCTTGCTTAATTATTTATTTTTACCCTTTACCCACTGAAACATCTCACTGGTCCTGTTTTTTAAGCCTGGGTCTTTGTCTTGAATTTGCAATAATTCTCCTGTCTCTGGAGTTAAGGTGTAAGCCACCATGCCTAGGAAACTCCACTTTTCTTAAAATCAGCTAGAGAAATGTGAATTCCTGTACCCAAGAGTAACCAAACAGCTTATATTATCCTCACAAAGCATTAACTTGTATGGAGAAACCCAGAACTGTGGGAGAGCATACAGGATAAAGAGACAACTTGAATTAATTTTGTATAAGACACTCTAGTTACAGATTTTCATAACACTGTAATATCTCCTTTTTCTTCTTGGCTCTGATTACATACCACTGTTCCTCATGATTTACCAGTCATGTACAAGCCCAAAACGAGGTTAAATTAATTGTTTCTTCAAAAAGTATTAGGTTTCAGGACCATGCCAAAGCCAACTTATTCATTCCTCCTTTGATTAATTTCTGGAGGTGCCACAAAGTCACATGATGTGTTGGCTAATCCTGGTTGTCACCTTGACTACATCTGGAATTGACTAAAACCAAGCTGCTGGGTGTACCTGTAAGGGATTTTCTTGACTGGATCATCTGAGGTTGGAAGACTCATACTAATCTGGGCCACACCTTCTGGTGGCAGCCTATATAAAGGACATGGAAGAAGAAAATTTGTTTTTTGCCTGTTTGCCCTCGGTCTCTCTAGCAAGCTCATTTATCCTGTTGCTGAGGCATTTCTTTGCTAGTGTTAGAATCTACTTCTTTGGAATTCCAACATAGATTGAAGACTAGCAGCTCTCTAGGAATCTTCCAGGACCCTAGCACTTGACCGGAACTGCTGAAACGTCCAGTGTCCTGGACTGAATAACTACTGGATTCTTGGCTTTTCTATCAGGAGAAGGCCACTGATGGACTAGCTTAACCACAGCCTAAAGTCACTCTAAATAAATCCCATGTATATATTCATTCTGTCAGTTTTGTTCCCTTAGAGAACCCTGACAAATATATATATACCAACTCTAAATCAGTAGTGTATGTAGATCCCCCACTTGCTTTCTCCTCCCTCAGTAGGTGTGCTGCAGAGGGCCTTGCCTCACCACTTGGTGCCCCCCTGCCCAGCCACTACAGCACTGCCGCCTGTGCTTCTGTTGTATAGCAAACCTGACTTTTTCCAGCAGTCTGATCTCTTCTCCCCTCCTACTGCTGGCTGCTGCTTGGGGCTGCTGCTTGGCTCCCTCACGACGCTGCTGGGGACCCTGGGTCCCTGACCACCACCCCTGAGCCCATCATGAGTTCCAAATGGCACCAAGGACTACTCTGGAGCTGACACATTTCTCCTTTTCAGAAGTCTGGCTCTGTGAGGCCATGGATGAGGCTTGAGACCCCCCCATAGGAAGCTCCCTCCTAGGACTACTAGGGACCTCACTCCCTGCCAGCTGCAGGGTCCCCAAACTTGGTAGACAGGTGCAGAAGCATCCCCAACTAACACACATGGCCCTTAGCTGGACTGCTCAACCCTCCCCAGACTATTCAAATAAAATCCCAATCACAGGCCACCCCAGAAGGTTCTGCTGCCCCCTCCCCCCAACTATATAAAGTGCTGAGGAAGTTTATTTTTAGTTGTTTTTAAAGTAATTGTTTTTGTGCACTTTTGAAAAATGGGATGCAGGTCTTGACATTTTGTATTGTCTGCAGGTGTTGGATTTATGTAGGGGATGTTGATTGGTAATGATCTGCATATGCTATTAGTAGAATACCTAAGGAGTTCTGAATAAATAAAAACATCTGAGCTCAGATGCTCAGGGTTCTACTGTCCAGTATGGTACTGGCCAGGGCGGTGGTCCCCTCTGCTGGGGTCTGGCAGAGTTTGTATGTATGTGAATGCCTCCTTGTCTCTCTTGGTGAGCTGCACAGCAGCATACAGCTACAATAAAGAGCCACATTCTGTACTCTGCTCAGTAGGGGGCACAGCTTTGGGTGCTGCCTTCCTACTGAGTGGAGGCAGCCACAAAGAGAAGAAAGCAGAGAAGAAACAAAGAACACCTCAGCTCAGCCAGAACACCTCAGTTCAGCTGGGGATATTTCCCTTCAGACTGCAACACTGGAAAAGCTCCCTTAGGAGGGGAGCTGAGCAGAGTAGAGTTGTTACACTGTAACACTCCGGCTCAACTAGGGGAGCCTTTCCTACCTCCGAGCTGTGTGGTTCCTGGGCTCCTAATTGCCAGGGTACCTTTTCATCTCTACTCAAGCTGAATGAAAACACTAACAGTGGGAGTTAAGAACAACACACCTGAGTAGCTGATCCAAATGCATGTCCAAAGTCAATTCCAATCATGCCGCCTGTCTCCATGGCCACCATGAAATTGTTCAGGTGTCTGTCTCCAATGCCAAGGATCCAGTGGCTGATACACAATACTGCATGAGAGCTGGCAAAGTGGGAACGTAGTGCCAGGAAGGCCTCAGGGCTGCTGCTCATCTTTACAAAGGCCCGCCTAAGAGAGAAAGAAGCCACATATAGTCTCTGATAGGCCACTAGTGCTTGTGAAGTCACAAACATACTTACTTTAAGAGATCAGCAGGCACTTTATTTTCCCGCTTCCTAAAAGCCATGATTGTTTCTGTACGATTAACTTTTCTATGATTTAAGAAAAACATCTCATTAGAACAAATTTCTGGTGACTTTAAAATTATTTATACTAAAATATAATATCAGCTGGAAATGGTGGCACACACCTTTAGTTCCAGCACTGGGAAGTAGAGGCAGGTAGATCTCTATGAGTTCCAGGACAGCCAGAGAATCATAGTAAAACCCTGTCTCAAAAAGCCAAACTCCACTCAAAAAGAAAAAAAAAAAAAAAACTACAAATAACTACATTTTGATAATATCTGGAACAAAATTTATTCTTTCTTTCCTTCCCTTCCTTCCCAGTGCTGAAGAAGGAGGCTAGGGCCTCACATAGCTAAGCCAGGTGCTCTAACCACTAAGTTACAGCCCTAGCCAATTTGATGCAAATATTTCAAGAATCAAAAGTATGAATTTCATAGGAGAATGAACAAAGGTGAGTCAAAAGCAAACTTACTTAAACATTAGCTCATAAGCTCCATTACCGCTTTTCCCTGACACTTTTGTCAGCCATTCTTTATATTCAAAAATCGGTCTTTTGGGATCACTAGCAAATAGGAAAAAGAGAACTAGAATTAAGGAGGTATTTTGCATGGGAAAGAACACTAAAAGTTTATTGAAAAACAGTGAAGAACAAATACAGTTTTCAATATGTCATTATTCATTCTTAATGACTCCAAGAAAAACTCAAGCAACTCCCCTACACAAACTCTGGCACAATAAAGTCAGATTAAAAAACATTTCCTTCTTCATACCTAGAAAAATAAGATGTTAAACTAAACATAAGGGTCTGTGACCTAGGCATGTTACCCTGAAAAGTAGCCCGACAATCATGGTATCACTGCTGGTAGGCCTCATTTGACTGTGAGCCAAATCTTTTACAAATCATTCACAGAATATCTGTTTATCCTTATTTTTAGACTAGTTGTAGATATTTCTTTACCATTTCCTGAACATAGATACATATAAAATCCATCCAAGGTATGAAGTATTTTCTTAATGCAAATGCTCATCTTGAATTTGAAAAGCTTCTAGAAACATTTCACAGGTGAGAGTTGGTGCCTGTGCAAGTGGACGCACTGTACTGTCTGTATTCTTAGCCACATCTCAGTTTGTATTGAAAGCTCTCCTAATGAGCTTTCAAAAATCAGAACAATTACAGATTGAGGAGCAAGTTGGTGTTATACATCTGTGATACCAATCTTGGCACTCAGGATCACCACTGCAATGCCAGCCTGAACTACAGAGTGAAATTCATCCTCAAAAAAAAAAAAAAAAAAAGGCTGGGTGGCGGTGGTGCAGCACCACCCAGCACTCACTCAGGAGGCAGAGGCAGATGGATCTCTGAGTTCGAGACCAGTCTGGTCTACAGAGTGAGTTCCAGAACAGCCAGAGTTACAACAGAGAAAACAAAAAAAGGCTGGCATGTGCCTTTACTCCCAGTGCAGGCAGCTCTCTGTGCATTTTTAGGCCACTCAAGGTGACATAGGGAGACACTACCTGTTATAAGCCAGTTTCTCCTCCTGAGACATATTACTCAAAAGAAGGTCCTTCAAGGTCACAGTATTTTCAATCCATTCAATTAATCCTAATCTGAAAAAGAAAATACAATGTTTACCAATAAGTGCAAACAAATCCCAATTGCCCCTTCTTCATCAGAAAAAAATGTTCTGAAGAACCAAAGCAAAACAAATTTCTTCCCATCCAGTCTATACTTCTTCACTTATTTCCCCGTGTAAATCTAGTTGAGTTCTGTCTATGGGATGCTTCCATACCCACAAACCTACTTTAGGTTAGATTCCCCCTCACCCATTTATACAAGCTCACCTGGAGGTCATGGGCACGACACGGTAAGTCCTTAACTGCATGTTTCTTTGACTGCAGGCAGCATCCTGAGAGAGGATGGCATTCATGACCTCAAAGAGCTGCTCAATTCGCTGGTCCTGACGGAGGTCTTCACCGCCCTTTACCAGGAAGGGGTACTCCTTTTCATCATGGCCTCGAATAACAATGCGCTTTGGTTTCCTTATGGAGAATATTACTTTTACCTTTAAACATTAAGAGATTTATTATTGCTGTTTTAAAAAGTAGTCTTGCTATGTTTCCCAGCTTAGCCTCTAATCCCTGGGCTCAAGTGAAGTGGTCCTTCTACCTACTGAGTAGCTGGGGCTGCCATGTGCACCACTGCAGCAGAAAGTACTTAAAGGGCAGTCTCAGAGTAGCTCATCACACCATGGTCAGGTTGGACACATTCCTCAAAGAAAGACCTCTTTTGAAGACAGAGTCAGGTAGTATACAAAAGCACAATCTGAGCTGTAAGCTTCAGGGCCATCTGTCATGCTTGAGTACAATGCTCATGCATATTCAGTATTTCTGGTTACAGATACATCCCATAATTGTGGCTATCCTTCTCAACATGTGACATTTAACATAAAGGCTTTCATAAAAGATTAATTCCACACATAATATACAATGGACATATACAACTTACATTTAATTTATTATATATTTTTTTGATATTATAATTACAATATTTCTTCCTCCCCTTTCTCCTTCCAAACTCTTCCATATACCCCCTCCCTAATCTCCTTCAAATTCATGGCCTCTTTTTTCATCAATTGTTATTGCATACATATATGTATTTGTATACACATATGTATTCCTAAACATAACCTACAAGTCCATATAATGTTACTTGTATGTACGTTTTCATGGCTGACTAGCACTTAACTTATAAACTACCTGGCAACTGACAATATTCTTAAATACCGCTGATACTGAAACAGTGGAAACATTACCTTTAGGAATTTGATCAATATTATAGTTTGGGAACAACATGCGAGTGGGAAGTTGGCCAATATATCAAAAGTCACAGAGACAAGGATGGCAAACAACCTACCCGTTCATCAAATCCAGAAACCCGCACATGATATTCAGGCAACGGTTTGCCCTTGCCACCATACTGACCTAAAACAAAAACAGCCTCACTTAGATATTGTCTGTTATAAAACCTTTATGTTTTAAAACATATTATGTTGATCTAATAAAAATGTTGATCTAACATGGTATTTTTTTTTTCAAAGTTTTCATTTATAGAAATCAGCCATAGCTAGGCATGGTGGCGCACACCTTTAATCCCAGCACCCAGGAGGCAGAGGCAGGTGGATCTCTGTGAGTCCCAGGTCAGTCTGGTCTATATAATAAAACCCTGTCTAATGGAAAAAAAAAAAAAAAAAGAAAGAAAGAAAGAAAGAAAGAAGAAAAAGGAAACAGCCTCATTTTCCTGAAACTTATGAGTTATTGCGTAATTGTCAACAAAAGTGAAGAGACTGCTTCTCCAAAAAGTTTTCTCTTTGCTGAGAGGGGAAAATCAGTCATTAGATTAAAACATTCCTTTTTTGGGACAATTCTAGGTTGGAAAACATGGAATAGGAAGAGATTTCTTGTGATGGTCTGTTGCATGTCTCTCCCCGCAGTGTCACAGTCTGTTTTCCTGTTGTTTGCTGCTCTTTGACTGGGACTAGCAGGTCCCTCCAGGAATAACCCCTCTGCATTTGCACTTATTTCTGAAGAAAAGTCACTCAGAGGCAACATACGAGTCAATGATTTGGGATAACTATAAGTACTAAATGGAAAGCTGAACACTTGCCATAATAAGAAATAGAGTAAGCGATATTAATTCATGGTAACTGCAAGTTTTCCTAACAATGAATGATGACTGGGATGGGGCAACGCAGAGGTGCCTCAGCAGTTATGAGCACCTGCTGTTCTTCCATAGAACCTGAATTTGGTTCTCAGCACCCATGTCAGGTGGCTTACAACCACTTTTAACTCCAGCTCCAGGGGATAGCATACCCTCTGCAGGTCTGTGGGCATCTACACTCACATGCCTTTACCTTCACAGACACATAACTAAACCTAAATAAATCTTAAAACAAGACAAAACAAAAAAGAAAAAGATGGGCTGGGGAAATGATCTACTAGGTAAAAGTGCTTCCAGCACAAGCACAAGTTCAAATCACCAGAACTCATGCAAAAGCCAGCTATGATAGCTTGAGTTATCTGTGGTCCTAGCTAGTGCTCAGAGGTAGGAGAATGCACAGGTGCACCCAGGACAGCCAGTCTGGTGTATGAATCTGAAAAAAAAAAATACCCGGTCTCTCAAGCAAGGTGAAAGCAAAGATGAAAGCAAAGAACCCAGGGTTGTTCTCTGACCTCCATATGCATGCTATATATAATTTATGTATCTGTGTACACACACACACACACACACACACACACACACACACACACACACACACACCTGTCAAGATCCCAATGTCATTACTTAGAAAACAGGAATTCTTGTTGCCATGTTCTTGTCATTATGAGATGTTAACTCACCAGGAATCTCTAGCTCATTTCTTGACTCCACTTGGAACTCACTCATCCAAGGGGAGTACTCTTTCAGGTTCCCAGGTGGGTTTGAGTCTTTTTTCATCCTTTCAAGTAGTGAGTTAGTGATATTACTGAAATAATCAGGCTTCATTCTAAGCAGCTTACAGCCATCATTGCCAAAGTTTTTGTCAAATTCTTTTCCAAAGGTCTGAAAATTAAAAATTTGCTATAAAGACCAATGCTTTCTTTGTACATTAGAAGAACTCTAAGCTTATGAATATTTCAATACTCTAAAACATCTTGACTATCCCTTTTGTCTGTGTCTTGTCTTGTCTTAGACAGGTCATTATTCTAACAACTCCTAGTTACAAATTCTAACAAAGACACAAACAAAGAGCCAGATGTATGGCACAGGCCTTTATTCCCAGAACTCTCTGGAGGCAGAGGCAGGCAAATTTTTCTGAGTTCAAGGACAGCTTAGTCTACCTAGTGATACTCTCCCCCCCCAAAACAAAACAAAAATACAAAAACAAACAAAACAAACATGGTAAGGTCACCTAACATCTTGGTGTTCTCTGTGTAGTTCTAGGCCAACTTCATTGGATGTAGAAAGAATGACATGAATATTTAGGAACAGAATTAAAAACAAAATGAAGGGAACAAACAGATAAAAACAAATAGCTCATAAAGCTTCCTATAAGAATAAAAGAATGATTCTGGACTCAGAGTCTATTGAGACACCCCTCTAGACCATAAACCAGTATAAATATTACATATTAACTATTTATTTGAATGAAAATCTTGATATCAAATAAAAAATAAAACAAAACTGAAGACTGTCAAGATTTAGCAGATCATCTTTTTTGAGATAGAGTTTCACGCAGTTCACAATGACCTTGAACTTCTGTTTCTCCTGCTCTATTTCCCAAGTGCCACACAACTGATTACTTTTTTTTTTTTTTTTGGATCAAACTGTCATTAATTTGATAGTTTCTTATAAGAAAATTGACATGTCTTGCTTGATTTAGAAATGGTTTAAAAGTATAGAAATAAATGACTGGGGATACCGCTCAGTGGCATAGTATTGTCCAGCATGTCCAAAGTGCTGGGTTTAGTCCTCTGAACCACACACACACACACAGAAAGAAGTTTCTAGCTTAATAAAAATATATAAACAAATTCTTAGTGAGGACTGAGGTAGCTGTGCTTGGCAACAGCTGGAAGGGGCAGTGATGTACACTGACATACTTTTAGGGCAGGCTTATTGGGTCCAGCACGCAAAGAAATGACTTAATGAAAAGTAGGTATGGATTTAAAGAGATAGTATGCAGCTTTTCCAAGTTCTTGATAGGGTAGGACAGACTGTATCAACGAACCATGGGAATGAAGTCCTGTACAGGGATGCCCTTAGCTGTAGTTTAAGGAATCCTGGGTCTAGTTCTCACTGTTGTTCTCATCATCTTTTCAGCAAACCACAACCTGGCAAGGCACACAAACTACATCCAGTTCACTGCTTTTGTTCATAAACAGGATTCTGCTAGATGTTGCCAGGTAGGTTCACCTGCCACTGTCTACAGCTTTCATATGATAATGGAGATGCAGGCTTTGGTGATAGACGGGTATGGCCTGCAAAGCTGCAAACCTGAGCTTTTAAAATGTGTAGGCTACTGTTTTAGGAAAACAAAACCCAGATACTTCTTTTTTATTTAATATTCTATAACTGTATAATTTTTTCAATGCTAACTTAATTTATTACTTTATTAAATGACAATTCTTGTTTGGAGTCATTTAAATATTCAAGAACCAACAGCACATACAAAACAAAGTACTGACTCAATGACTCAATGTGTCAGAAAGCAAAATACAAGAGTTCATTTTTTTTTTTTTCAGGATATCTACCTATGTTTAAGCTACAGAGAGATGTGTCTGCTCCTATAGTCATACCTCTAACCCAAAGTACACTAGGTATAACCCACAAAAGCAAGCTCTATTTAAGCAAAGTTATTCTAATCATCTAATTTAAGATTCTGTTTCACTTTAAGGAGTATGTTTGAATGGGGGAAGAGATTAAAAAAGTAACTCAAAACCACTGCCTACAAGTCAAAATCAGGAGGCTCAAAGGAAAGGAACAAGTGAAGAGCAATGTTGTTTTCCATTCCTGAGGATGCCCCACAAGAATTGAAAATGCCTCCCCTCAAAAGCCAATACACAGATGTACAGAAGATCATTATTCACAGAGTGAGGATGTTTGCTATGTGGTGTAAGGATCAATAATGGAATAACAGGATACAGGGTGGAACATAAGGATCAACAGTGGGGAGAGAAATTCAGCAATAAAGAATGAAACATGCCGAATATGAAATCATGCTAAGTAAAAGGTCTAGAAGAAGTCATTCCTTAAAGATAGAAACTAGTTTGGTGGTTACCAGGGGCTGGCAGAAGCAGGGAATGAAGAGTAATTACAATTAGGTACAGGGTTGGCTGCTTTCTATGGTGATGAAAATGTTCTAAAATTTATGTGATGATGACTTCAAATTTCTATAATTCTTCTATAAACCTACTGCACTGTACATCTTAAATGAATGAACTATTAAGTATATAACTGCAGTGTGGACAGTGGGCTGGGGAACTGCCAACACAAGTTCCAGACTCTTCATAGCCTTTATTGTCTTGAGGGTTAATGGATGAAGTTAGTTTGGCAGAGCAGAGATAGAAAAGAATAAGCGTGTAAAGGGAAGGCACACATGAGGGTAAAGAACATCCTGGTTGGTGGACCACTGAGTGGTAAAGGGCCAAGGAAAAAGGATGCTGAGGGTTGAGTGTCCATACTAGGAAGAAAAGTTGCCACAGGGTCCATTAGAAGTGCCCCTCATTTGACTTTCTTGGTGGGGACCCTGCTTAGGTCCTTCCCACGGACCTCAGCCTTCCCTTATAGCCCATCTCCATTCCTTTTGGACAGCTTTTCATCAATAAATATTGTTTATTAATAACTCTCAATGTTATTAATAAATTATTAATAATGGTCTCAATTTCCCAATAGAAAGACAAAAGCTAACACACTGAATTAGAAAACAGGATCCATCACTCTGCTGCATCCAAGAAATACCTCACCATCAAAGACAGGTATCACCTCACAGTAAAAGAATGGAAAAAAATACTCCAAGCAAATGGACCCAAAAAACAAACAGATGTAGCTACTACAATATCTGACAAAATAGACTTCAAACCAAAACTAGTCAGAGTAGATATAGAAGGACACCACATAATTAAAGGAAAAATCCACCAAAAGGATATTGCAATTCTGAACATCTATGCACCAAACACAAGGGCGCCCACAATCATAAAAGAAACACTACTACAGCTTAAGCCATATATTGACCCTAACACACTGATAGTGGGAGTCTTTACTACAATACAACACTCATAAAAGCCAGGTCATCTAGACAAAAACTAAATAGAGGAGTGCTGGAATTAAATAACTTCATAAATCAAATGAACCTAGCAGATATCTACAGAACATTTCACCCCAAACAAAAGATCATACTTTCTTCATCAGCTAATGGAACTTTCTCCCAACTGACCACATATTAGGACATACAACTTAGATATATACGAAAATGCAGATATGAGAAAATTGAAATAACACCCTGCATCCTATCTGACCCAAAGCTGATATCAACATCAACAGAAAGTATACAAACTCATGGAAACTGAACAGCTCACTACTGAATGAAAATAAAGCACAACATACCCAAACTGTGGGCCATAATGAAAATGGGTCTAAGAGGCAAGTTCATAGCACTAAGTGCCTATATCAAAAAACTGGAAATCTCATGTTACTATGTTAGTGACTACCTGAATCTAAAACAAGAAGACATAATGCTTCCAAAGAGTAGATGGGAAGAAATAATAAAAACTAGTGCTGAAATCAATGAAATAGAAACAAACAAAACACATAGAAAAACCAATACAAAGAATCAATGTGAAGAAGAACTGGTTCTTCGAAGAAATCAACAAAGTTGACAAACCCTTAACCAAATTAACTAAAAAATGGACAGAGAAGATCCAAAATAATAAAATTAGAGATAAAAGGTGGGACATCACAACAGACACTGAGGAAATCCAGAGAATCATAAGGATATATTTTAAAAATCTATATTCCACTAGACTGCAAAATCTAAAAGAAATGGATAAATTTCTTGATATATTCCACCAAGATTAAATCAAAATTAGATAATCAATTTAAACAGACCTATAACCCCAGGTGAAATAGAAACCAGTAATTAAAAGACTCCCAACCAAAGAAAGCCCAAGGCCAGATGATTAAGTGTAGAATTCTACCAGACTTTCAAGTAACTAACACCAATACTTCTAAAATTATTGAAACAAAACAAAACTGAAGTGACATTTCTTAAGTCTTTTTTGAAGCCACTATTTCTGTCATACAAAAACTACAAAGATCCATTAAGAAGGAAAGTTATATACCAATATCCCTTATGAACATAGCTGCAAAAAATTCTCAATAAAATACTTGCATATCAAATACAAGAATAAATCAAAAGGATTATCCATCATGATTAACTTGGCTCCATCCCAGAGATTCAGGGATGGTTCAATGTTGAGGGCCAATGATAACCAGGCAATGGATGCTACCAGCTTGACAAAGATCCCATTTTCCCTTTGCTAGGAATTGGAGCCCACCAACTGCTTTGCTTCTTTCTCATCCTTACTGTACAGTGAGAAAAAAATAGCCTCTCATCAATAATATTGTCTATTTGGCCTAATAGTGAAAACTCAAATCAATTCCTGGGCTGGCTGGGAGAGGAACACTGCCATCTCAACTCTAAGTAATTGTAAACAGTTTTGCTGACCTTCAGGTCCTGGCAGTGTGTGGATTATTCATGCTTACTGTAGACATACCATAGAAGGGCTGTTCTTAGTTAAACTGACCTTCCCAAGGAGACAGAGCCACAGTTAGATTAAAAACAAAGAGCCTAGACAGTAAGTCAGCAAGCTTGAAAAAACAAATAGATAACTCACCCCTGAGAGCCTGCCTTCCTTTTAATATTAAATATACAGAGCTAAAATCAACTATTCATTAATAAACCATTGTGTTATGACTACTCACTAAAATTAACCTTGAAGATTAGAGGCCTGCAGCTAGGAGGGATGAACACTTTTGTATTGGTTTCCTTTTGATGTATGATTGACACCTGCATTCCGTTAGATAAACAATCCTGCAGTTTGCTATTTTAGCCAGAGTAAAGTCTTTGTCTAGAGAGACATACTATGCATACATATACATATACTATGCATACTATTATTTTCACTTATTAACCTTACTTTTTCTACTTTTTCTATCTTTCATTATTATTAAAAGAAATGCCCTTGTGTGCCATTATCATAGAAAGTATGTTCTATACGTGTCATTTCAAAGCATGATTGTGCGTGCCATTTTTGGGTCCCAAAGAAGAATAAACTACTGCGTTCATTTGCCATAACTTTCCTGTTATTTATCCTTCTTTCATGGAAATTGAGGAACCCTGATGTGGACTAGAGCTGGCCTCGACCCCCACAGTGCAACATTAGAAAATCAATAAATTTCATCTACCACATACACATACTAAAAGATAAAAACTACATGATCATTTTATTAGATATGGAAAAGGCCTGTCAAAAAAATCCAACATGCTTCATGATAAAAGTTCTGGAGAGATAAGGGATATAAGGGGCATACCTAAACATAATAAAGGCAGTTTAGAGGGAGCCCATAGCCAACATCAACTTAAATGAAGAGAAACACAAAGCAATTCCATTAAAATAAGGAACAAGACAAAGTTGTTCACTCTCTCCATACCTATTCAATATAGTACTTGAAGTCTTAGCTAGAGCAGTAACACAAGTGAAGGAGATGAAGGGATATACATAGAAAATTAAAAAGGGAAAACATCTTTCTTTGCAGAGGATATGATTTCACACAAAAAAAGATCGTAAAAACTTCACCAGGAAACTTCTACAGGTGATAAGCACTTTCAGCAATATATCAAGATAGAGAATTCTCTCTCTCTCTCTCTCTCTCTCTCTCTCTCTCTCTCACACACACACACACACACACACACACACACACACCCACTCAGTACCTTACCTATATACAAATGACAAATGGATTGAGAAAGGAATCAGAGAAACAGTTGCTCTTCACAATAGCCTCAAAATTTTTTTTTTGATGGGTGGGATAAGTTCATCCAAGCAAGTTAAAAACTTGTATAATAAAAACTTGAGGACATTAAAGAAAGAAATTTGAAGGAGAAACAGAAGATGGAAACACCTCCCATTTTCATGGATTGGTAGGAATAATGTAGTGAAAGTGGCGCCCCTGTCAAAAGCAATCTAGAGATTCAATGCAATCCCTTTAAAAATACCAACACAATTCTTTACAGAAATTGAAAAAAATCATCTTGAACTTCATATGGAAACATAAAAACCACAGGATAGCTAAAACAATCCTGCATAATAAAAGAACTGCTAGGGGTATCGCCATCCCAGTTGTATTACAGAACTACAGTAATAAAAACAGCATGGTGTTGGTATCAAAACAGAAACACTGATCAATGAACCTGAACTGAAGACCCAGATATAAGTCCATATACCTATGGACACCTGATTTTTATCAACAAAATAGATGTGTTGGTCAAACTAGATTGGCTACAGCTAGAAGATTGAAAATAGGTATCTGTCACCATGCACAAAACTCAACTCCAAGTGGATCAAAGACGTCAACATAAGGCCAGATTCCCTGAATCTGAGAGAAGAGAAAGCAAGAAATAGGCTTGAACTCATTGCATAGGAAAAGACTTTCTGAGCAGGACACTAATAACACAGGCACTAAGATTGACAATTCATAAATTGGATCCCACTGAAGTAAAAAGCTTGTGTATAGCAAAGGACACCATCACGAGAGCAAAGCATCAGTCTACAGACTAGGAAAAGATCTTTATGACTTCTTCATCTGATAGAGAAATAACTGAATTTAAAAATGGAGTATAGAACTAAGCAGAGAATTCTTAAACAATGAAACACAAATGGCTGAGAAACACTTAAAAGGAATGTTCAATATCTTTTGCCATCCGGAAGATGTAAACCAAAACTACTTTGAGATTTCAGCTTATGAGTATGTGGTGAAAAGGGAATACTTATTGACTGCTGGTGGGAAAGCAAACTTGGAAAAGCCACTATTGAAATCAGTGTGGTGGTTCCTTCGGAAGCTGGGACTAGATCTACCTCAAGATCCAGCTATACCACTCTTGCGCATATACCCAAAGGACTCAGCATTCTACTACAGAGATACTTGCTCATCCATGTTCATTGCTGCTCTATTCGTAATAGCTAGAAACTGGAAACAGCCTATATGTCCATCAACTCATGAATGGAAAATGTAAATGTGGTACGTTTATACACAATAGAATATTATTATTCAGTTGTTAAGAAAAATTCAATCATGGGATTTATAGTTAAATAGATATAGATAGAAAAACTTATCCTGAGTGAAATAATTCAAACCCCAAGAGAGAAATATTGTATGTTTTCTCTTTTAAGCCTGTTGTAGGCATACTACAATCCATATAAACACAAAGGTTAGGCACCTATCTAATAAGTAAGAGAATTGGGGAGTGGGGTGGGATCTCCCAAAGAAGGGGAAATAGAATGTATGGTTATGGAGAGACAAAGGGGAAACTAGAACAGGAAGATTAAATAGGGAGGAGAATAGGAGAGGAGGGAAAAGGAGGGAACATGAGAAGAGCCAACTGACACTCAGGCCTTTAAAAAAAAATTAAAATGTACTATTTAGAAACTTCCAAAATATATACTTATATGAAAAGAATCTAAATGGAGTCACCAAATAATAGGAGAGACAATACCAACTAGATATCTTATGCCATCAAATAAAACATCCAGTGTCAGGAATGGGTTACATCTTGTCAAGTCTTTGGCTAAAGTGGCCCCAAGGAAACCCCCAAACTTCACAGGGAATAGCTTCTACTCTCCACAAACTGATAGTGAAGCTCTTTTGCTGAAGACAACACTTATCATCAAACATGGAGAAGTCAAGCTGGTACCTAACTAGAAGCTTTAATCTACAGAATAGTGTTCATGGTACTGGAAGGTACTGTGCACAGTACAAGAGGAAAAAGATAGTCATTAATATCACCCTTCTATAAACCCTGTGACCTACCACAGTGACTCGCCTGCAAGATATACTGTGCAATAGTGTCACAAATGTTATAGGAGTAGCTAACTGCTTTATGATTGGATTTAAGGACCAATCCATGAGAAGCAACCCATACATGACATTACTAAAATGGCCAAGACCCTGAGACTAGACAGTTCATGGGCTAGGGAAAACCTACTACTATTATTCTGCTAAAGGAACATAGCAATGAAATGACTCCTAATACACAAAGGATACACTCAGCCCACATCAGAGGAAGCTCCTTTTTACAGTAGATGGGTACAAAAAGACCTTCAACTGGACGAATGTGTACAGAGGAGGAGGCTTTGCAGCACTCAGTCCTAAATGTCTTCAACAAATCCGTCCCTGCAAGGCTCATGGTGGAAGAGTAAGTAGAAAGATTTTTAAGAGCCAGAGATGATAGATAACTCCAAGAAAACAGTGTCTTCTGAACACAACAGAACTGATAAACATACGAACTCACAGAGACTGTGTAGTAGCATGCACAAGACTTGCACAGGTTTAAGTCAGACAGGGTTCCAGCACTAAGAGGGGGAAGTGGAAACAGGGTCCCACTCCTAGCCAAGAAGCTATCTGCAATTGACATCTGTTTGCAAAGGAAAAGTTAGTTTTCTTCAAGGGAGTCTCACTGGGTATACCAATCACACTTTAGGGTAGGCCCCATGCCCAATACCAGATGCCAACATAAAATAAACCCAGTGGTATTTCTATAGCCTTTGCTTCATTTTGCTTTATTTTGGTATTTTTGTTTAGTGATTTTTACTTATGTATTTTTGATTTTTGTTCTTGTGGGGTTGTTCTCTTCCTTTCTTGAGAGAGAGAGAGGGAGAGAGAGAGAAAGAGAGAACAAAAAGTTCAGTGTGTAGGGAGGTGGGGAAGACCTTGGAGGAATTGAAGGAGGGGAAATATGATAAAAATATATTCTATGTAAAATTTTTTCAAATTAAAAACTAGAAAAGGGTGCTTCTCATTTCATGACTCTTTGAAAATCTAGAATAATTAAAACAGATCCCCGCCCCACTGTGCCATACTTGTTTGAAATACAGCCTTTTATGAGCAGCATTAGTCACGACATCCCTCTGACTCTGGGCACTGGGTCTGCACAGTGCCTTTGAGCATTACAACTGGTGCTCTAAACTACATGCTTTAAAACACTTACCACTATGCAAGACAGAAACACTTTCTTGATATCATACCAAATCATCCTGAAAATTAAAAATGCTGAACTATAGCTGGGTGGTGGTGGCACACGCCTTTAATCCCAGCACTGGGGAGACAGAGGCAGGCGGATCTCTGTGAGTATGAGGCCAGAGTGAGTTCCAGGACAGCCAGAGGACAACGGAGAAGCCTTGTCTAGAGAAACAACAACAACAACAACATATATATATATATGTATCATGCAGTTTTCAGATATCAGAATCTGATCATGAAGAGAATGTAGTAGAACCCCAAGGTTTTGCCTACTGCCATCACTGAATGGAAATATTTGATTACTGTATCTTGCAGAAAGCATCAGACCTAAAGTGAGCTCATCAACAACAGACAACAATCAGGAAGCAATCAAATGTGAATGTTGCTGCTACCATCAAGGCAGCGTATCTATCCATACCTGTATGAACCGCTTTCTAAAGCGCCCCAGGCGTGGATCCTGAAGGCGCTTCAGGTCACCCAAAGAAGTATACATCCTTTTATACAGTTTTTTAATGTCTATTTCATTCACAGGATTCTTTCCTAGTTCTTCTTTTATACTATCAACCCAGTCCTGTGTCAAAAGAGAGAGAAAAGAACAAGAAAGAAGCTAGACTATACATAAATGCTATCTGCATTCACTTTGATTGCCAAAAGCTGCTTGTTCTCTTACCTTAAAGAGCATATCAGGATTGGAGAGCTGCTCTAGGGCGTCAATAAAACCTTGAACTGCTCCTTGATCAAGTTTACTTTTTATCCTATTAGGAAAAAAACACCAGATTTAGGTTAGATGTAGTGGCACACATTTTTAATCCCAGCACTCAGATCTCTGTGAATTCAAGGTCAGCCTGGTCCATATCGAGAGTTCCAAGACAGCCAGAGATAAATACAGAGACCCTGTCTCAAAACACCACCACCAATATCACCACAGGTTTAGGTAATTAAACATTCTCTAATGATCAGTGCTTATTTTTTTATATTTAAAATACAGATTTACAACATGTACTTTCTCTATATATGTTTACATATAATTATACACAACTCATGTCCTTCATACACACATATATACATAAACTACACAGTCTAGGGATGTAGTGATTTGAAAATTATATCCAACATTAAATTAGCATCTACTCTTTAAAGCAGTACCTCTCAACCATCCTAATGCTGCAACCCTTTAATACAGTTTCTTACGGTGTGGTGACCCCCAACAATGAAATTATTTTCGTTGTTACTTTGTAACAATAATTTTGCTACTGTTATGAATCATAATGTAAATATCTGATATGCGGATAGTCTTAGGAAAACCCTGTGAATGGATCATTTGACTCCCAAAGGGGTCATGACCCACAGGTTGAGAATTGCTGCTTTAAAGAGTTGAAGGTCTTAGGCAAAATAAAAGTAGATCTGTAGTACATACGAATACTGATGAATCTACTTTGCCTTAAACTTCTTGAAGCATGGCAGGTCACTTTCTCAACATTTCCTTACAAATATTTTTCATGTGTTCACTTTTAAAAACAGTCTTACTGTGCTAGACTCTGTTCAGAGATGGTGTAGCTGGTGGGCCAATGTGATACAAGTGGTATCTATACAAACTGACAGTTGATCTGCTTTTCATCGTCCCCAGGCAATGAGGCAACTCAACTCATGTTAAACAATTGTTTTACATACTGATTTTTAATTATCTTATTGACTGTATTCATACATAGTGATAGATTTCATAAAGACACTTATTCAAATACACCATGACTTTGGCCATCTTTGCTTCCTATACTCTCCACTTTCTGTCTCTCCTACAACTATCCTTACTTTCCCAGATAATTTTCCTTCTACTTTCATATCATATAGAATATACATATGAGAGAAAATGAGGTTATTTGTTTGAGTCTGGCTTATTTCTTTTATATATGATGCTGCCTTATTCTATCCCTTTTAATGCAAATGACACAATTTGTTTTTCTTTATGGTAGAATAAAACTCTACAGAATATATATATTTATGTATATATAAATAAATATCATGTATTCTTTATTTATTCATGTTGGTGGACACTCAGGCTGATTCCATCAACTAACTGTTGCAACAGCTATAGTGCCACAGTGCAAAAGGATATGGAGATCTTTGCAGTTATATGGCTTCTTAACAGTATATTAACAGAAGCACTATAGCTGGACCATGTAGTGGGTCTATTTGTTGTTGTTGTGGTTGTTACTATCTGGAGATAGGATTTCATTATGTAGACCTGGCAAAAGAGCAATGCTAGAGCTATCACTACAGAGCCATAGTAACAAAAATGCATGATACTTAGACAAAAACAAACAGATAGAATAATGGAATAGAATAGAGGATCTATATATGAATCCACTTGGTTACATGTAGTGACAAAGGTGTCATTTTGTCAAATCTTTGACAAAGGTGTCAATAACATGCACCAGGAAAACAAAAATTAGAGCTTGTGGTCTACATAGTGAAACCCTATCTCAGGACAACAACTGCAATGAGTTTTTCTTTTAAAATGGATATATAACTGTTTTCTGTCATTTGGGTCTAGACTCTTAAAGGCTGCAGCCATTCCTAAACATTGTTATCTAAGCTTTTAAGCCTTTGTAACTGTTACTTTTTCACTCATAACTGAATTCCTAACTGAACTCCACCCTCTCTGGTTCAGCTTCTCCTGGCAGTTTCTGAGAAATTCTAAGTTGTAGCCTTTTCTAAAACCTCAGTTATCTCAAAGGGTTAAGAAGGAAATATACAGAAAGAGAAGCCTTTATAGCCCCTTCTGGCTGTCATTATCTGTATCTGAGGATTTCCAGCAACTATCTGCCTTCTTTCTTATTCTCTAGAACTATCTGTCTTTATCTCAGCCTTGCTTCTGCCTGCTTTTCCTATCAGCTTTTGGAGCTCACTTTTTCTTGACATCAACTCTGTGCTCACTCTTTCCCTGTCTCTACCCAACTTCTGCTTCCAATGGACACACTCTTTCTCTTATATACCTCCCTCCAAGCTGTTCCCAGAAGTCCAAGTAGCATATATCCATAATCAAGGCTTCACAGGACAAAAAACCTCCTGGCAAAGCATTTAACAACAATGAAACAAAAAGAAATAAAACTACCCTATGATCTAGTTATACTATGCCTGTGGATATACTTGTAAGAATCCACAAAATTTATGGATACCTGCATATCTTTGCTAATTTTAGCAATAGTTAAGTCCACTTCATGAGCCCATTTATTGGTTGGGTTGTGTGGGTTTTTGGTATTTAGTGTTTTGAGTAGCCTATTTCAGACATTAATCTTCTGTTTCATTGACTTTTTTGTTATTTTTCATTTTGATTCTATTTTATTATTTATGCTCTGACTGTTATTATTTCCTTCCAACTACTGATTTGGGAGCTTGGCTTGTTTTTATTTTTCTAAGATTTTGAAGTACATTATTAAGTTATTTGAGCTCTCTATAATTTTGTAAAGTAGGCACTTATAGTGATATACTTCCCTCTTGGTATCTTTTTGTTATCCACAGATTCTAGTGTGTTTTCACTTTTACTAACTTTAGGAATATAAAAATTTCTTACCTGATTTCAATAATCCATTAATCATTAAACTCTCTATGACTTTGTATATTGTCTACAACTACAAACTACTAAACTAAAAACTGTAGTTTCTCATTGATTTCTAGTTTGATTCTATTGTCACCATAAAGAATTTATTTTAATTTGTTCAATATTTAATTAAGATTTAGCATCCAAAAATATAGTCTATTTTGGCAAAAGTCCCATAGGTTGCTGAGAAGAATATGCATTCTGTAGCTATTGAGTAAAATATTCTGTTTATTTGATCTATTTTATTTAATATTGATGTTTCTGTATTGATTTTTTGGAGGAGGGAGCCTGGATAACCTACGAATGGGTGAGATTTGGGTATTGATACCATTCACTATTATTCTGAGGTCAATCAATGCCTTTAATATCTAGTAGTGTTTGCTGTTAGGAATTGAGTTTACTAATGCTTGATGCACAAAAACACTTCTTGATGGAGGATGTGCCCAGGAAACAATACATTTACAAAGTATTCTTGTAAAAGTCACACCAAACTTATGTCATTGATCTCAATAGCCAAAGAAGTGAAAGGATGACACTTTAGGCCATCTACTGGGTCCTAATTCAGAAAAGGGACCTCTCTTTGTGTGTATGCATGTATATATATGTGTGTACACACCCATACCCACACACTATGTGATATATACATGAGTAGTTGAGTGTGTGTATTTGTGTATGCACAGACAGAGGCCAAAGCAGGATACTAGGTGTCTTACTTTATCACTTTCTACATTATTGCCTTGAGACAATGAATCTGAAGCTCTCTGTTTTGCCTAGGCTGCCTGGTCAGCAAGCTCTAAGGATCTGCCTGTCTCTGTCTCACAATGTTGAGGTTACAAGTACATAAAATCATTCGTAATGGGGATTGGAACACAGGTTCTTGTGAATGCACAGTAAGTGCTCCTACTTACTGAGCCATCTCCCTAGTTTCTCTGGATTCATATTATTATATTTTATCTATATATTTCTGCTATGTTGTTTATATACAGCTCGGGCTGTTCTCAAATATCAGATTCTCTTGTTATGGCTTCCAGAGTATTTGTGACTACAGGCATGCATCACCATGCCAACATTCTAGTATATCTTAAAAGGTAGCTTTGGAACAGTTTTAGTTGGGGTTTCTACTACTGTGATGAACATCAGAACCTGGAGTAACTTGAGGATAGGAGGGTTTATCTTAGCTTACAGTTCTCAGGTCACACTCTATCACTGGGGAAGTCAGGGCTAGATCTCAAGGCAGGAACCTGGAAGCAGGAACTGAAGCAGAGGTCATGGAGGAATGCTACATACTGGCTTGATCCCTAAGGCTAGTTTGCTCAGTCTGCTTTCTTATACAACCTAGGACCAACTGTCCAGGACTGATATCATCTACAGTGAGCTGGGCCCTCCCTTATCAATTATTAATCAAGAAAATGCCCACAGGCTAATCTGGTGGGAACATTTTCTCAGTTGAGGTTCTCTCTTCTCAGATGACTCTAGCTTGTGTCAAATAAAAAAACCAGGATAAGAACTGACTGCAAAAAGTATCTAGTCTGTATTATTCAAACTATGGGCATGCAGGCAAGTAGCTAAAACAAAGTATTTTCAAAAGGAGAGAATTCTGTAACAAGTACCATTAGAAAAAAAGACAAACTCATGAGCTTCATGAACAGCTCAAATGCATTTGCATGTTTTTGCTTTTACCACACAAAATTTTTATATCCTATCGTATCTGATCATCCCAATACCAAAACATTACCTCTCAACAAATGCTTTATTCTTATGACCAGAAGAAGTATGTTGAAAGGAGTAGCTTTCACTGCTTATTATAAAAGGGTAGATAATGGCCTGTGGGTAGTTATCAGCAATCTCTTCCACAGTATGTTGCACTGCAATGGCTTCCTCTTTGTCCAGTAGGGCCAACATGTGGCTGATCCACCCAATGAACTGCCAGCAAGGAATGGATGAAATCTATAATTCAGAAAACTATAGTTTGAAAATGAACAAAACACTTAACACTATTTCTTATAAAAGTAAAATATGTTCAATATGAAGAAGTCTTAAATATAAGTCTCTCCTCAGCTTTCTTTTGCTAAGGAACCACTGGATTCTTCCAAACATTTCCAAAGAATACACATGTATTCTTTGCTCAAAGAATGGGATCACACATACCATCATATGGTGCTTTGGATGAGAATGGCCCCTATAATCTCATATATTTGAATGCTTGGTCCCATTTAGTGGAACTGTTGGAGAAGAATTAGGAAGTGTGGCCTTGTTGGAGGAGTAGTGTCATGCTTTGACATTTTAAAAGACTCCCACCATTCCCAATGTGTCCCATGTCTGCATTGTGATTTCCTCTTAAGATGTTTGCTCTCAGCTATTGCTCAGTGTCCATGCCATGCGTGAGTGCTTGCAGCCCTACACCCTACTGTGATGGTCATGAACTCTAATCCTCTGAAACTGGAAGCTCTCCAAAAACACTGTCTTTTATAAGGTGCCTTGTACTTGATGTTTTATCACAGGAATATAAAAGTAACAAAGACACTTACCATACTGTTGTTGAATCATTGTAGTTTTACCTCATTCTTGTAACAGCTACACAGTATTCCATTTTACTTACTGCTTTAACATGAATAATTAGGCTGCTTTCCATATTTTTCTTTTAAGGAATATTAAAGTGGAGATTCCTATAACTATACCTCTTTGTATTTATGCTACACACATGTAGAATATGTTTCCAGATATAAAATTACAGTTTGAACATTAGTAATTATAATATATACATTATTAGAAAATTTAAAAACTTTTTTTTAGATTTCCATTTCTAAAAATGTTCTACTACACTACAAATTCTTTATAAACATTGGACACAATGAACTTTTTAATTTAACTTTTAAAGACAGGATCTCACTGTGTAGCTCTGGCTGGTCTAGAACTTGTTAGGTAGATTAGGCTGGTCTCAAAGTCTGCCTTCCAATTGCTGGGATTTAATGAGTTCACCATCATATCCAGCCATAATAAACTTTCTGAGGCCATTGTCAACCCAAGGATCAAAAACTATATAATACGGGCCAGTGAGATGACTCAGTGGGTTAAGGCATTTGCTGCCAATCTGACAAACCTGATTCAATCCCCAGGAGTCAGATGGTGGAATGAGAGAATGACTTTTGAAAGTCGTCCCCTGACCTCCACATGTACACTTTGACAGAGGTATGTGCACATACAAAATAAGTAAGTGTAATAAAAAAAAAATTAAAGGGCTTCTTTTTCTCTTGCAAATACCTCTTACTCTTATAAGTTTCTTTTATTTTCCCTTAATTTCTCACTTTCCCTCTGTTTTATTTTTCTGTAATTCTTAGTAAAGCTTACTTCTGCTGTACATACTGAAAATAAAAACAAAAAAATAGACTACTGGAAAAGTCTCCAGCACTCAGAACCACAGAATGTAAAGGGCACAGTTGAGGGTCCTAATAGCATGGTAGGCCTTCATGGTTCAAAGATAACATCATTTAAGATTTTGCTATATAGAGCTGGGGAGATGTTGTTAAAACAGAACTGAGTTCACTCTCCAATACTTATGGAAAAATGAGGTATAGAGGCATTCTGGGGAAGCAGAGACAGGAGGAAATGGGGGGCTTGCAGGCCAGCCAGTCTAGCCAAATTGTCAAGCTCCAGGTTCAGGGAGAGACTCTATCTTAAGACATAATGTGGAGAGCAATTGATGAAAACACAGAACATTGACCTTTATCCAGGGCACTCATGTGCACACACAAAATACAATGATAACAAAGATCTTGCTATATAAAGTTGTAGAGTGCCAGTTAGTTCTTTCTGAACTCTTATTTTCAAAACAAAGCTTAGATCTATTTTCTAGCTGTAAATCTGTAAAAATATGAAGGAACCTTCCAGAACCTTCCTTTATGTATGAAGCCTTCCCTATACAGACAGGGCCCACAGGACAGGGGCATGGCCAGCAAGTGCATCTCCAAGTGAGCCATGGAAAAAGGGAATGAATGCTGCAGGCAGTTGTACGTGCATACATGAACCTCTCAATTCCCACTTAATCCTCTTCCCAGGCAGAATAAAAACTAAGCATAAGATACCAACGGATGTTACAGACTGCAGCTTCACCTGTGTAGGCTGCAAATTTCCATACTAAGTCCCTGTCTGTACTCCAGAAAGACTCCTCCTTGATTGGTTGATTTGGTTCTTGGTAAGATATAGTGTTCTTACTACACTCACAAAGAAAAACAGGTAAATGTGAACACTCGTATTTGTTTAATCCAGAGTATACTCAATGTTGGCTGGGAAAAGCTATAATATGGTGCTGTGGAATTGTCTCAGTGGGTAAACATGTGCTGCACTAGCATGAGGACAGGCTAAGTCTGGATCCTCAGAGCCCATGTGAAGTCAGGTGTGGGAGCACATATCTATAACCTCAGATGCAGGAGAAAATGGAGAATCACATCAAATGGGGCAGAAGGTGAAGGATACCCGGGGTCGTCCTCTGACCTCCACATGCATGATGTGGCATGAGCACACGCACAAAGGTTAAAAAAAATAAAAAAGGCCAGAACATGTGTATCACACACACTGAGTCTGGATATAAGTGAGAATGTGTCTTTAATTCCTGAAAAGCTGTCTTCCATTCTCAGGGTACCAACCTCTTTTATCATTATGTTTAAGGTCTCCTCTGAATACTGTTCTATAATCTGAAGTAGTCTAGGAAACTTCAGCCTGGCTTCGGAAGAGTTTAACTTTAATGCTCGTAACAGTTTCTCCACCACAAGTGCTGGATATGCTTCCAGTTCTACAGAATCAAAGACAGCAATGAGGAAAGCAATGGTTAGCACATAAACCATAAATGTGACAAATGATTAATTTCCCTCTCTAGGCTTCTTTTTTAAGTCTGTCACTGTTCCCTTTCTAGGGCTTTCTTTCAGTCAAGAAATGTCATGCACATGTTTGTCTAATCTTTCAGGAAGCAGTTCCGGGACCAAGAGCACACGTTGGTTGATGCTCCTGATTTTATTCCCAGAGCAAGAGGCAGACCACATGAGCCAATAGCAAACGGCAAATAGAATAAGTTATGTGAAGCAAACGAGCCAGTATTGGTGGCTCATGCGTGCAGTGCGAGCACAAGGAAGGCAAGCATACAGAGTGAAGACATCGTCTCTAAAAGCTAAGAGATGGAGCCTTAGCTCAGTGGCAGAGTTTTTGCCTAGCATTATCAAAGCTGACTGAAACCTCACAATTGGCAGTAAAGAAACAAATCCTATTTAAATGTAGTCATGCTGCTTGGAGATACTATTATCTCTAAAGATGAAACGAAGTAAAATATCTGTCAATTGAAAAAAAACCACACATGAAACCAAAAGCGCCTACACATTTTTCAAGACTTCATGCTTACATACAGAATACTGACCTGTTCTTTTCTTCTGCGATGCACTAGGTTTATTCTCTTCTACCTTTCGGAGCTGTTGGTCACAGAAATCTACCAATGTCATGTAAGCACGGGCCCGCTCAGCGGCAGCCTCATGGCCCCAGCAGGAAAGCTGGGTTTCATCTTCAGCTGACTGCATGGCCCTGGAGAGGTGACTGAATGCTCTCTGGTACAGACCTGAGATTACCTGGAATTCAGAAGACGTATGACTAGATCAACAGTTTTTAAATACCACTAAGAAGTTAGGTACGGTGTGTACAGTTCCAACTGAGGCAAGGGGATTCCTGGGCCCCAAGAACTTGATGTCAGCCTAGACAACAGTAAGACCCCTTTTTAAGTAATATAAAAATAAACAAATAATACTGAGAACTATGTTAACTGTGGTGTGTGTGCATTTGTGTGCCTCACATGCAAGGCAGTAAGTAATTCCAACAAAATCTGGAGCACACAACAACCAGACAAACTAAAGAGAACATGACAGTTAGTCAATGAGCCATGCAGAACTGGGCTAGTCTGAGGAGCCTTGAGCTCCACTGGGATTTACAGAAACGAAAGCTAGTGCTGAAAGCTCATGTCCTGCAAAGACATCAGTGATACTGAAGAGAGAAGACAGGACAACTGCACTGAGGCAGGACAGAAAATGAAGTAGCTGACTATTAAAAATATAAAATTATGCAATAACCAAAACACAACAATCACTGCCCCACAAACTAAGTGAAGTAGCACTGAGTACAAAAGTGGAAAAGGCTGCTTTATTCCACAAGCAGGGTAAAGATTTGAAGTACCAAATTGGGCGTGTAATCTCAGTGTTCAGAACGCAGAGATAGAAGGATTGTTCTAAGTTTCAAGCCAACCTGGTCTACACAATCAGTTCCAAGACAGCCAGGGCTATAGAGCAGGGGAAAAAATAAAACAATAACAACACCCCTGTACTTTTCAGGGGGCTGGAATGTAGCTCAGCTGATAGAGTGCTTGCTTAGTTTGCATGAAACCATGAGTTCAGTCCACAGTACCACATAAACTGGGTGTGGTGACACACACCTATATTACTAGCATGAAAGGGGGACATACAATACTGGCTCAAAAAATAAACACAAAAACAAAACAAAACAAAAAACCCAAACAAAAAAATTAAAACAAAAAAGGTATAATTCAAATAACAAGTAATAGGAAATACATGGATTATGTCAATTTTCCACATAAGAAACTTGAAATGATAGTTGTCAAACATTTCATTTTATTTCATCATTTCATTTCAATTGTGTTTTTGAGACCAGGTCTCACTCTGTAGCTCAGGTTCTGCGTGGTGGCACATCCCAAATGCTAGGATTACAGCTGTAAGCTACTACACCTGGCTTTAAACATATTTTGAAAGCACAAAAGGATACTCTCTCATTGCTGCTTTACTTTGTCCTGAAGGTGGCACATAAAAGACACACAGCACAAGGAAGAACTGCACGTCTTTCATTTTCCTCACCTCTTCTGTGCTCTCTGCATTAGATCCAGAAAGTTCCAAGATTGATTTGACCTTGTTTTCCTCCAGGTCAGACAGGCAGGTTGGCTCCCTACTGAGAGCATCAGCCATGATCCTGCAACTTGTGCCCAAGAGAATATTCTGGTCACAAAAGGCCTGAATATTTTTGTTTAAGTAGTCTGAAATACTGCTCTCATCTGTTGAATAATAAATAAAAAAATAAACTTTTTAAAAGAAGAAATTCACAGTCAATAAGTTTTTTTCTATTAAGAAATTAACTAAAACAAATCTTAGAGTTACAAACTTATTTTTGCCTCATATAACACATCTGACCCCCTTTCTCCCTCCCTAAAAGAATTTCCTAAACTTGCTGATTAATAGAAAAAAATTTTTTTTGGTTGTTGTTGTTAAAAAGTGCATGTACACTGATATCTACATCATCAGATCTAGGGAGTTTCACGCACTAATACAGCACAACATTCAGAGTTATGTTTATCTTTAAAATAAAATGGAAATCAAAGCTTTTCTCTTAGGTGCTTCACTTCCTTAATTTTTAGCCTTTCAAGCGTACAAGAAGAAAGGCATCCCTGGGTGTATTTTGGGTCTGACACTCCTGCCATTCACCTCAGGGTATATAGAGGTTAAGGTTTAAAAAAGTAGGAATACACATTCTGTGGCAAAGAACAGAAAATGGCTCTTAGTAATATACTTGTGTAATTGCATTAATAACCCAGGACAGTTTTAAATTGATACAACAGTATATAGCTTATTAAGCAAAAGGGTTCTAGTTCTGCTTCTTGCCATATGGCACTGGATGAAGAACTCAGGGCTGCAGCACCCAGGTGTGCCCTGCTTGTGGCAGTCTGGTTGCTCCCCACAGCACTTCCTCACACAGGTTCACTGCCACCAGCCCGCCCATGCAGCTCTGTGTCTGTGCTCTAACTGAAGGACTTATTATTATGGGTACTCATTATTATTACTACTTATTGGGGAGCAAACCCAGAGCACCTCAAACATGCCAAGCAATTGAATTCAATCTTACTATCAGCATCATGAATCAAGAATCATTTTGCTAGGACCTTTTCTACCTTCCCCATTTCTCCCATTTCCTTTTTTTTTTCTTTTTCTTCCTTCCTTCCTTTCTTTTTCTTTCTTTCCCGTCCTCCCTTCCTTCCTCCCCCCCCCCCCCCCCCCCCCGCCTCTCTCTCTTACCCTGGTTTGGCCTCCTTAGTGCCAATCATGGATGCTAGCAATGATTTCTGTTCCTAGGATTATGTGAAGAAAGTAGTCCTTCTCTTGGTGCTTTGACAGAGCCTGTGGCAGTGTTTGGTCCTGCTACAGAGTCCCACTATGGACCCTGAGGTGAATGGCAGGAGTGTCAGATCCAAAATACACCCAGGGATGCCTTTCTTCTTGTACGCTTGAAAGGCTAAAAATTAAGAGAGTGAAGCACCTAACAGAAAAGCTTTGATTTCCATTTTATTTTAAAGGTAAACTTAACTCTGAATGTTGTGCTATATTAGTGCGTGAAACTCTCTAGGTTTGATGATCTGCTCTCCTTTTAAGGAAATGATGTCACTCTGTGGCACTCTTCAATGTTATCTATAATATTCATAAGGCAGATTTAAACTCGCAGATGAAGTAGTACAAACAGTAGCTTTGAAGACAATATAAAATAGCATTCTCAAATCTATTTGGACAATAGCAGCCCCATTACCCAACAGTGTGATGGTTTTGAGCATAGTGAGGACTTGCTGCTGAGGGCTCTGCGTGCGGCTCCGGCAATGGCTTAGCTGGCAGTAACTCTGCATCCACTGCACTTGCCAAATCTCTCTTGTTTTTGACTCTTTATGCAGCTCTTTCAGGAGTTTCATGGTGAGTGAGAAATTACTCTACATGAATAGAAGAAAAAGGAAAAACGTTTGAGACATCGCATTACGTAGGCAGAGAGCTCAAGTTTGTGCTTCTGTTGCTCTGCTGTAGAGTGCTAGTACTAGAGATAAAGTGTATGTCTAAGAAGATTAGTCTTTTAAAATTTTTATTGCCATTTCCTTTTTCTATTGTCCTTTCTGTTACACAGGATGTATATATCAGGTGTGAAAAGGTGTGAACACCATTCACATCTGACCAATACAGAAAATTACTTTAAAAAAGTTTTTAGCTAGCCTGTTTCCTTTCACATGACACAATATGCCTTAGAGCAGTCATTTCATTTCCTTAGCTGTACATTAAAAAAATTTCTGTGTGTATGTGGGCGCATATGGAGGTTTCAGGTCAATCTTCGGTCTCATTTTTCAGGTACTGTTCACCTTGTTTTTGATAAAGGGTATTTTATTGTTCTGGAGCATAAAGAGTAAGCAAGACTGGCTAGCCTGTGAACCATAAAGGTCCACTTGTTTCTACCTTGCCAGCACTGGGATTTAGTATGCATCTTTTTACATGGGCTCTGGGAGATTAAACCTATGTTTATACAGCAAGCACTTCATAAACTGTGTACACTGTACATTTAAAGAAGGCTTCAGCATTTCTTTGAAACATATTTAAAAATATTTACAACATTTACACTGAACATCTAAGTTCAAACCATTTTTCCCAGCCCAAAGAGAAACTCTTTCCTCCTCAGTAGTCATTACTTAGTCTTCCTAGCTATGGACAGACAGAATACATTTTCTGTCTCTCTAAGTGCTATTCTAAAAATATATAATAATGATATTAGAAAATAACGTAGTGACTTTGTGGGGCTTCTTTCACTCAGCACGTCTCCAGGATATATGTTGCAGTATGTCAGTATTCCAATTCTTCTTTATGGCCAAGTACAGACACACACATTTTTTTTTAACATATTAATCTTTTTACAAAGTATTTTCTTTACATATGCATCTACTGATTCCTATTTGTGTTTATAGATAACTTGAATGCTGTGAAAAGCTGTTTACATGTTTTTTGTTTTTGTTTTGCCATTGTTGCTGTTGTTTTGTAGATTTTTATATCTTCCCTCTCTTGGGTCTATGTCTAGGAATGGAACTTCTGGAGCATATGACAACTCTGAACTTGTGAAACTGCTGTACTTCACAACACCAATTTATATTCCCACCAGCAATGTACACTTCTCCACACCTTCACACACACCAGTAGGTATGGACTGGTGTCTCATTGCTCTGGTGACTAAAAACACTGGGAATTTTTTATGTGTTTACTGTCCATTTGCATATCTTCTTTGAAGAAATGCTTCAACTATTTATTTTTATTCATATGTCTGTCTGTATGTCTGTGCATGTGTCTGTGAAGGCTAGAAGAGAGCACTGGGTACCCTGGAGTTGGAATTATAGGCAGTAGTGAGCTGCCTGATGTGGACATTGGGACTTGCTTAAATGCTGAGCTACTTCTCCAGCTCAATTCCTATTTCACGTGTGTTTTTGAGATAGTATCTCATATAGTTCAGGCTGGCCTAAAATTCACTACTTTCCTGTTTTCATCTCACCAATGCTGGGATTCGAGTGCCAGCATGCCTGGCTTGGAGAAATGTCTACCAAATTCTTTGCTCCCTTTTAAAGCTGGTGGGAGACTATGAAGAACACTTGAAAATATCTGTAAAGGTGCAGTAAGTGGCACCCACATGTTGGTGGTAACCAATAGCTGTTTAATTGGACTTGAGGAGTACTCAACAGGAAGGAAACCATGCCTGGTATTGGAAATGTTGACAACTTTCCATGGCTAATGAAGTCATGTACCTTAGAAAAGAATTTCCTACTGTCACTTTGCTAGAGCAGCATAATTCTTTATCCTTAGCTCCTTCCCAAGTACCCCTGCTCACTCTCAGCAGATGGTCATTCTTCCTCTAGTTCAGTAAAGCAGATCCATCCATGCTCTGAAGCTGCAAAGGTATCTCACTTCAGCTACCCCTGTCTCTGTATTCAACCTCTCCTGACCTACCAGTTCCCCCAGTGCTCATTATGCTCCTGTAAGCTGCTCCTCAGACCTTGTTCCTCACAAACTGTTTTTCTTCTATATTCACATCCACTTGTCCTCAGGACAACACTCAGAGGTTCCTTCCTGTAAGATACTCACGCAATAGTGTCCTGTATAAAGACCTATTTTTCATGGACTCCATCTTCCCCCTACTATGCTCTCTAACTTAGGCATGGCTACCAGCACCCCAGTCAGCACAGCACAGCAGCATGTTAATTCTTTGCCCTTCTTTGAAGGTTTCTCCTTATTACAACCACATGATATAGTGAAGCTGATCTCTAATCACCTGGTTGTGCGAGCTTCTTATGGGGTGCTCACAGATTACTAGAACCCAAAATCCAACCTTTGCTCCATGCAGGAGCCTGAGAGTCCAAGGTTATTCCTTAGTCTCACATGTTATTCTTTCGGGGTCCTATTTCCTAGCACTGGGACATCACTCCTCCTAGCACAGAGAACATCTTTCCCCTTACAAGTTTGGCACAGAAACTTACCCTTTTCTCTATACACACCCCACAACACTAAATTCTTAAACTCAAGTAAGTCCTGTTCTGACCACCTGCTTTAGTTTCCAATTAGACATAATCTCCAGAAATCGTTCTCTGTTCCCCCAAGAATGAATTACCCCTCCAGTGTCACAGTCCTTCAGTTCTTACCACCAATGTCATAATTGTTTATCTGCTGATTCCACAAAGCACCTTCCAGTATATAGTGAAGGCCTTGGCAATGAAAAGAATCAAAACTCAAATTGTACAGTTACTGCTTCTAAAGAGCTTTCATGATAATGGGCAATAAAACAATAAAGGTTCTCTTGATCCTTAAATCTGCATTATTATTTTTCTCTCTACCCCTAATATAATTGGTATTGCAGTATTTCCATGCAAACATACTGTCTAAAAACTGCTAAAGAAAAGTTAGTATCACACAGAGTTCCAGTAATCTCAGCGTTCCTCACAAGATCTCTCAATCATGTGCTCATTCTCTGCTTCTTCCTTCTGTCTTGTCACACTCCGCCATAACTTGGGCAATAGTAGGAAGTGTTTACTACCAGTCTCTTGAGGACTAGCACTTTTGGCATTCTCCAGATCACACACAGCTTAATTAGACGTTTGGATATGCCTCTCCTGCTACAATCAGAGCTAAACTAGACCCTGAAAGACAGCGATTATGCCTTTTGGAAAGAAGGTGTTTGTTTTCTTTCTCCTGTAGAATAGTCAAAGAGAAACTGCTTTCCCTGGAAGATTTGTTGTGGAAGGAGTACAGTGACATATTGTTAGCCATTTCCAACTACCAGAGCAAACCTGGGACGACTGCTGGGATTACTTTGTACAAGCACACATGAAAACATGTGAGGGAGAGAGCTGAAGGAGAGAAACAGACCACTGCGGAATGTACTTGAGATATGCCTAATGCCAGTTTTCAGATGACTTCATAATTACTGGAATTCATAAATTTCTTTTATTCTCTAAAGCTGCTCCTACTGCATCCCAAAGAAAATATGTAAATGAACATTTAAATTGATAAAACAGAATGGTTAATTATTTCTACTAGGCTAAGGGTTATAAAGAAGGTTTATAATAGCAGTGAACAAATGGTCATTAAAATAAAAAGCTGACTATGTTCAAATGATTATCAAGCAAGATGGATTTAAGAAGATCTTATTATCAAATGCAAGACATCTAGAACCTAAAAACTTTGTAACTGTCAAGGATTCATTTTTCTAAATGATATAAATCTGGCATTACATTTATTTGCTTTTTTTTTTTTTTTTTTGAGACAGGGTTTTTCTGTTGTAATTCTGGCTGTGTTGGAACTCTGTAGACCAGGCTAGCCTCAAAATCCTAGAGATTGACCTGCCTCTGCCTCTCGAGTGCTAGAATTAAATTTATTTGCTTTTTAAATAATCAAAAATAAACATTTTCAAGTAATAAACAGGTTTGTAATAAACACTTGAAGCTTTGTTGGATAACCTATAGTAAGTGTTTCTTCAAATCTATTTATTCTCCAAGTGTTGGATATGGAATTCAGGGCCTTGGTAGGTAAGAGTTCTAACACTGAGCTACATCCTAGCTTCCCAAATTACATCCTTAATAAAGAGAGTAAACAGATCAAGGAATTATTTTTAGATTCATGTTTTATAGGAAAGTTAAGAAAAGAGTTAATTCAGAAGTCCCAAAGAGCCACCTTGGAGTACAGACAGGGAATGCACCTGCTTCCATGAACTGTCTATCATCTTCATTTTCATGGTGAACCTGCAGCTCTGGATCATGGAATGAACATCTTCCTTTGGCTCATGCACTTCTTTCCTGTCAATGCAATCCTCATCCTCATCCACATCCACATCCATACTGAGATTAGCTGAAGGAGCAGTTAGCCTTTCCTCTATTTTACTGAGAAAGAAACAACTGTATAAACCAAAAACAAAACAAAACAAAACAAACAAAAACAAAACAAAAAAGTGAGTCTTAATGTCAGAATATCATGAAAGCCACCCTGATGTCTGAGAGACAACTGTATAGCATCACACCACAGAACTGGACAGGTATTAAGGTTTCACTTGCATTACAATATAAATGTATACTGCAAGGATAAGATTTCTCCTCATTTAATAAATACAGTCTTGAAAGATTACTAAAGATATTTCAACAGACTTTTCTAGATTTTTTTGATTCAGCGGCTCCATTTCCATAAAATAAAGCATTAAGTTTAAATGTTTTTCTTTAAAGGAATGGTAGCACACTCTATCTTAGGTCAGAAGTCATTTATGTCATTGTATCTCTGATCTAAGGTCCTATTTGCAGAGACAAAATGTAGAGTAGCAAAGAGGTTATAAACAACCACTGATGAGTCTGGACACAGTAGAATATATCTGTAATCTCAAAATGAGGAAGAGGAGGAGGGAGAATTAGCACAAATTTGAGGCCAACCTGCTTTACACAGTGAGTACTCAGTCACTGTGGACTACACAGTGAGATCCTACCTAAAAAAATAGAACACTGAAAATTTAAAAATTTCCGAAACTCAAATAATTAATAAAAATATATATTGAGAAAAAAGCAGAACATGTGCATATCTCAAATTATCTCCCATATTAGTTTCTTGCAGGTTTCAAGGGAGGAAAAAAAAGGTAGATGTAACACAACAGTCTAAGACTTTCATATGGCAGGATAAATCACCCAAGTTTCCTCAGCATGACAAACCTAAATGAAGGAACAATCCACAAATGTCAACACCATATAAAGACACAGAGGGCCAAGGAACTGTTCCAGAATAAAAGGCTAAAATAATAAATAATAAGTAATAAAATACATAAATATAAAATAAAAGCAATATAATAAAACCAACTGTAGCTCATGATTCTGGACTACATCCAATCCTGCAAGGGAGAAATGCTTCAAAGGACAGAGATGGGACAGCTGACAAAACTGCAACTGAACAGCAGGTTCAGATGAAAACAGGAAAATTTATCACTGTGTTTGCGTAAATAAAATGTACATATATATAAGAAAATAAGGGTACATGAGGTATGCTACTCATGTGCAGATTAGTAAGGAATTAAATATATGCATGGAAGAAACAGAAAGAATAAGGCTTATGTGCTTATGTAATGTCAAAAATGTTAAAACAAAATGGGTAAACCTGGAAAAAAAATATACAGAAGAGTGTTACATTTCTTCCAATTTTCCTACAAACAGGAACATTTCTCAAAATAAAAAATAAAATGAAAAATATTGGTAACAGATGAAAAATAGAACATGATACTGGGATTGGAGTTCCTGAGTACTTCTTGTTTGGATAGTTTACAATTGACAACCTCTGATTCCATGTCCCCTTTCCTATGTATAGGCCAAGTGTTACCCTTAAGACAACACAGGGCTAGGTAGGGACAGGATGAGAGCATGAACTCAGAACTGGGAACTAAACATAACCATATATCGGAACTAGGAAGCAAGAAGCAAACTGTTAAAAACCAAGTTTCAAAACCATTTCAGAACAATAAAGAATCACTACCCAGTAGCCTTCTCTCCTGTCTACAATAAGAAAGGAGCAGATGCAGGGCTGCTCCATCACAGCCAGTGGTTGCAACCACAGCTCATAGACAGCAAGAACCTCTTAGGAGGAGTGTTGGACTGAAGGATGCACTGCAGACATGAATTTTGTTAAAACAGCTTATGTAGGTGATTAGTATGAGAGAGGTATGCTAGGCTCAAGCCCTGCATTTTTATAAGCCTTGGTTTCAAAGAACATCCATGCTGGAAAAGAATCATCATTCGACTCAATAAGGTATACCCTACCGATTTGTGATGATGTCATCCCAGATGTGCATTGGGTCTGTCAAAGCATCTGGATATCTGCTTGTCCAGGTTTTTAGAAGTTTCCTCAGGGGGCCCAGAGATGATAAATCACCTAAAAATAGTATTAGAAACTGATCATATCCACAGCTGAATGACAAGAGCAGCTTACAGAATGGAATCAGCATTAGTAAACAGAAACCTAACTCAAATTCCTTATACAAATTAAAAAACAAACAACAAACAAAAAATCCAAACATGTTGTCTTTCATTCACAAAAGGGAAACATGTCACTATGCCAAATGTAATACATTCTGAAATGTAAATTCTTTCACTTCAGGACACATACCAATCTTTCCGCATTTACCACAAGTCTACAGTCTCTCATCTGTGATTCTAAAACCTAAAAAGCACTGAAAACTAAATGCTTTCATAGGGTTAGGGTGCATTTTCTTGTAGGCCAAATGTGATCTGAACTGGAACAAGGTGACTCAGTCTGTTATCAGTGTGGCTACTTACAAACTTACGCTGGTCACTCATCATTGCTCTCTAATTAGGAAATGTTTCAGCCTTAGGGTCATGCAGGGCATATTTCTAGCATCTAAAACAACCTAGCTTCAGAATAATCCTCATGATTTTGAAATCTCACACTGCTAATTTTTAAAACCTTGGCTTTCTCCTTCCATGGCTGGGAAGCATTAGTTAGGAATACTGGGTTAGTTCAGATGGCCCTGGGTTTACATTTGTAACTTAACCTGTACGACCTTATACAACTTAGTTAACCTCTAGGATACTGTAAAATGGGAAGAAAACTCTGCATCTCATAAAGTTCTTAGAAGATTTAAAAATGGAGTACAGAACTAAACAGAGAGCTCTCAAAAGATGAAATACAAATGGCTGAGAAACAAAGAAATGTTTAACATCCTTGGTCATCAGGGAAATGCAAATCAAAACTGCTTTGAGATTTCATCTTACACCAATCAGAATGGTGAAGATCAATAAAACAAACGGCAGCTTATGCTGGTAAGGGTGCAGAGTTAGAGAAATACGCATCCATTACTGGTGTGAGTGCAAACTTGTAGAGCCACTATGGAAATCAGTGTGGCAATTTCTCAGAAAACTGGGAATCAATCTATCTCAAGATCCAGCATATACTCGAAGGGCTCTACATCTTACTACCGCGACCTTAATCAACCATGTTCATTGCTGCTTTGTTCATAAAGTCAGAAATTGGAAACAGCCTAAATGCCCATCAATGGATGAAAGATAAAGAAGATGTGGTACATCTATACAATGGAATATTACTCAGCTATTAAAAAAATGAAATCATGAAATTCATAGTAAATGGATAGAGCTAGGGAAAAAAGTCATCCTGAGTTAGGTAACCTAGACCCAGAAAAGACAAAAATGGTATATATTTACTTATATATGGATATTAACTGTGAAGCCTTCGATAAGCAGACTACAACCTGCATAACCACAGAGGTTAGGTACAGAGTAAGGGACTAGCGGGGAGGGAAGGATCTCCCTAGGAAGAGGATAGAATAAATAGTTACGGCATACAAGGGTTGAGGGGTCCCGGACTGGAATGGGATGTCAAACAGGGAAGGGAAGGAAAGAAGGGAGTAAGGAAGGGAATATGGGGAGGGACAACTAACACTAAGGGTTATTTGAGGGGCCTTATGAAAACCTAATACTGTAAAAGCGTCTTAAAATAATACGAAAGAACTCTGAATGGATTCATCAAATAACAAGGGAGACAATACCCCAACTAGACATCTTTTGCAACCAAGTAAAACCTCAGTGCCAGGAAAGAGTTACCTCTAATTGAGTTGTTGACCAAAGGAGCCCATGAAAATCCTCAAATATCTCAGGTTATTGCCAAGGCCATTGGTTGCTTTCCACAAACTGATGATAAGGTCTTATTGCTGAAGACAACACTTATATATCCATTAAATGTGGGGAAGAGCTGGTACCTAGAGGCTTCAACCCCTATGAACTAGTGTCCATCGTATTGGAAGGTGCTCTGCACCAGAGAAGGAAGGTAATCACCAACCCAGCTACAAATCTTGTGATCTACAACAGTGACCTGTTCATGAGATGAGCTGGTGTAATAGTGGCAAAAACATCATCAGAGTAACCAAACACTCTGATTGGATTTAAGGCCCACTTCATGAGATGGAATCCATGTCCAACACTGCTGGTGGCCAAGAACCTGAGATGAGATAGGCCAGAGGCCTAGAAGAAAACTAAATACTACTGTTCTGCTAAAGGAACACAGCAATAAAATTACTCCCCATGAAATTCTTCTATACTCATAGATCAGTGCTTCACTCAGCCATCACCAGCGAAGCTTCCTCTTGCAATAGATGGGAACAAAAACAGAGACCCACAACTGGATAATGTGCAGAGACTGAGAGATTTTGAAACACTCAGTCCTAAATGGGATGACTCAGGAAGAGGAGGTGGAAAGATTGTTAGAGGCAGAGGGATGGATAATTCCAAGGCAACCCTGTCTTCCAATGCAATAGGACTGACACATGAACTCACAGAGACTGTGGTAGCATGTACAGGGCCTACACACGTTTAAGTCTGATGGTGTCCCAGTGCTGACAGGGCGAAGGGGACATGATTTCTCATTCCTAACCAAGAAGCTATCTGCAATTGACAACTGCTTGCAAAGGAAAAAAAAATTAGCTGTCTCTAATGGAGTATCCCTGGGAATACCAACCACACTTAAGAATAGGTCCCATGCCCAGCAAAAGTTGGCCAACACAAAATGGACTCAATGGTGTTTTGTGGACTTTTTGTCTCATACTGCTTTGTTCAGGCATTTTATGTCTTTCTGGTCTTTTGCTTATACATTATGGTTTCTGACTTTGTATTTTTTAGGGTGTGTGTGTGTTTCTCAAATTCTATTTTATTTTTTGTTGTTTGTTATTTCTTTCCTAATAGAGAAAAGCAAAGAAGGAAAGGGTGTGCTGTGTGTGCTGTTGGTGGGTGGGAATGTGGGAAGGATCTGGAAGAAATTGGAGCAGAGGAAACTGTGATCAGAATATATTGTATGAAAGTTAAAAAAAAGATACTATAGATTTTAAAAAAAGACTTAATGTAACTCCTTAGCTGTAGGAAGCACTTAATGATTGGTATGTCATTAAGTGGATGAAAAAATACTTCTCTAAATTTAAAACAGAGAACAATGAGGGAGCTATGAAAAACATTTGATAAGTCATTTTTAACTTTTTAAAAGAAAATTGAAATGGATTTAGAAGACATTTCACTTCTGGAAAGATGCACTCTCTTAGACTCTTAGATGACATTTCAAGGGAACCAGAATAAAATATACTGTTGGCAGTGCACGGACCTACATGATCTATACTGTTGTCCACAGTCTTTTACCTACTATCAACTATCTCCTCAGAGTCACCACTTCATTCCCATTCTGGCAGTGAGGCCTTATCACGGCAGTGGTCTTGTCTTCCACACTACACTTGGGGCCCTCCTTAAGGAGCTTCCAGGACCAATCCTGGAATCATACTCTGAGCACATCAAGTTGTCAGTATTTTGTTTGGCTTTGTATTTCCTAGAACAATGCTACTGGACTGTTTTAAACACTTGATCTAGTGATCTCAAAAGATGCATTTCTAGAACACATGCAAGGCAGTTTTCACCAGATACATTAAGTCCTGCTTTATTAACCAAAAGTTCAGGTACTAAAACCCCTTCACAATTAGAAAGAAAAAAAATGACAAGTTAAAAACTTACCATGTTTGCTTATAAAGTTGAGGAACTCCTCAATTTCTGTTAAAGTCTGAACAGACTGCAATTTGGCGAGTCTACTTCTGTATAAGAGGACATCGATACTAGAATAATTCTAGAAAAAAAGGAAGGTAGCCTGTTATAAGGCAATACAGTACTTAAAACTTTTAATCTAGTTTAAAAAAAACCAAAATATAGCAACTACTCTATAAATGTAAGGATCATTCAGTGTGTCTTAGAGTGCTTAACAAATATGCCTTAGGAAAAAATATTAAATAGATTAAATTTTTAAAAAATTAGGAATTTAACTGTATTTTGGCTCAACTATGTCAATAAGATCAGTATAATCTGGCTATCATATTTCTTGTTCTATCTATCATCTATCTACCTATTCTCTGAGTAAGGATCCACTCCGGGCCTTTTTACATGGTAGGCAAATACTCTTCTACAAGCTACATTCCTATGCTGCACCAAATTTTAAAAAGCACAGTACATTATAATACAAAATTATGAATTACAGAAGTCAATTCTTTTTTGTTTATCTTTGTGTGAGTAACTGAGGGTTCAAGCATGTCAGGGTACACTTGTGTGGAGGTCAGAGGACAGCCTTGAGTGTCAGCCCTTGCTCACCTCTCTTGTTGGCGGCTGTGTATACCAGGTTAGCTAGACTGCCCTGGTTTCCTTCTTTGCTGCTGCAATAAAATACCATGCCCCAAAGCAACTTGGAGAGGAAAGGATTTATGTGGCTTACAGGGTACAGTTCATTACTAAGGGAAACAAAAGAACTCAAAGCAGGTACTTGAAGGCTGGAACTGAAGCAGAGACCACGGAGGAATGAACACTGCTAACTGGCTTGCTTCCCACAGTCTGCTCCGCTTGCTTTCTTAAATAACCCAGGGTGGTACCACCTAGAGGGCTGGGCCCTCGCACTCAGTCACCAGTCAAGAAAGTGCCCCACAGACCAATCTGATGGAGGCAATTCCTCAACTGAGATTCCCTCTAACCAACATGTGGAGTAAGAGCTCCTCGGAATTCCCCTTCATCTATTTCAGCCGAGGAGTGCTGAGGTTACAGATATGTGCAACCATGTCTCATTTTACACGGCTCCTGGGAATCGGGTCCTCGGGCTAACAAGTACTTTCTCCACTGAGCTCTCTCTCTAACCCTGAAACCGAGTCTTTCTGGTCAGTTTACTTTAAAATGACAAAACAAAAATAAATGAATGAATGAAATGAAAAACAATGAATACCTATATTTTTATGATTAATGCTGTTGTTTGTCTCTTAGTAGTTCACAAAGAAACAGACCAACCCACAGCTGTGAAAAAAAAAAAAAGGGCAGAAAATAAATATCTGATTTCCTAGTCAAATTCTGCAGTGTTAAATCTTCTACTTTTAGCTAGTCTTTTCAAAATGAATGGAATGTATCTTAAAACAAGTATTAGCCTCCCTGGTATGACCAGAAAGAATGTTTTGTGTTGTCTCTTATACTACTGAGAAGCCATTCTGCATTGTGGTCACCCAGAGAGACTGGATTAGTCTATGCATTCATTCATAAATCGACTAAACTTCTAGACAACTACTTCACAGAGAAAATCTACAAATTCTGCATGGTGTGAGAAACATTAAACTAAAGGAACAACAAAAAGTAGAACATTTACAACAATGAAAAAAAAAAGACTGAGACAAAGGATGTGCGAGGAACTATGAGAAGAATCCATGGAAAGGTCAGGTAGTATGTATGAGAGCACACAGATTCTCGTTGGTCCTTTAAAGAAATCTTTATGACATTACTGACACTTAAAACTATTATAGAAACATTATACATCATATAGATTTATCTGTCTTACCTGCATGAAAACCTGAATGCCTTTCTTAATGTAGTATGTGGCTCTGTCAATGTCATCTTGCAGGATGTACAGGAGACTCAGCTCCTTACTGTACTGAAGCTCCAGTACTGTCTGCTGCAGCTCCTTGTGCATAGCTTCATCCACAAATGTTAACAGACACTGGTTGCCTTCTCCTTGAAGCAGCAGCTTCAATTTGCTGCGGATCACATATGGTAGATACGTCTCCTGTGGAACAGCAACAATCCACCATCAACTTAGAAAGCCCACCTGAGTGAATGTAATTATTTTATACCTCAAAGATTCTTTAGAATAATTTTATAGTTTAAGATTGAGAACCAAAATAACAATGTTTGATTTTATAACCTAAAACTACAATTTAAAAAACAAGTTAATCTAACATAGATTATTTTCTAATCACAAAATATGTAGGTGCTTTCTATAGAAGAATGAGACCTACTTGAAGTTGGGAGACACTGTGGATACTGGACACAAACAGGAATTGACAGCACAGGAAGGTAGCAACATGGGTGCAGAGGGGCCTACAATTGCCTTCTGGTGGGGCAATGATACAGATTGCCTTCTCAGTAGCCTAAGAGGCATCAAGAAATATTCTTCCATGTGCCCATACCATAGAGGTTAGTATCTACTGTAAAACACAACCCATTTATTTTGAAATGGCTAGCTAAAAAGTGATATGAAATTTAACACCATGGAGTTTGAATATCCAAATGCTTCAAAACTACTACCTTAATTCTTGAAAAATTTTAAAGTAGTTCTATTACTGGGAAACATGTGACCATCTGAAACATTTACTTAAGTTACTGAAAAATAATTCTACACACCTGGTAAAATGGTTCACTCCACATTTTACTTAAGTCCAGAGGGTTTTCACTGCCTATACTGGTTGTAGAACAGTACTCAAGTAGTTTCCACTCAGAGAGGTTGTTGTAACACTCAAGAGATGCCAGCTCCCAAAACTCCTTCTCAGCCTCTGTGGGCTCACCATCCTCCCACTTCTGTTTATTTAAAGCCTGGCAGAAAACAGTAAGGATAGTTTTATGCAGTTGGAAAGAACATAGATGAAAATACATTTTAAAAAAAGACAGTGTTGTAACATACTTACTGAAGGCAATCATTTCATATTTATGGCAACGTGGGACAATATTCAAAATAACAGTGAATGGAAGAAAACAACAACAAAAGAACCTTATAGTTACAGATGGCCAGGCATGGCGACACACACCTTTAATCCTAGTGCTCATGAGGGAGAAGGCAGATTTCTGTGAGTTCCAGGACAGCTAGGACTACAAAGTGAGACATCTCAAAAAACAAACTAAAACCAAACCAAAACAAAGAAAAAAGACCCCAATGAGAAGGAAGTCATCTCATTGAGAAATTTACCATAAAAGCCAATTAAGTGCTGTATAATTTGCTCTAAGTCAAGACTGCCTTATTTATTACTTAACATGTCCTTAGGCTGAAAAAATAAAGGACATCTGCCGACTGTTGTAGGTTTCAAAGCTGAGCTCACTCACTCAATAGTCTTATAGCCTACAGATCCGAAAGTTTGACACCTACTATCTTTGCCAACTTGAAATGAAATAAAATGTATAAAATCAACTTACAGTCATAATCACAAAGTCTATTTCACTTCGTATTTTTCTCTAAGTGAAAGAAAACACTCAAATAGAAATTATAAAATAATAGCAGTCATATACTGTATAGTATTATGTACTTGGTAATTTGTGAAATGCTTGTCTTTTTTCAATGTTGCCTTAAAAAAAAGGCAAGATACAATAAAAATTATGTCACAAATAACCATTACAAGACCATTATAAAACCACATTTAGTTACTAATATTTAGCATTAAAGCTAACAGTTCTTAAATGTACAAAGCCAGGGTGTTTAGGCAATGGATACATTGGCCAAAGATTGGTTTTACCTCATTATACAGCTTAGCAGCTTGAGAATAATCACTTCTGTCTTCTGCTAGTAGTGCATTCCGAGTATCCTGCTTTGTTCCTAACTCACTGCTAAAAATGCCTCGGAGGACGTCATACTCCCCAATCGATTGATACAGTCTTAAAAAAAAAAAAAAAAAAAAAAAGCAAGCCAAAAAGGTCCAGATCAGCAAACACCACATTTACAAAAGTACATTAATGTTGAATAAAGATACTACACATTTACCAAAGATGACAAATAGTATTCTTATTTTGCTAGAAATATAAGATTAAACAATTTTGAGGTTCTCTTTAAGTGTATGTCTGTAGTCTTAGCTGCTCAGGGGGTTGAGGCAGGAGGGTTGCGAGTCTTAGGCTATATAGTGAGCTCAAGCCCAGTCTGAACAACTGATTAAGACTCTGTCTCCACAGAGGTGGGGAAGCATGGAGGAGGGAAGAGGCAGAGTTGCTCAGGTTTTAATTCAGTGGAAAAGTGCTTGCCTAGCTTTTATAAGGCCTTAGATTCCACCCCCTTCCCCCAAGTACTAACTGAAGGGAGGAGGACATGTGAGCAGCAAGTTCTATGCAGAACCTCTTTGAATCATAAACCCACTAAATCCAAACTTAGGTAAAATTGAATAGACATGGTTCTGTTACTTCCCAGATCCTAGAAGTCCAACAAAGGTGATACATTGGAGGCAGGGTGGGCATGTAGGTGTTGGACAGCAGTAGTCCACAGTCATAAGTTGAGGACAGAGAGGAAAGAAAGAAATTCCCGTCTACTTCCTTCCCTAGTTCCTAGGTACCTGGTTGTTTACTAGGACTTGATCAAAATGACAACCACAATACAGCAAGAAAAGGCTAAATTATTAAATAAAGTTAGAAACAAATGTGTCAAGTTTAAGCCTGTAGAAGTTGTAATTCTCTTTCTCTTCCTCCTTCCTTTCTCTTTGCTTCTGCCCCTCCTCTCCCTCTCTACTTGCCTACTTACTTATCTACCTACCTACCTACCTGTTACTGGGTTTGGAAGTGAATGCCAGCAACTCCAGCATACTGGGTATATGTTCTGCAGCAGAGCTAAATCCTTAGCCAGTCCTTCCCCAACCGTGCCCACTTCCAGGCAAGGCATATTTGGAACTCACAGAGATCGTCTTGCCTCAGCCTCCCAGGTGCTGGTGTTAAATGTGTTTGCCCCTTTCCGTGTGTGTGTGTGTGTGTGTGTGTGTGTGTGTGTGTGTGTGTGTGTGTATCCTTATCCTCTGAAAACACCGACACATGGTGCCACCTATTATTCAAGCATACATCTGAAGCAGTGGGATAAAATGGCTCCTGCCAGGAGGTAGTCTCTGGATTGTCCTGATCTTCTCAGCACTCTCCTTGTCCTACTTGATATTCTTGTTAATTATGTTTAAAAGTGTATACATTTTCTGTGGGACTCTACAATTTTTGCAGTATTAGGGATTGAACCAAGGGACTCACACATGCCAACTAAGTCCTGTAGCACTATGCTACAACCCTGAGACCCTTAGTTTTTAAAAGTCCATGATTAATGTCTAATCATAATGTCATAATTTCATAATGTCTAATTCTGTGCCTGGCATAGTGGTTTACAAAGTCACAGTGCACAATTAAGACACTGAGTGATAATAATGATGAAAAGTAAGGAATTTGTTTTTATTTTACTATTGTTAACCCCACCAGTAGAGAAAAAGACCATCTCCAGAGTTTTGAGACAAATTTGAAGCAAGCTTTAATTAATTAAATACTGGCCAATAATGATAACTCTAGCCAGGATCATTTTGGGATTCCCACAAAATGGCAATGAGTCACAATTTCTAGAGCATTATAAAGGCAGAACCCATAAAGCTACATATTTCCCACCAGGTCCAATCAGGGGCAAGCATATATCCTGACATACTTCCTGTCCATGTCCAATCAGGGCCAAACATACATCCTGGAGTATTCCCTGCCTACCAATGTCCTGCCTAAATGTGATCAAGCACATCTGCTGCAGCTGGAGCACATCCAGTGCAGTTGGATTAACCAAGTTTGCTTAGGGAACTGACACACACATGACCAGTTATCTCATATAAACAACCCCCAGCATTCTAAGAAATTATCTGTCCTGAGAGACGTGGGATTAGAGGATTATCTGTCTTTTTGTTTCATAGATCTCTTAGGCACAGTAATTAAAACTTAAATCATAATTTTAGCTCTTATACTATCTTTTCACTTAGAGCCTACAGAACTAAAAGTTGAAAAGATTATTTTGTTTATTTTGTGTGTGTATGTGTTAGGGGATGACATACATGTAGAGGTAAGAGGACAACTCTGTCAAAAGTGGGATCTCGGTATACAACTGCAATTATCAGATTTGTGTGGAAAGTGCCTTTTTTATTTTATTTTATTTTATTTTATTTTATTTTATTTTATTTTATTTTTTAACCCCCTGAGCCATCTTGAAGGCCCTCTGAACTCTGACTTAACATCCTTTTCTGGCTTAGGCTGGGCTTCATATGCTAAAACAAAGAAAAGGAAGAATCAGACATTATGCACAATGGTACACTACAAGTATTTTCCAAATAAAGTATTGGATTAAATTGTTTCTGCAATTTTGAGTCCTGTTGAAAATAATGAGTCATCCTTTATTCAGCTTTAGCAAAGCTGTAAAAACATCAGGAACCACTAGGAACTATAAATTACAGATACCTAACAGAAAGGTGAATATAGACAACTGTGGAACAGATTAAAATGACAGGGTTAACCAACGTTTCTTCTTTAAGCCAAACATTCCTTTTCATGGCAGCCATTTTGATGCATGGACTAAAACTCAGCTTGAAATGTTTTTACTAGCTCATTTAAAAGAAAAAAAATGTATGTGTGTGTTAGTGTGTGTATGCATGTGTACGTGTTTCTGTTGGCCTGAAGAGTGTTGGATCCCCTGGGGCTGGAGTTATGGGTGGTTGGGAACTGCTCAACATGGGTACTAGTACCCCGAAATTGAGTCCTCTGTGAGAACGAGTTCTTCCAACCATGGAGCCATCTCTCCAGTCTCCGTACTTGTTTATTTTTTCATAAAAATAAAGCCAACTTTTTACTATGTTCCTTTGGTAGATTTACTGTTCTCCCAAGAATAGTCCATCTCAAGCTTACTTAGCAAGTTCCATCCACCGGAGAACATCAGGAGGCAAGCAAGTCTTGCCCCGAACTCGTTTGGTGGGTGGCTCCTCTGGCACCAGGTGGAGTAGGGCCTCTTCCAGAAGACGGATACCCCCAGGCTGTTGCAGACTGGCCAGGCAGCCTACTCGAACAGCGGCTGGGTCAAGACTCAGTAAGTCTGGGTGTTGGCAACTGATTTCCTATAAAACCACATATAGCCGTTTGTTTAGCCTATAGGATTTGGATGACATTATCACAAGTGATTGTTTCACTTTACTAAACATAAGAGAAACAACTTTGACCTAAGTAGTAGTAGTAGACAGTGATAGTAAAATTCTTATCAACATTCAATCTCCGCAAAGAGGAAAAAAAAAACCTTTTATTCTTACATTTTCAATTTAAGCAATTTACATCAAGAAAAACAATAACAAAATATTAAAATTAAAGTTGCAGATTTTTCAACCACACATACCCTCCTTCATATAGTCAAACAACTGCAACTTATAGGAATATTTAAGCACTTAGCTTTAGTTGTTAAGAAAAGCAGCTAAATAACAGATTTTATGTTCATTTACCAAAAAGTGGGCATATTAACCTGCCTGTTAGTCTTTGTAAAACATCTTTTCTATCAAGAGGCTAACTTATCTAATGACATTTGAAAAGATGATTTCATGAACTATTACAATGACTTATAAATACCAAAGTAATGAGAAACAACCTCAAGTCACTATCCAGAAGAACGTTCACTCATTGTGATAGCATTCCAAACAGACTGGCGTGCACACACATCTGGACTTGTCCCTAAGCGCCCTAAGAACTTAGGCCCAAGCTCCCCTTGAATTGTAACACATACACCAACCACTGTCCATGTGGCTGCCAAGACTGAAGACCCAAACTGAATACTGTAAAATCTTCAAAGCAATCAAGTAAAAATGTCTGTCAACCTTAGAATGGTTAATAGTACAAGAAAGAAAACCCAATAAGCTTCTATGCATAAAAAAATGCACAAAAAATATCCACCAGCTGTTTAGTTAGACTTAAGATGCACTCAACATGAGAGAAATCATGGCTAGTATTGAAAGCTTGACAACTCCCCATGCTAGTGAGGTCAAATCTATTAGAAAAAAAATCTACTACCACCACTTTACTAGACCAGAATAATTCCTTAGTGCATTCTAATCTTGTCCTTATTGCTATAGATAAAAAGTATAGCTACCATCCCTCATCAAGGAATCTTCTCTGTACAGAAAATGGAGACCATCACAGAAAACCACAACTGGACACAATTCAGAGGTTAATGGATGGTGGGGAACCCAGTGCCAATAGATACATATATATTACAAATTCAACATGGTTTGAGGAACATTCCTGAAGAAGGGGCATAAAGATTATAGAACCAGAATATCAGAAAGTTTTCTATGAAACAGTCTCTTCTAGAAATGGCTGCATAAACATGACTGGAACAATGGCAATACTGATAGACATTCTAACATGAAAGGGGGGTAGTTTCAGGAGGTCCCATCTCTAGACTAAGTACTACAGGCAACTATTGACCACTGAGTGAGGAAGAGTTAGCTTCTTCCAGAGATGAATTCCCTTATTAGTTATCTGATACAAAGTGATCAGCCCTAAAACCATACACACAAACAATAAAAACAGACTCAACAGGTTGTACTGATATATGCATACAAATACATATACTATATGCGTATTTAACAAAAATAATCAAAGAAAAAGAGGCTATCAATTTGAGACTGGGGTAGGAATGAAGGCTGGAGGGAGGAAAGGGGACAGGGAAAGTGACTTAATTCTATTTTAATTAAAAGTATATAAAAAACAATAAAAATTAAAAAATGCAAAAATTTTAAAAGATTTATTTTTATTTTACTGTATATGTATGTATCTGTAAGAGTGTATGTCATGTGTTTGTGGGTACCCATGGAGGCCAAAAGTGAGTGTTGGATCCCCTAGAGATGTAGTTACATGTATGTATATGTAGTTTTTGGACATAGTTATACATGGATGCTGGGAACTTAATTCATGTCCATGGAAAGCAAGGAGCACTATTAACTGCTGAGCCAGCTCTCTGTCTCCTAAAATCATTTTAAAGATTTAAAAAATTATCTTTATTTATATTAATTGTGTGTGTTATTTATATATATGTATATATATAAATGTGTATATATTTATTTATATTTATATGTATACGTGAATGGGCAAATGTATAAGATGTGCACGCATGTGGAGGTGAGAGGACAACTTGTGGGAGCCAATTCTCTCATTCCTCCTTCCATCATGTGGGTCCTGGGACTCAAACTCAAGTCATCAGGTTTGGTGGCAAGTGTCTTTGCTTGCTGAGCTTTCATGATGGCTCAGAAGACGTTCGTTAAATATGATAATCTGGTAAGTGTATTTAAACAATAATTGAAAGTGTACTTAATGCTGAGTTCTCTGCTGCAACTGAGTCTTAGAAAATACTTCTCTAACCCATGCCTAGATATCTGTAAAGACAGCATACCTGACCCAATAAGAAGCCACTTAGCTAACCTGTTTGGTTATCACCCTATATGATTTTAATAGTTCCACATTACTCAGGCACTATAGCACATTAGTACTTTATTCTTTGTTTTATGTTTGTCAGTGACACTGTGAAGAAATGAATGTATGGGGTGGCATGGATTTTATCCCTTCATGCCTTTGGCCCCATCACTTAGAACAAAACCAGGCATGTGCTCTATCAACGACTCAAGAATTTGGTGATATACTACTGAAGGAAAAATAACTAAACAAAATAGAGGGTTTAGGCCTCAGGAAATGACTCTGTTGTTAAATTCTGTGCTATGCAAACATGAAGGCTTGAGTTCAGATGACTAGAACCTGTGTAAAAAGCCAAGTACACCTAGAATTCTAGCACTGGGAGGCAGAGAGGAGGATCAGGGAGCTTGCTTGCCAGCCAATCCAGCTAAATCAGTGTAAAAACATTGTCTTAAAAAAGTAAGGTAAATGGCTCAGTGGTTAAAAGCACTGGCTGCTCTTCCGGAGTACTTAGGTTCAATTCTCCACACCCACATGGCAGTTCACAACTTTCTGTAACTCCAGTTCAGGGCATCTGATGTCCTCTTCTAGCCTCTACAGGTACCAGGCACACATGTAGTGGCATACATGCAGGCAAACATTCATTCATACATACACACACAGTTTAAAACACTAAACAAACTAAAACACAAAACACTTAACACTAACACTAAACACAAAACACTAAAGAGACTGGCTAATTATAACACTTAAGTTTGATTTCAGATTACTGTTATATACAAGGGTAGGTTTGGTGGGGGGAGAACAAAAGACAAATAAACTACATGTGCCCACTTAAAGAGATGACCTAAATAATACATTTACTGTTAAACACCTTGTTTCTCAAGTTTCAACTTGGGAAACAAAGTGATGGTATTAGGCAAGTGGTGTCAGAGCACAGTAGCACGTGACTAAAAAGAAGTGCGTGCAGACTTTTACCTGGATGCAAGAGACAAAGGGTGGAAAGAAGAAGAAAGTGGTATTAAGAAAATGATTGAAGTCTTGGAGCAAATTTTGAGTGATGACATTTTTTTCAGATGTTGTCTTGAATTTATTCATTTCTTTCAAAATCCCAGAAAACAAACTGCTGAAGAGCTGTTTTGCAATTATTGGATCTTTCTGTTAAAAATAAAAAGTAAACACAAGTCAGACCAGAAGCAAGGTGCTATAATTCATCAGTACTATTTTAGAGCTTTACTTTACATACCAACCATTAAAAGTCTATTATACAGTGGGGATGGGCACCTGGAATTTAGTCAAATACTTCTGGGTTGATGTGGATTATGATAAGTACACAATCATACAATTCATCTTCTAAGTTGAAGCTAGGATCCCAGTGCTTCATATTGTGCAGAGACTAACCAGATTAAGCTATCAAATGTTTGCTGCCACACTTGTAAAGACCTTGGGACAATGATTTAAACATGGCTCCATGGCCATAGGAGCATTGTCCTTGATGCATGTATGTAACATCTGAACAGTGAACGTTTTATGAACATTTCCTAGCTATCTATACTTGTTTAGTGAAAGCACACATACAAGTATAAAAATGAAAAAGTACTCTATTTTATAAGAGCAACATAAAGTCACACAAATATGATTTGTACTTTAAGTGAAAAATCTTGTTTAAACAGTTATAACACTACAATACAAAATTTTGGAAAACAATTAAAAAGAAGAAATTAAGTGTCACCCATAATTAAACCACACAGAAGTCAATGCTACATGCTGGTATTACTAGCATGTGCTGGTTCATGCAGTATCTGCTGCTTTACTCAGCATGATAAAAAAAATGCCCTCAGCTGGGTGTGGTGGTACACACCTTTAATCCCAGCACGAGGCAGGCAGATCTCTGTGAGTTCAAGGTTAGTCTGGCTTACATAGTGAGTTCCAGGACAGCCAGGGCTATGTAGAGACCCTGTCTCCAAAAATTAAATTAATTAATTAAAAAATAAAACATCCAATTACAAAACAACATCAATAAAAAGGAAAAAAAAAACAACCCAATGACCTCAACAGCAGAGAGCATTGCCCGATTGCCCGCTGGTCCTGGGACAGATATTATACATGCTCCCCTTTGCTTTTTCTTACAGGCATAGCTCCCAATTAAAAAAAAAAAAGACAAGACAGACCAGCTGAGCTTCATCTGGCTTGCCCAGCACTGCACCCTAGCACTTAAAGCAGCTGCTGGTATATAGCAGGCACTCCATAATAAATACTTGTTATATAAAGTATTAGAACTAGAAATATCAGTCAATACATTCCTCCTCAGAGGACAGAAGATAAAAATTCAGTTTTGCCTCTTTAAAAACAATATGCACCAGTTTTGTTTTCTATGCACCAAAGGGATGAGTTTGACTTTGACACAATCTTAGGCCTTAACTTGCCAATAGCATTATACATTATAGTGCCCTCTATGCCCCTGTTTAAACAGGACACAATGGAAAGCAGATGTCCACTGTGCACCAGAGGCAGCAATCAGGACACTAGAGAACCAAGACATGGGAGAGCACTGGAAAACAGGTGTCTCGTTCTTGCCCCACACTTAGAGGCACTTGTAGTTTTTGTCAGATATTTCAAGCACTCCTAGCCTCCAGTTTTATCTGTATACATGTATCTAATTATCACCTCAACGCATAAGACTATTGGGAGAATCTGGTGTAAGAATGTGAAGATATACCATGGTAACAAAAATTCTGTGAAAAGTTACATGAATATGCATGAAAAAAGTTCTGTCCGTGAGCACATGGGAAACAAGGAAACTGAATGAGGCCTCTAGATCAACATTACTGCATCTAGGTCAAGGTCTCAGTATTTTACTATAGTCACATAAGAAAGTCTCCACTGGAGGAAGCTTACTGAAGGGTACATATACAACACAGTTAAAAATTCTTGTCAATTCTGAATTATTTAGATCAAATAAAAAGCATACAAGACAATGATCTAAATGGCTTATTTAGCACTTCAAAATTTATGCTGATTTTTTCCTATTATTTCATTCTGACACTGGATAAGAAATATCAATCTGATTTTAAAAAGGAAGACCTTGTGGCTGACAGCACATTTGCCTTACATGAATACCCAGTTTTAGTGCCCACTTGTAGTTAACTCTATGCTAGAGTCTCTTTATGTGACAAGAAATCATAGACCTAAGAAATGGGAGTTAGGATAGCTTTCAAGTCTACCACTGAGGGAAAATCACCACCTTTTTATGAACATTTTTCCTAGAAGGAGTAGACCCATGCAACCACACACAGTCTACGCTGAACATAAAAGACGGCATCGGGGCAGACCTGGGCCACGGCCTGCAAAGGGGTGATCAAACTGCTGTGCTGGATCTGGATGTCAGGAAGGTCGCCGTGACGGTAGCTTCTGTACAGAACAACCCGGGCATCCTGCTTCGTTTTTAACTCACTCTTGATATCCTACAATCACCAGAAGCAAAGAATGAAAACTGAGATTTCATGTAAGAAAATCAAGTGTGCCAAGTGTGGTGGTGCATGCTTAGGAGGTAAAAGGAGGATAGGGAGTTCAAGGCTACAGAGCAAATTTGAAGCCAGCCTGGGCTACCTTGCCTCAAAACCAAGTAAGCAACAACAGCAGCATCTAAAAAAAAACAACTCAAAACCAAAACAAACAAACAAAAACAAAAAACAATCAAACAAAAACTCAACCAAATAAAAGAAAATCAAGCATGTATGCAAAATGAAACTGACAGAACACATCTTCAGTACAAAGGAGAAATAATAATTCTATTCATACTACAGTTTGGTCAGTATGAAAAAGGGCCATTCTGAAAAACCTGATTATGAATATCCATAAAAATATAAATCTGAGCGCTAAGTTCCTCTCTGGTACCTCAATTAGTGAACCTTGCCTAAAGGCCCAGAGCAATGCCCTACTCACATGCATACCCCTCAGTCACTGCAGACTCCTTCTCTGGTATGTTTTCCGTTGTTCCCTCATCAGTGGGTCCAATCTCAGTACTCTCTGTCCAGAGAGGCTTTTCATAGGCTTTTCACTTTTCATAGCTTAATTCTGATAGGGTACTTTATAATCCCAACTTGTCTTTTGTGTGTCATGTGCTTGAGCTGGCTCCATGACCAATCACCTCTTCATGGCTGGCACTTACTATAACGATGTCTGGCACTGAGTGCCGTGCTTTAGACACATTTATTCTATAATGCAAATACAAACACATGCACTTCTCACGTCTAATTATTGGCCGGCAGCTTCACGCTAAGCGTCTATTTCACAGACAACAGGCTGATCTACACTTCAATATCCTGCCATATCTGTCTGTAACTCCTTACTATTTGTAGACAGAGCCGTAAACCTGCCATCTTGGCTTTTTTCTTCCATCTTTTACCCAGCAATTCTGATTCTCTTGCTTTTGATGACCAGATATTGCTATTTCCTTCAGACAGGGTTAGAAAGGTAATCAGACCTATTTTTCGGAGGAAGCAATGGAATCAGAGAAATGCTGAATATACCCTGATTTCAACTGCAGTCTTCAAATGAACAACAGTTGTATTACAGAAACAAGAGGAAAATGAAAAACAAAAAAAAGAAAAACAAAAACCCCGCCAAACAACAACAACAAAAAACCCTGTATATTTCATCTACATTAAAAATGCAGAGGAACCATTCAACCACTTCTTACTGACATCTGAAAGCCAAATGGCTAAGGAGTTGCACTGAATTATAACAACAGCACAAGTCTCTAATCACAATCTATCTTAACTTTGTTGGAAATTTGGTCTTTGCTGCTTCTAAGTAAAATTGAAGCTATAGACTAAACAAATTTGTTCATTATTTCTGCAATTAAAATTTTGCTAGCTATGGTGGCACATATACTCAGGAGGCAAAGACAGGTGAACCTCTGCACGTTCCAGGCCAGCCTATGAGAACTCTCCCCACCCACCACCAATTCATGCTCCACTTGTATCTCCAATAGAATCTCCTGGGCTGTTTGGCAACCCTACCAGCCTGTTCTTGAATGGCCATGCATACTACAGCCACAGGTTATGACACAATATGGGTTGTGCCTCTTTCCCTAATGCTCTGGCCTTAGCATAGAGCTGTAATCCTTTAAAAGCAATTGCAGTTGTAAGCTGTAACAGGACCAATTCTCATATTTCTACCCATAGTGGAAGCCAATCTGCATGGAGAAGGCAAAGCTTCTCCATGGTGAGAGAAGCTTTCTGTGGTGAGCAGAGAGAAGGCAGCTAGTCCTGGTAGCCAGGTAGACCAGGATTTAGGAAGATGCTGTATCTTATCAGGTATCATGAACATCCTTTATGTCCAGTAACATCAGGACTTACGCAGTGCTGCTCCTGTAATTTTGTAGATGAATATTTGACAGAACTTACTTACGTAGTATATTTTACGTGATACAAAATAGGTATTGAATTCATGAAGAAGATACAAACCTTCTGTAATTTTTGTTCCATGAGGCCCTTTTTGGCATAGAACATACTGAGTTTTTCTCGGTCCTTCAGAAATCGTCTGCGTAACCTCAGAATTTCTGTCCGGCTGTGAACGCCTTAAGAATATAAAGTAAGTTTGGTTACTTGTGGCCAATTCAACAACACATGCAGTTGACTTCCATTCTCTCCCAGGATCTCCCAAAGTGAAAGTGTATGCTTATCTCCACTTTTAAATTGTGATTCAATGATTTGTTAAGGACACAAACCAATAAGGAACAACAGAGAGGACAGCTGAGCAATTCTGAACTCTAAAGAACACAAGAGTTAGAACTGTCTCAAGAAATCCCAACTAAGTGGTGGACAAAGCATTGACACAATGTGGTTACAGCTTAGGGCTTAGGGTCTGCTGTGACCAGCACCTCCAGGGGAGAAATAAGCAGATCTGGTGTGAAGTGTGAGGTGGAAAAGGCCAGTCTAGCAAATGTGCTCGAGAAGACCTGAAATTGTTGCCTTTCTCCAATGGCTTCTAAAGAGTAATCAATCAAGGTAGAATAATTAGGTCCATAAGACGTAACAAGGAGAGGTTCTTCATACCATGGTCAGGAAGGCTTGAGAGGGAAGGACTGGAAGAGACTTGAGACAAAATATAGGCTGGAAGATGGCTCAACTGGTTAAGGGGCTTGCTGCCAACCCTGATACCTGAGACCCACCTGATAGACAGAATTCACTCCTGAAGCTGTCCTTTGACTTCAAGCCATGGCACTTAGTGTAGGCATGTACAAGTGCACGCATAAACATAAACACACATACACACATAAATGTAATAATTTTTTTTAAAAAAAGAAGACAAATATCTATGTTGGGACATAGTAAAAGACCACTGTGTAATCCAGGGAAATTTGGTGATAAACAAGTAAGGATTTAAGCTAAGCATGTAAGTAAAAATAATTATCACTGTCAAGGAAAAAACAAAAGGAAAAATGCTCACACACATGACCCAATCACAAGTATGATTTTGTCAAAGAGGAAACAGTGAGCACTGAGGAAAAGATAATGAGACAAGAGTACACAGAGGACGGGACCTCAGGCCATGACCAGGCATGAATATGTCATAAGGAGGGGAAGGACACAGCCAAACCTCAAATGTCAGTCATGTGAAACCAGAAGATGAGCAATGATGTAGAAAAAGCAGCAGTATAAAACCACCGCTTGGCTGCCCTTGGGACCCTTTTCCTCCTACTGGGTTGCCCAGTCCACCCTTGATTCAGGGTAGTGCCTGGCCTTGTTCCATCTTGTCCTGCCTGGTTTGAGCAGTAACCCTGGGAGGACTGCTCTTATTTGGGGAGAGGTTAGGAGTGGGGTGGGTTGCAGTGATCAGGGGAAGAGGGGAGCTAGGAGGAGCTGAGAGGAGCAGAGGAAGGAGAAGAAAAATTAATAAATTTATACAAAACCAAACAACCAACCAAACAAAAAATACTGCTTGGGGCTGGAGAGATAGTTTAAGAGTGCTTGCTTCTTTTCCAAAGGACCTGAGTTCAGTTCCCAGCAGCCATGATGGGTGGCTCATAACTACCTACAGCTTAGCTCCAAGGGATCCAACACCCACTTCTGGTTTTTGAGGCACCTGCACATACAGGACATTGACTCACACAGATATACACACATGCAAAATTAAAATAATAAAAACTAATCTTGAGAAGTGACTGACTCTACTCTGTATATATGTAGTTGATACTAATAACCAAAGAAACACAAAAGTTCCAACAAGAGCAGAGGGTGGAGCTCAGAGTGGTTGCCTAGCATGTGAGGCTCCAGGTTTAATCCTCAGCACCACAAAAAATAAAATAAATAAAAAAATGTAAAAATCAGGGCTCAGAATACAGCAGAGATCCACCACAAACCTTACATGTACAAAGTGCTAGGTTTTAGCCTAACATTGAAAAAAAGTCTTAAAAGAGAATTAATATTTGTAAAGTAAAACTGAAAGTAAGGACAACTTCTAGTCTTTAAATTATCTGCTTTTCGATGATGATAAATATATAGTAAGTACTAACTCATCACACTTTAAGAATCATTCTCATAGTATGTGGAGCATTTTAAAACTATAAAGATAGAAGGGCAGATTCAAATATATCTTAATATATTAGCCTTTATTTTACCTTAGATGTATGACTTAAGTTTTTCCAAAGCCACATATAAAACTCTCAAAGAAAATGTTTCCAATTAAGTTTTACCTCTTACTTTCCTTATTTCTGCACATTCCCCAAATTCTACCTATACCACACCTATGTACTCAGGGAAACACTGTAAACCAGTGAGCCATGGATACCTGCTATCACCTCAGCAACTGTCTTAAGTCTTAGCTTCAGCTCACTCAATAAAGAAGTCAACTGGCCAAGAACCCATCTAGCAATCACCATAAATTAATTAGAATGCAGTACCCAGTGCAGACCTGTCTTTAGCAGTTCATCAGAGATCACAGCAGGAAAGTGACATACACCTAAGGGTGATTGATGAGCATGTGACAGTGTGAGAGAGTCAACTGAAAAGGGCTTCATTATAAGTGACAGTTTAAGCTCTGTATTCTAGTGGACCAGTGCTGTGAAGAAAGAAGGAAGATTCCTGAGAAATAGAGTGAGGAGGAAGAAAAGCAAAGAGTTTCCTGGAACACCCTTAAACTCCATGTTAATAGACAAATGATGGCTGCTACATCTCATTCTCAAAGGGAAATTTAAAAACTGTATATGAGCCATGGATGTGAGACTGAAGTATAAAAACAGTTCGGAGTGGTCTGGTGTTTTTGCTTTACGCTTCTGATTCCTTTAGTTACCCTTGCTTCTAGCTTTAGTTCTATAATTCTAAATACATGTTCATTTCCCCATTATTTTCTTGGGACCCTTTGCTCTCAGCTTTCCTTCATTTCCAAAGTCTTGTTAAAGAGTTATCTGCTACCCAGTGCTTTCAGTGTTGAGCCTGGAGGCCTATTAGACTTTTTTGCCTGCTAGGTTTCTCACTGACTCTGAAATGAGGCTACCTACTCACCGCCAAGCTGCTAAGGCCTACACGATAATGCTTCTGGCTTTACCTGCCAGTTCTCCCCATCTGGCTTGATGCCCATATAATCTGAGAGAAACAGAGTCTTTGTGACTATTTCTACTCCATTCATCAGGTGTTAGCATCCTTCTTTGTAACATGCTTCTTTCCTTTATATGATCCTTCACAATTCCCCATATTTCCCAGAACATCCATCCAGCTGGACCACTCAGGATCCTCAGCATGGATTCTGCCCTCGCGAGACCTTGCTGAACTAATTTTAAGTCTCCCACTCAACAAAAATATAACTTGCCTTTCTATTTTCATTCTTTTTGTTATTTCTCTTACTGCACCCTAGGCTTCCATGCTCTTCTCAAACATCTTTCCACTATCTAGTCTTTCTAATGCTTGCTCCACACCCTACTTGGATTTAAACACTCACCCTTGAAACTGGGCTTACTAATTCTACCCCAATTACTGCCTTACCTACCCCTAATGTTCCAGAAAGTCACTGAGCAAATGGATCTTTCACACATTAGTTTTTGAAGGACACCTAAAAATAATGTTTTCAACATGATAAGTGTCCAAATAACAATTACTGAATTGAATTTTAATGAGTTTAGTTACAGCTTTCAATGAAACACAGTCAGAAGAAATATGCTCTCTCTACGTAGGCTTCTGCATGAGGGGAGCAATGTATTTTAAACATGTTTCAGCATTTTACTTACCACTTTTCGTTTGGTTATCTACCTCATCTCCAGGAAGGCCCAGCCTTTTCATCCCAAAGTCAGGTCCTACTGACTTCCAGGATATTCTCTGTGACTTTTCACTCTTCTTGTGGGCAAACAACAAGGAGGAAGATAAGGATTCTGATGAGAAGACTGTGTGATCTGTCGACAGGTCAAAGCTGTTCCCAGTCAGCCAATCGAATGAGTTCCTTTCAACTATAACACATAGCAGTAGTGAGGATGCAGCCTATTCAATGTAGCAAAACCTGTTGGGGCACACGTGCAGTACTAGGTCTCTGCGGTTACCTGTGATACTGGGCTGAGGCCAAGGATACTTAGTGTATGATCCAAAGCAGACCAGGCACCTGAGCCTCAGGTCCCTCCAGCAGCTGTAATCATCACAGCAATAGCATTTTATACTTACAGTGAGTGTCAAAGAATTCCCACTTTCAGAAACAACAGAATGTGAAACAAATTATATAAAGGAAAATGCTGAAGTGTTTATACAAAACAATTAAGGAGGCTGGAGAGGTGCTCAGTGGTTGAGAGCACTTGCTGCCCCTGCAGAGGACCTGGGTTTGGTTCACAGTACCAACAGAGTAGTTTATAACCTCGATAACTCCGATTTCAGGGGCCCTAGCCCTTCTCTAGCCTTTGCTGGCACCAGGCATGTAGATGTACTACATTCCTACATGTAGGCAAAAATACTCAAACACAACATAAAAATAAATCTTTTAAGAAAGGATTAAGATATTTTACTCTGTAATTTATACTCTGAGTATCAAAGCAAAGAATTAATCCAATTGGAAAAAGAACAATTTAGTACAGTACTGAAATCAGTAAATGAACTTGGTTTAATGCTACTTTGCTTTTGAGATAGGAGTCTTTAAATATGACACATTAGTAAATGGTTTTATGTCAAACCAAACCAAAACAAAACAAGCACATCACAAATCTAGCTACAGATTATTATTTTTTCTAGTAAAAAAAGTAATCTTTTTCTCCCCCTTAAAAAATGTGGTAAAACATATAGTAACACTTACCACTTCAACCACTTTAAAATGTATGATTCAATAGCATTAGGTCCATTCACACCACTACCATCCAGAACCCCTTCCTCTTGCAAAAGTGAGGATCTGTAGCTATTTAATTCTATCTCCATCACCTCCACCCAAGCCCCTGACAACTGCTACTTTCTCTCTGAGGATCTGACTACTCAAAACACTTCTATTTTTTTCTCCTTTGACTGACACATCTTCCTTATAGCCTTTGTGACTGTGTGTTATCACTTTCTCTCACAAGAATTTTATGTTCTTACAACAGACGTTGTCAAAGGCCAGAGTGTCTGGTCATTTGTTACCTGTACTTTGTGTTGGAGTGAAATCATACTGCTGTTGGGTGGCCCGGACTTGCCCAGACTTCTGCTTTTGGTCTGAGACAAACCCTTCCTGGGTTTGAGTGTGGAGAGTACTTGGAGAGGCCTGGGTCTCAATAAACATTGGAGTGAGAACAGTACTTCGAAAACGCCAATCAGGATCTATGGTGTATTCCTGTGGAAAGAAAAGTGTTTTTAAAAAGTGATGCTCCTTCTGCAGCAACACAAAAATTACCATGTTTGCCTAGCATGAGTCGGGTTCCCAGCATCACAAAAATAAGTAATAAATCCCAACAGTACCATTAGCAGACATTTACTGTAACTTCAAGAAGCAACTGAGGAAGAGCCCTCCTTTCTTTTCTGAGACAGGTAGTCTAGTCTGGCTTTGAACTTTATAAATGACCAAAAATAAGCTTCAACTTCTGACTTCCCTGCCTACAACTCCCAAGTATATGCACCATCATGTCTGATTTATGTGCTATTGTGGACTGAATCCAGGGCTTCCTACATGCCAGACAAACACTCTACCAATTGAGCTACATCTACAGTCCCTAGAAGAATCTTTCCCTCCATTCCTCTCCCCTCCCACCCTCTCCTTCAAGATTGTCTTCTCAATATGATAGGGAAGCGGCACCCATGAAACATCAACAATATGGTTGCCTAAAGAGGCCCTGGACAATGACACCACCAGTTGACACGCCAGTGTAGATGGAGAAAAATCTCTTAAGACTCTACTCCAAGGTGAAGAGCTACAGACAATGACTGCTGAAGAAGGGAGAATTAGTCTTCCCAAAGGACAAGCCCCTAATTGGTTATCCAACACTAAATGGTCAGCCCTGAAAACATATACATACAACACTTAATGGACTCAGTAGTGTATATTGATATATTTACATGTGTATATGTGTGTGTGTAACAATAACAACTAAAGAAAAAGAGGTCATGAATTTGAGAGGCAGTGGGCATTTGGGAAGGACAGATGGTACATGTTAGGAGGGAGAAGAGGGATGAGGGGGGAATGATATAAATACTATGAAATTTAAAAAATAAGTAAGACATAACATTATAAACATATATTTCAGAATCCCAAAATAACATGAAATCAAACCACTTGTAGACTCAATAATTACAGATAAACACAGTGTAAATAAGACATAGTAGGCTCTGGCTATTAAGGACCACCTTGACTGTGTGGCTGCCAAGAGAAGTTGCAAACTTGATCTCTGGCCACACCATCATGAATACATGTGTGGGTTAATCCTGGAAGCTAATCAGGGCTATGCTTGGTTAGTATTTGGATAAGAGGAAGCTTGAAATCTATCTCTCTCTGTTGTGTGGGAGAAATATTAGGAAGATGAGCAGTCCAAGTAGAATCTGAGAGGATGAAGAATGTAAGACAAGGCAAAGAAGCACATGCCAGTATTTTAGAAAGGAATATGTGCATATTTCAAGAAAACTAAGAAACTTAGTTTAACAATATTAGAAGACATTCATTAACAACAGGGAAAACATGGAATAGTCACCATAATTAGAGGGACAAGCACTTCACCTGAAATTCACATTCTGACAGAGGATGCTCAAAGATAAGGTTTAGGTAATCTGGGCTCATTCTTGTCATTTCAAGTAGAAAATTTGTTGCTAAACTTAAAAAGTGGACTTCTATCTTAGGAGAATATAAAGAATTTAATGCCAACAATCGGTCCAATGTATTGGATGGTAATCTGGTTTCATGGCTCCAGAAATTCCGAATAATTAATCTGAAAAGTAGAGAGAAAAAAAATACTTAGATGCCAGCAAATGAAAAGAAGCACTAACAATGGTGTCATGTGCAGAGTTCACAGCTTTTCATCCACGAAAATCTTTGAAGAGAAACTACATCACAATATAATTTGGGTATGAATAACTGGATGTTCTTCATACAAATATCCCCAAACTGTAGCATATTTGACAAACTGGATGACTGTCTGTCTGTCTATCCCTTGGGGAGTTTATAACAATGAATATATAATACTAACAATTTTGAAACTCAAAATCATTTTAACAAGTATCAGACATGTGGTCATTCACTGGTAGAGCACTTGCCTAGCATGCAAGTCTCTGGTTTAGATGCCCAGGATCAAAACAAATTTCATGTAATCCTTCACTGATTACTAAAATAATTCACGGTAAAAATGACAGTTATAATGTATTCAAAGCAATTTAAAATCAAGTTAGGACTGGGAATATGGATCAGTTAGTATACTGATATTCTGATATATGTGAAGCCCTTAGTTCTACCCTCAGTATTCCCCCAAAACAAAACAAAACAGTTTGGACTTTTCAACAGACAACTACTTATGAAATTTAAATATAAACTGTTAAGATGTCCAATTAATTCAAAATTGAAGTAAGTGAAAAATAAGTTGTACATTAAATCATATTAAAAATTTTATCTTTGTTATGTGGTTGGCATTTGATAAGCTCCTCACATAACTAAGTTAAGGTGTTTTAGAGTACAACCGTCATTGTTTGTATCTCCACATAGAATAAACACTATGGTTTCTTCCTAACACTAAGGTGTCCAACACTTTATTTACCAGTTGTCATTTCAGAGTGCTTCAGTTTGAAAATCTTTAACTTACTGCCTAAGCACTTTGTCCTAACCACATTTTCAAGAGTTTTAGTTTGAAATAATCTGTCAGGACTTTAAAATCTAATTCTTCATATAATGTGATTTAAAACAATTTTGCTAAGGATTAGAAAATGCAGGAGGCAGAGAGAACGATGATATAGTAAACACTTCAAGCTAGTCTGAAAGAAATAACCCAATATTGGTCTAATTTATTCCAGAAGAAGCACACACTGGAGTCCAAGGTTCTCATCAGTCAGTCCTTGAATCAGCACATCTTTTGCCAGTTTAAATATTTCCTGGGAGTCATTATCCATTTGACTTTCTGGATCTCTGTTTGGGAAAATAACAAAACATCAGTATTCTGCTCTTCTCCAATCACACAATCTGGATTAAAGCAATGGTGGATTTCCGTGAGAATAATTGTCCATGGCAATTACAGCAGAGCTGCTGAAGGTGTGAGATCAGGAATGACACTGCCTGGGAGAAGTCTGTCTTAAAGGGTTTACTATGATAGTAAGTTTTCTAAGCGGGCACTCATTATTAAAAGATATTCTCTCTCTCTCTCTCTCTCTCCCTTCCTCCCCTTTGTGTGTGTGTGTGTGTGTGTGTGTATGCAGCACATTTGTGGAGTACCTGCAGAGACTAGAAGATGGCATTGGATACCCTAGAGCTGGAGTTACAGGCAGTTATGGGAGCCACCTGTCATGAGTAATGGGAACCAAACTCTGGAAAAGCAAAAAGTATTCTTAACTGCTGAGTTGTCTCTCTACCAGACACATATATTTCTAACTTAACTGATAATTTCACTCATAGTCATGAAATAATTGCAAAGAAGAATAATTCAATACATTGAAGTAAATTTGTTTCAATTACTAGCCATACTGTTAAAAATACTTTCTTAGATTCCAAATCACTAAAGGTACCCACACAAGCCCTTCAAAAAAGTTAATACAGGCTTGGGGAGATAGTTCAGTGGGTAAAGCAATTGCCTTGCAAAGATATGGAACTGATTTCAAATCTCCAGGACCTATTTTGGCAAGGTAGTGCACATCCATAATCCCAGAGTTCCATTAGCCTGGTGTATACAGCAGCAAAACAAAGAGTGTGTCCGAAACAAGGTGGAAGGGTAAGACCAAAACCTGAGATTGTCCTCTGATCTGTGTGCAGACACACATGCTTGTGATCACATACACACACGCCCACATATGCACATGATACATACATTCTCACAAAGATGTTTTTTAAAGTGATATAAAACTGCAGTGAATGGCTAACCTGTAATTGTCATGAATCCACATGAGGATATTATACATTTGCTCCCTACATGAGGGAGAAGTATGGGAAACAAATTCCACAACAGGATTCAGAAGTTCTCGGAGTTCTACTGGTTTTAATTTTGCCATCATCTTATAAATGATATCCAAACACACCTTTTGTCTTTCATCATCTCTGTAAGAAAGAAGATTTTTGGTAACACATAAATTTAACAATGTTTATTAACATAGTTACAAAGTGTGATAAGAAACATTTTCTTTTTCTATAGTTTCAAACCTTGTTATAATTTTTAAACTACACTTAAAGTCTACTAGTGAAATGGATAATGAAAATGAGTAGAATTTTATTCAGCTCTAAAGAAAATTAAATCATGAAAATTTCAGGAAAATGGATGGAAATACTATACTAACTGAAGTAACCCAGACCCAGAGAGACAACTGCTGCATATTCTCTAGTAAACGGATCCTAGCATCAAAACTGTAGATGTATGTGTTTAATATGTAGTGTCTATAGACATTAGGAAGCTAGAAAGGGAGAGGGGAGGAAGCCTTAAGTGGGGAGTGGATAGAATAAACACATGTGATATGAAAAGTAGTTGGGTATGGGCTAAGGATAAGGAAAGGGAGTAAGCAGGAACACGCTAGGGGTGGAAAGGCTTACAGGGGCACTAGGATGAGACAATGAGGCAGAAGAGAAAGTTTGGGAATGACTAACCAAAACAAAGGAGACATAGAAGATCTTATGGAAACTCATTACTTTGCGAGTTAATTAAAAAGTAGATTTTTTAAAAAATAGTTTGAACAGAGGTACCCTGCATGGGTGTATAATATTGCTGACATAAGCCATGGGTTATTAAGTGAAAATCCAAGTGCCAGACATAGGCTACCTCCTTATGTGTTGATGGTCAGGGAAGTTCCTTAGAACAATACAGGTTATTGCTATTATACTTAGTCAACTACTAGAACTAGATGGGTAGACTCTACTGTAAAGCATCATATACTTTAATTGCAAGAAACAGAAAAATCAAGATGGAACTGACTTGAAAACTTCCTCCCTGCTGGCTAGCTTTCATAGTTCTGGAAGGTGCTATGCTATATAGGCCACTGAGGAAGAAAAGACATCATTGGTTCCGCCTAGTAGTAGAACCCCACATGCAAGGCAAGATGTGTTCACTGGTACAACAGTGGCACGAATGCTATGGGGGTAACCAACCACTTTCTAATCAGAAAGTCTGAGGTCTGCTCCATAGAAAGGAATTCATGTCTGTACTATAAACCTTGTCAAAAGCTCATGACCAGAGAGGCCATCTAAGGGGTAAACTTACTACTGTCGTTTTGCTAAATAATAAACAATGTACCAAACTGCCGTCAAAATATTTATGTTCATACCCATAGATTAATGATGCTCTCAACTTTGGTCAGAAAAGTTTCTTTTTGGAAGTGTGTAGTGATCGGTACAGGCTCACAAATGATCGAAGTGCTGAGAAGTGACTGTTGTTCAGTCCTAAACTGGACAGCTATCTGACACAGCTAGCCTCCCAAGTCTCAGGAAGCATCACTGATAAGGAGTAGAAAGAATGTGAAGAATCAAAGGATATGGAAGAACACTGTGAAATAGCCACTGTACACACGCATTCACAGTAGCTGTGGCTACCTGCACAGCTATTAACATTCTATCACTGGCATATGATGGGAACTCATGATGTTCCACCCCTAGCTGAGAAGTTATTGGTAGTTAATAGCGCTGTGGGGAGGTGAGTTGCTCTTCTTCAGTGGTTTAGCCATTAGTTAGTTGCCCATGATCCGTGGAGTTATTAAATAACCCCACATCCATGGAGATACAAGTCAAACTCAATGGACTACTGGAAAAAGAGAGAGAGAGACAGAGAGAAAGACAGAGGAGATGCGAATGTCAGAATAGGGAGGCATGTAGGGAAGAAGGGTTTAATGGCAGTGGGAGGGAGACAACAGAGAACTGGGTAATAATTCTTATTGAAGACTGTATGTGTGTGTGTGTGTGTGTGTGTGTGTGTGTGTGTGTGTACAACTGCCAAAGAATAAATAAAAAAAAATCTTTTAAAAAGGAATCATAAAAGAGTACCATGTACAACTAAACATTCTTCCTACCAAAATAATCAACCAGAAAAAAACTGGTGAGTTCCAGGCACATGCAACCAATGAAGACTAAAATGTAAAAATATGAAAATATGAAGTGATTAATAATGATCAGGAAGCTTGAAGCAATCACTCAAAACATTACAACAAAAAAAATCCATGAACAATTAATTTCATGACTAAAGCATACCAAATGTTTAAAGATCTGAAAGAGGAAAGGCGGTCTAGTTTATTTGACAGTAATGCTAATTTTTTATTTTTAGCAATCATGCTTGTGATAATCACGATCATGTAAAAGGAGAACAGGTGAAAGATATATGTAAATTTTGTATACTATCTTTTAACTTTTTTGTAACTATAAAATTATTTCAAAATAAATTTCATTTAAAGAAACTGATGGTAGTAGACAAAATAAGTTAAAAATATGAAGAATTTAGCTCAAAAACAATTTCAGGTCTAAGTGATCTAAGTATGCCTGAGTCCTAAATGAGCAAAAATGTATTTCCTTATCTAAGGTCTCCTATTCCTTAAAGCAGTCAGCTTTCAGTATGTACCACAGAGAGCATAGCACAATGGTATTTATTTCTTGTTATCACCATATTACATACTTACCAATATTTTATCACTGTGAAAAAGTATAACATATGTAGTCATGAATGTAGGAGGAAAGAGAAACAGGGGACCAACCGCTTTATCTTAAAATTGCTTTCTATTCTATTGCAACTTTGAAAAGAAGTGAAAAATTTTAACATAAGAAGGCTCTTGCCTATCCAAATAGATACAGAACTGAAAGACATGTATAAAATGTAAAGAGAGCCCAACATTATGTAAATGTAAACAACAAATGAAAACAACAAAGTGTAAAGAGGCACAACAGTACAGCAGTATTCTTCAAGGATGGGTATGGATGTGGCTATCTGAGGCACCAGAAACAGAGGGGCTCTCACTTTTCACTCCTACACTCTCATTACTTTTACCTTTTGGGTTGAAACCTCACAAATGTCCTTCTTTTGAACACCCAGAAATGGTTCTAGCTAGAGGAGATATACAGGCAGGTGAACATTTTGTGACCCAGTTGTAGTCTAGGCAATGAAGCCTGATATTCACTTACCTATGTCTCATGACTTGAAGGAAGTCTTTACTCTTTAACTGTAAGTATAGGTCTGTAATCTCTTCTGCACGGCAAAGCACCACTTCCAGACAAAGTGTCTTCATTACTCCATGAAATTTTGGCAGCAGAAAGAACACAGCATTCAAGAACCTGGGTAAGTGAGGGGGTTTATGAGAAGATGGCCCCTGATACTCTCCCTCACCCCCTACCCACATGTCATGCCTCCTGCCACTGTCCCCTACCTGTCAGCAAGAGGAGGAAAGCCCTTCGCTACTTTGTTTAAGCACACAATAAATTTGTCTTCCATAGTATTCTGATGTTGCTTTAGTTGTTTTACAACCAGTTCACATACCGACTCTGCTATCACCTGAAAAATTAAGTTTCTTTTCAAACACACAAAAGTGGAATATTATGTTAAGGGTTAAAACCAAAATTTTGATGGTTTAAGTTAATCCAAGAAAGATGTCCAATATTATGACCTTCAACAAGGTTCACACTCAAGTAATGAAACTGAATACTAGGAAGGGTCATTGGTTTATATTAGCCACCAGACAGCCCCACGGTTCCCAGTAGTGACTTCAACAGTGAGTGAGCAAGGCTGCACTGCGGGCACTGTGCTATGATCCAATGCCCTGTGCTTCCTTCTAACATAGAAACATTGAAAATAAGTCTTCTGAGAAGATAGTTTTAATTTAATGTTTATCAAATACAGTTCAAGATATATTTTGTTGGGTACCTTGGTCAAATACTCACACTGAACTCTAGCAACAGTAGACCCTATCACAGTCTTCCTGTATGTATCCCACTGTCTGTTTAGCATTCATTACTATTAAATATTCACTTGTATATAGTCTGTCTTTTCCCCCAAATCCTAGCTCTCCTGTAGAGGAACATTTACTATTTTAATCTGGCAGCACGGCTACTCTAGGGTAGAAAGAATGTTAGTATGCACCTTTAATATCAGTATTCAGAAGGCAGTGATGGCACACACCTTTAATACCCAAGACAGAAGCAAGTAGAAGCAGAGGAGAAAGCAGAGACAGGAAGCAGAGCTTAGAAGGAGTCAGTGTCAGGCAGGAAGTGACATCTGAGATTAATCAGAGTGAAGAGCAGCCAAAGTGATGAATCAGATGAAGAGTTAGCAGAGTGAGTCAGAGTGAGGACATGCCCAACTCTCACTATATAAAAGCAAGCTCTCAGCTTAGAGAGTCAAATAGTCTGAGGCAGTCTGAGGCAGAGACACAAGGAAAGTGAGTTTGGGAGAAAGAGTCAGCTAACAGTGAGAGTCAATCTGAAGCCAAGCAGAGCATTTCTGTCAGAGAAGTTGCGAGAGTCAGCCAGAGTCAAGAGAATCAGTCAAAGTCAAAAGAGTTCAGTCAGAAATAGTCAGCTGGCTCAGAAGGTCAGTTTGAACCAGCAACTTGGAGGAGAGTTTGAGCCAGAACAGGGAGAGAATTGAGTCAGTCAACCAGAAGAGTCAGTTGAGTTCACTACAGCTCTGAGTTCAGGAGTCAGAATGAGTTAGTCAGCAGTAAGTCTTAGAGGCTGAAATGTTCTTTTAGACTGTATGGAGGCTGAAACCATCTAAAGATTGGGCATTGAATTAGTCAAAGAATAAACCACCTTTTTGCCCTGAATCTACATCTATACTCTCCCAGAGTAGGGATGTAGCCTCTCTGTTTCTTGCTATGTATCCAGGGTCTGCAACCAACATGTAAGTCTTCAAAAGCAAGTACTCAGTGTGAACAATATACTAAGAGAAGACATGCTGGAAGTTATGAAAATACTCATTTCAGTTGTAACTCCTCACAAATACAGAAGATCATCACAACTGTTTAAAGGTAAGGTATGAAGGTGAAACAGATAGTTTTTCAACACAAACTTAGTGCTAATTGAGACTATTTTAAAATTATATTTAAGGGAAATACTTAACCACAAATTTCAGTGATTTTAAATCTCATGGAGTATATTTCCATTATTTTACTGCTGATACATGCAGTGTATCTGCTAGGGCTGAAACCAGAGATCAGTGTGGAGTGCTGCCTGGCCTAAGATGTATGTGACAGAATGAAATGGTCAGTCTAGCAAGTAAGGAAAGAACAGTACAGGTGAGGCAAGGAGTAGATAGGACATGCACACTTGTGATGAGAGCCAGCATGGAGGTGTTGAGTGGCTTGGTGGAGAGAATGGGAGTCACTCTACTTAGGTTTCATTTTATTTTTCAGATTCTTACACTAAATCTAAACCAAATTAATTCAGAAAATAATGCAAGACCAAATGTATTAAGCAGAAATCTTGGTAACGAGAAAATAAAGGTAGGACTCTGTTGTGACTTGCTAACATACAGTAAAAATAAAGAACATTACACATTTAAGCCTTACATTTAGGGACTGCACAATCACATCCTAAAAGGGTTATTCTTAACTTTACAATGGACAGCGGTAAATACAGAGACATGTATTCCCAATATGCAGGAAATAAGACTTAGCCCTAAACAAGTTACTCGTACTACTCCTTAAAGCTCAGGGAACAGTATGAAAGGGCAGCAGAAATTATATAAAAGCTGAATGATAGGGTGAAAGGTTAGGAAATGTCATTCATTCCCTAGACTCACTGAACTACTGCAATCATTAACTCAGATTGCCTATAGTTATCTGCACTGGGTCTACCTACATAAGAGTGGCCCTATTAATGATCAGTCAAGGAAGGGCACATAGGGTCTCTCCCTTTACCTCTGAACTATATTGATAAGATTTCGGGATATGGAAAATCACTGTCATTAGTTATGTACCCTCTGCTGAGCCGATGAGGCACCAACAGATAGCTCCAAACCATGGTCACAGAAACAATACTAGTTAATTTTAGTGAGTCAGAAAACAAAATGAGTAGACAAGAACATGACAGAGAGAAAGAGAGAGAGACAGAGCGAGATTAATTTGTGGGAAGGGTGTAGCAAGGTAGTAAGTGGTAAGTTTACAAGGTACACATATGTGAAATTGTTAAAAAAATGGTAATAAAAGTTAAAAATAAGTTTAAAAATATGAAAGGTGGGGTGCAAGCCTGGGTGTCCAAAATAAAAATATAGCTCCACTTTCCTAAGGGTTTGCTTTCTTGACTTAATTTTACTTTAAATTCAAATATATTTACAGTCAGAAAATGGGCAAGAGTCCAATTTGATATCTTGGTCCCTTCCTGTCTACTCCAGGCTGTTAGCATGACTAAGTCTGTCTTTACCTATCCTGACAGCACCCACAGCACAGCCTCCACCCTGTTTTTCCCTTCAGGAGAGGAATTGGAGTGGAAATACAAATCTGGAATGTATAAATGGCTTTAAAATCCATGAGGCTAGATAAGTTGCTCAGGGTGGAACAAAAGAGACTGCCAAAACAGAGAAAAGGAGTTAAAAAACATCTAAGCAATGAGAAGAAAGTCAAGAGACCACCGTGGAGGCAGTGGCTGCTTAGCTAGATAACCTGCCTAGACTATAGAGTGAGACTTCACCAGTGCAAGGCACCCTTCATTTGCTTGTTTTTATGCTGCTGGGTGGACAGGGCTTCATGCTAGACAAAGGCTCCTTTACTCACCGTACCACAGTCCCCATACAGCGGCCCACAACAAGCAGTTTTGTGTTAACATGAGGAATGCCCTAAGTGCCCAGTTTGCTTCAAGCAGGATACAGGGTAATCACAATCACAAGTGCACTGTGCAGCACTCACATGTTTCCTTTCAGAAAGATATTGAAGAGTAAGTCCTAGAACTTCTGCTGCGGCTGCATATACCTCTTTATACTTCACAAAGGATATGTTATTGGCCAAAGCTTCAAAATATCTATAATAAACAGAAAACAAGCATCAAACAATCCATTTTGATGTTTGACACACACAAAAAAATGTAACAATTCTTCTCCTCATGTCACATTAATAAGCAAGTTGAGAAGATAGAAATATAAAATGTGGTGCAAATTGCTTGAATATAGATTTAAATGTATATGAATATAGATTTATGGGCTCTGGCATCATAACCATAAAAGTCTACTGTCCAATCCCAGGTCAGCACTGCAATAAGAGTATAGCTGGACATCACAGAAAACTGAAGGAAAGAAAGGTGTGAGTATTTAAGACTAGGGTTTCCTGTCAAAAGCTAAGACAACACAATGCTGAGAAAGAGAAGGGTGATGCTTTGTGCAGGGAGTGACACACTGACTCTTGGCCTTTATAGACCCAGTATAGTAACTCGTGGTGATGAAAACAAGGCTCAAAAAGCTCACATTTGAAAACAAGAGCTTTCAATTCTATGCTGTAGCTCTAAATTCATGCTATCTATAGCAACAGCAGCAGGTCTAAAGGTCAAGATGAACCAATCGGAATTGAAACTACCCACTCCCCATAGAGGTGAAGGGCCCAGGAGTGCAGAGCTGAACCTACACGTATCAACTTCAAAAATCTTCAAGAGAAGTACAAAAAGCCAGGCATGGTGGTACATGCCTTTAATCCCAGCACTTGGGAGGTGGGTCTGTGTGAGTTTGAGGCTAGCCTGGTCTATATAGTGAGTTCTAGGATATCTAGAGCTATAGCGTGAGACCGTGACTTAAAAACAAAAACAAAAAGACCAGTACCATTTGTCATGTTCTCAACTATCTTACTATAGCCTCTTTGCTCTACACATAATACCCACCCCATCCTGAATATGTGATTGTCACATACAAGACAGGATACTGAGGCTAGAGCACAGTAAGTGAATTGCTAGTATAGAGGCATTCCCCCTTCAGAGTCAAAACAATACAAATCCTCTCATAGAGCCCATGGTACTTTCAAGAGTAAATATTTAAAATTTCAGTTATAAAACAAGAGGGTCAAGGGAGATAGATGAGTGGGTAAGAACCTAAGCACTCATACAAAGCTGGTATGGCCACATAAGCCTGTAACTTTAGTATTATAAGGGCAAAGACAAGCATATCCCAGGATCTGACTGGTCATCTAACACTGATGAAATGGTTTGGTAAGAGACTCAGTCTCAAGGAAATAAGGCAAAAAGTAATAAAGAAAGTTAACTAATGTCCTCCTCTGGTCTCTGTATGTACACTTATGGGCAGGTGCACTAACACACATACAAGCATTCTTTACACAGACACACAAAAATAAAATAAAATACCTAACAACTTCTGTTTACAGATATATACAGAACAATTACACTAACTGAAATTTTTATTACACTTATTTATTTAACATGCTTATGGACAGCATAGTGTGGAGGTCAGGGAACAACTTGGGAGATTTGGTTCTCTCCTTCCATCAGGTGGATCCCAAGGATCGAACTCAACTCATCAGGCTTGGCTGCAAGTACCTTTACCCTTGAGCCCTCTTGCTAGCCCCAACTAATTTTTTGCAAACTTACATTCCTCCTTCCAAAGAGCCTATAAATCCAACCTTATAATTTTAGGTATAAATATTTTTAACGTGGGTCTGCTTATTAAATGTATTAATACTACATCTGAAAACCAAATTCAGAGACTTTATGAAAGAATGAAGCAAAAAGTATGGTACTTACTTGGAACTCTCTATGTCACACTTTGGGTCATAGGGAGGCAAGTTATTAGCTATTACAATGCCTAATAATTGAATTCCTACAGAATTGTCTTTAGAATTAGGGTCCTTATGGGAAAATTTTTCAAATATTAACCTGTAACACAGCACAAGGAGGAAAATATAGGTGGTTATATAATGAATGAGAAACAGGAAGATAAGGTATTTTCTAAAGCAAAATTTCAGCTAAATAGTACAAGGAACACTTGGCCCTCTCCTACTTCCAAGACCTCTGCTTATTAAAACCCACTTGTTAGTTCTTATTTTAATTATTTGTCCCAATCCTGTCAGTCAGTAGTAACTTTTTTGAGAGTTTTAGCTTGCTTTAGGCAAGGCTAAAAGGCATCAAACAAAGCCTGCAAGGTACCCCTGGGTTAACGTTGTACAGAGCGGTCTACTCCAGTTGCCTAGTGTGGCGTCAAAGTGAGGAACCACTGGAGACACTAAGCACCCAGAAATGTTTCTGGTGTTAAACTCTGGAGTTGTGGTTTTATTAGTAGCAAAGTTTAACTTATAAATGGACTCTTTCAAATTGTTACTATAATTATTTTTGGTTTTATAATCCTTTAAAAATTATATTCTTGTTAATTCATATAATTATACTTCATTGTAGTTACCATTTAAAACATGCTGTGCTTTGACCTTTTTCTAAGCAATACTGTAAAAACTAGCAAATATGTACCTGTAAGGGATGGAAAGACACTCCTTCCAGCATTCAACAAGGGTTTTTATAATTTCAAGGTTGTGTCTAAACACAGCTCTTTTGGGATGGAAGACATGTTTCATTAGAAAATGAAGCAATCGATTTGCTAACACTTCATCTTTAGGGACCCCCTGAAAACATATTGAAATTTTGTAAGACATATAGCATTCCATTTTGGAAGAACATCTTCCCCCACCCCCATTTTGTTGTTGTGAGACAGGATTTAATGTAGCACAGGCTAGCTTTAAACTTACTATATAGCTGAGGCTGCCTTTGAAATGCTGAACTACTAAACCTTCTACCAGTACCTCTGAAGTAGTAGAACTGGAAGCATGTACCATCATGCCTGGCCTTGGAAGTAATTCAAATACTCAACTCTAAAAGAAACAGCAATTTACTGAGGAATCTAATTTCTGGTAAAACCCTATGTGGCAGGTGGTGGGAGAAAGTTGTGGCTGATCAAATGTGGGCAAAGTCAATGCACTTTGGCCTCAGAGGGAGCTACGACCAAGGACTCAGGCCATGGTTGGCCATGGTCTTCATATTATCTATCCAGAGATCCACTTCCAGTCTCTTTTTGAGGCCTCTGACAAAGGTCCTCTGCAGGTACCTCTGCTGAGATCTGAGATAAAGTGGGAAGGGAATCAGTAAGACTTGTTTTCACAGTACCTACTGTACTTTGCTTCTGAGCCCTTCTTTTATACCTCTGAGTCAATGAAGTTGGAAGAGCCCTTTGTTTGGGGTCCCTTACCACTGTACCATCTGATACCTGCCTAGTCTGCTACTTCACCATAGGAAGTTACTGAAGGCACGCCACCACTTCCCTTTTCTCTTCTGTTGCTATGCTAATGACAGGCAATTCCACTTTCTCAAGTGTAGTTGAGCTCCTGATGGTCTTTCTGATGGTTCTTAAGTTAAACACCTTTATTCTTTCAAGAGATTGGTCAGGCTATTAACTATTTTATCACATCAATACCAAGAACTCTAGACTTGGTCTACTGTGAAATAAACAAGACAGGAACACCAGACACAAACACGTGAAAAAGCTACATTAAGTGTACATAATGATAGTGCATGTGATAAACTTGTATGAAAATCTTTGTATACCACCCGTGATCATGTTTCCAAATGAATAAACAACGCTCCAACATACTAACCTCCTAGAGTGTACACCACCTATTCTAACTGGAATGGCAGTTAGTTGGCAGTCACTCTTAACAGTATTACAGATAATGTTTAACACTGTGAAAGTGAATAAACTATCATATAAGTGCCCCCAGTCCAGGGACTCACAGCATATAAGTTCTCAATTATAGAGACAATCTTAGCAATTCTGTTACCTAGCTTCCAATCTAGCAAAAAAAAAAAAGGCAACAAACCAAACACCCAACAGTTTATTTAAAAAGGCAAGGCCAAAGGGATTACCAAAATTGATAAAAGATCAAAGCAAACAGTGATGGAGTATAGGTAATTATAGCAATACACTATAGCTAAAACAGCAACATCATGTTAACAGGACGTTAAGTCATATGACATCCCCTCTGTAGGGCATTAGAAAAGGAATGATTTCTACGTAAGAGATGCACTGTTCCTTACCGTAGGCATAGCCAAGCCTGTCCACGAGAGAACAGTAGTTACTATTTCCACAACCATGTAGTGAATTCCTTCTCCGTTGTTCTCGGAAACAGCCAGCTGTAGCAAGGGGCTGAGCCAGTGCTTTGCATAAGGGCGAAAAACCTAAAGAGAAAATTTAAATGCCAAGTATAGATAACTATTCTAAAGACTAAAGTATTAATGTAAAATATATTCTCCCTCAGCAGATGTTTTATGACTTGACATAAATCTAAAACAGTTGTAACTTCCATCTACCAAACTTAATAAGATTCGATTTACACTGAATTATCTCAAGGACTCCTAAATAGTTCAGTGGAAATAGATTTATAGTAGATCTCACTACTTAAAACTCAAAAACTCAAGCGGCTGGTGGTGGCGGCAGCGCACACCTTTAATCCCAACACTCGGGAGGCAGAGGCAGGCAGATCTCCGTAAGTTTGAGGCCAGCCTGGTCTACAGAGTGAGTTCCAGGACAGTCAGAGTTACAACAGAGAAACCTGTCTCGAAAAAAACAAAAACACAAAAACTCAACAGCTCTGTCCCCTTTATCCCAAGTAATTAGATATAGAAAATTATTTTATGCATAAAAAATATGAAATAAGGTCATGACAATCAGAAGGCACATGTATTTAAATATTTTAATTTCTTCCTCTATTCTAAGTCACTCTGTTATAAACACATTTTTAAGATCTCTGAGTATCCATACACTAAACCCATTTGTTTTAAAATTGCAGAATACCACTTTGGTGGCAAAGACTGAAGATTATAATCCAAACTATCTTCTTAATCTTCCCATCGTCTCCTTTGTAAGGAGATGCCATAAGAACAGAAATATCTCAGCATGCTCTATGTATATCTGTAGTTTTACTATAAACTATACACATATGAGAGAGATTCCTGACTATGGTCTTACAGTATAATAAACATCTAAAGGCTGAAATGTTAAAAGTCAATGTAAATATAAATTTGTTCTGTAAGGTGAAACTGTCTGGGTTATCTCTTTTGTAAACCAGTACCCTAAGCGCTCCAGTGTACAGACAGATGTATACCAGGCTCCAGGGCACATACAAGAAACCCCTTAGCCCCTCACTTCTACCCTTAAATTCACTGCAGCAGTGTAACAGGCTTTCCTGTCAGCTCCAAGAAATAAACCAATAATGCCCAGCTCCTCTGTGGCAGCTATTAAATCAGCACTTGGAAGAACATGAGCTAGAAATAATTTGGAGTCCCAAATATTATGAGCCGAACTGTCTGCCCCCCCCCAAAAACTATTGTCCCCCAAAGAAGCTTTCAGAACATGACCTTATTAGGAGACAGGCTATTTCTTTACACATGTAATTAAATCAAAGTGAGGCATTAAAATAGTCTGTAATCCAACACACTGAGTCCTTATAAAAAGGAAATTTGAAGACAGAAACATCAAGGAGGCAGTGTGAATATAAGAACACCAATCCACGCAGCAAATGCCTAAGTCCAGTATAGGATCAGAGGAGCTGGTCCTAAGAACATCTGTCTAGGACATCTGGCCTGCAGAGCCACTGTATAAGCTTCACTGTAACCTTGGGAAGTAGTACAGAACTGGTAGGGAGTATGCCCTTCTGACATGTGTTACATGCAGAAAAACTAACACATTTACCTACTACCTAAAGATTGTTATTTTTCATATAGCTAGCAGGAATATTTTCACCCATGTATCTGCTATAGTAAAGAAAGGCTCACAGCCTTAGGAAAGGTGCCCAACATGCTGTATAGGAAGTTCAGTTCTAACTCCAGACACTAATTAACATGTTTGACAAAAGGATTCTGAAGAAGTGTATAAATGTGGATGGCTGATTAACTGGAGAACAATAATTCCATGTTTTATTTCTTTAAAGCTTCCTTTGTTCTGGTGTTTTCAAAGCAGATGCTCAGAACTGCACAGAACTGCTAAGAAATAATAAGAAAAATTACATACCTCTTCTGTATTAATAACAACCTTGGCTACGAATAGACGGATATTTAAAGGTACTGATTCATTTCCTAGTTTGTCATGAAGAAATTTCATCCAAGGAGGAAGATCTTTTGGTATTGAATCCTGAAGTAAAACACAAACTTATTCTGAAATTGGAGTAAAAGGACATAATATTTTGCTATTGAAATGAGAAAGGTGTAAAGAACAAAGAATCAGTCTCTTTAATGTGCAATGTAGTTTAGTCACTATGAAAAATCAATCCCTAAAGTTATACCAGTGGATAATACTGAGAGAAAATGTAAGATTAGGAGAAAAATACCTCTGCTTCTCTGGGTGTCATCAGATTTTTCTGCATGTGCTCAATCAGGGCTGTCATGGTGGCCATACACTCGTGTTGATTGAGCTCATCCATCTCTAACTCCAGGACGTCACCTTGGGTCATGGGATCTTGATGTTCCTGTGAAGAAGAACCAGCAATGCAGATGTTAAATGTCATGAATACAGGAAGTTCATTTTAGGGACAATAGCTTAAAACAATAATACTAAAAATAATAATTTGGTAATAATACAAAAATATACTTGGTATGTTTAATAATAACTAAAAAAGTAAACAGAGTTTCAAGTTTTCCTCACATTCTAAGCACATATATCCTCTGCTCTCATCCGCCAAGGCCCTGAGGTCAGACCTCAGTTGGGTCATCTTTGTTGTCTTGACCTCTGCTGTGTCTGTTTAATCACTCCTGTAAGGTCCTGATCTTTAACTGATGAAATCTGATTGCAGAGTTTACAGTGAAACGCCTGGCATAGGTCTTGGAAATTCTCCAAATCAACATTACTATCCCAGGGTTACTGAGACTGACATAACACCTGATTCCCTAGTAATTACAAAGTACAACTGTAGCTTTGTTTATAGACTTTAGCAACACTTTTAATATATGAAATATGATCACCCGTCTCTGAAAATGGCCAGTGGTAGGTTTACGATCTTGAGAGCTGTATGAATAGCTCTGAACTCCAGTTGAAAAATCAAATTGACTCATTTCTTCACTTAGGCTACTGTCTGCCAGATATGACAATGAAGACATATAATGAGGACTGCCTGAAAAATAAACAGAAAGGAAGTATGTTTGTACTCAAATAGAGCCAATAAGAAATATGCTTCTTAGAGCTCAAATAATATTAAAACGAAAGGATCCCTCAGCTAAGGTTTTCATCAACACTGTGACTTTCAGTCCATTGTACAAATTAGCAAAAGGAACACAGGAACAAAGCTTCTTCTGCCACTATTGAGTACTTAACTCTCTACTGTCAAAGACAAACAAATCTAGTTAAACCAAATGTAATGTTTAATAGAAGTACTTATTAAAATTTTGATGTTGTACATTTTACTCATCAAATATAACACAGCTATGGGAAGAAATACTACTGAAAAATAGCTAATCCAAAATATGTGAGGGATTTAGAAAACATGTCCAAATTTTATCTTCAAATAAAAAATAATAACAAAAGCTATAAAAAATAAACAAGCATACAAACACACATCAAAACAAGGAGCACGTGAAAGGACAGAAGATCAAGTTTAGGGAGGTAAGGGATAGCCTCCTTGGCAAGTTGATATCAAACAAAATGCCCAGTGTGACTGACATAGGGCCAGAGCAAGTTTGGGGTCCTCAAGGCACAGACAGGGCGGTTGTGGTGATAGAGGGGTGGGGTCAGAGAGGGGCAAGTGTGTCAGCAAGATCTGTTCTGAGGGAGGTGCAAGATGCTGGCAAGTTTGGAGGAGAGTGGAATTGGGACAGGGCTTACTTTTTAACATCTCTGAATATATATATATATATATATACACACACACATACACACACACACAACACACACACACACACACACACACACACACACACACATATATATAAAATAAGAATGTAACTCATATTCAAACAAATAAACACATCACTGCCACATGTAAAACAAAAAACAAAAAACAACCGAACTAAACTTCAGTGTTTTGGACTATTTAAGTATTTTTTTTATTAAAAAAAAACATTCACTGTTGGGCATGGTGGCACATGCCTTTAATCAAAACACTATGGAGGCAGAAGCAGATGGACCCCTGAGGGTTTGAGGCCAGCCAGGGCAGCCTAGACTACTACTGAGACCATATCACAAAAAAAAAAAAAGAAAAGAAAAGAAAAAATTCAAGTCATTAGTATTATATGCTTGCATGCTGTGTTTGGGGTGAGGGATATGGAAATGCCATGGTGTCTGAGTGAGGGTCAGAGAATACCTTTTCGGGAGAAGGTTCTCTGCTTTCACCTTGCAGAGACAGGTCTCTCGAGAATTTCTGCTTCTGCACTCCACACTGCACCAGCTGGCCTGTGAGCATCTCCCTGTGGGAGAGCTGGGACTGCAGATGTGCATCACTGCACCCAGCTTTCTTACCTAGGTTCCAGGTCATAAGGTTTATGAAGCAAGAACTTTTTATCCACGGAACCATCTTGCTAGCCACTATTTTTTTATTTTTTTAAACAAGTACTACAGAAGCATTATAAATCATTCTGAAAGTATCCTACCTGAAGCCCCATTTGCTGCATCCCTGGCCTCTTTCCTAATTTCAATGTACTTTTTCTTTCTTTCCATAGGAACCTATTAAGTAAAACAAATATATCACTTAAAATGTTTTAGTATCACTAAACCACATCTTTTTTTTTGTTTTAGTAATAACCTAGATCCCCTCATTACTAATTAAAAAATACATTTTTTGTAAAATTTTAACGTATTCAAAACCAGCCATAAAAAGAAATAAATATATGTTTGTGGATATTTTCTTTCCCATAGATTTCCCCCAAACTTAACTGAAATGCTTAGCTTGGGTATGGTTCTCTGCTTTGTGATTTCACGGGCCCACATTATTGACCTGACCTTTGCCTGACTTTCCTCAACTCTACAGCTATGGTGTAGCATGGCACTTTATAGTCCTTTTTGAGGTAACACAGCAAGAGTCTAGATGCTTAGATAAGCTTGGGAGATTTGTTGTTTTTGTTTTGGTCTTTCAACATATGCCTATGGGAAGAAGTTCTATTCTTATTCCAAATGAGCACACTCAGGAGCACTGATGAGACACTATGACCTGGTCCATCAACAACTATAAAGGCAATGAGCAGCCCGGGGAATGTAAACCTAGTGCTTTGACCACCTTCCCATTTCCAACAGGATGTGAAAGCAGCAGATGTCATCTTCTCACCTACAGCTGAGGCTGCAAGCAGAGCTTGGATACAACCCAATGCGTCCCACCTGCTGGAGTAAATGTTTAAGCTTTTTCTCTGACTTCTCCATTGTCCAGGTTACCCAACCAGGGTCAGATTCATCAGTATAAATCTTAATTTTGATTGCAGAAACTCACTCAGAAATCAAGTGCCTTTTATTGGCAATGTCTTTCTTTCACAATCAAGAGAAAGAACAGCAAGTTCTGATGAATGCAGATGCAGCCCTGTGAGAGGACACTGCTAGTACAGCTGTGTGAGAAGGTACTTCAAATTGCCAACTGCTAGACTTTACAGCCGCCAGTATTATAGAAAGAACATAAGACTGCCTGATTTTGAAGTTGAGAAGAAATTAATACTTAATGTTCAAAATAATACCTGCTTTTCATTACAAACATTTGTTAATATTTTTAACTTAGAAACAAAATTGAAAAATTTACTTACCTCAACTTCTATAGGAAATGTATAGCAACGCTTCAGATCTATCAAATTTTCAAAAATAAACAAGTTCTACAAAAAGAAAAACCTATATGAAAATATCTGACTTTATGACAAACAAACTAAAGGAATAATTTTACTTGATAAGTAATCACAGACTGGGGCTATAGATCAACTGGTAGTACCTACATAGCATCTACAAGGCTCTAGGCTCTATCTATCCTCGGCATTACACACATGGGGCTTAGTGGTAGATACCTGGAATCTCTTGGAAGGGGGTGGCAAGAGGATTAGAAATCTAGGGTCATCCTAAGCTACAGAGTAAATTTGTGGCAAGCTTGGGACACATAAGAATATTGTCTCAGAAACACTCACTTCCACCCCCCTCTAAAAACCATAGAGAAGCACTTCAGAGCCAAGCCCCCTATATTTAACATTATAGGAAGGAAGAAAATATGGTATTAATTTAATTGATAAAATTGTAACTGTGGACATCCTACAGTCAGTCAGCCTCAGGGAACATCTCTGGGAACACCCACCTTTTCTGGTTTTTCACTAAATAGAAAACCTTGGTAAAATTTCAATTCATTGAAGACACAGCGTATTACAGAAATGGCACAGTTGTATGCAGCACAATGATAAAGTCTTCTTTTCTCCAGCAACTGGCTCTCCCCTGCCATGTTCTCTGTGAATGCATTATGACATAACCTACAGAGGAGATTCAGGTTGGACATCAACCTAATTAATGTGGACATTGATGCTTGAATCAATAGTTGTTAGACAATTGGATCTAATTCAGTTCAGCCAATCTCAAGTGCCATACTTGTACCAGTACAGTACTAGGCATTAGGAATATACAAACAAGCGCATTACCATCTCATAGCATAGGCCACGTACAGACACCTGATAATAGTGTTCAATGCAACAGCAAGCAAGGATATGGACAAACACCACAGTCTAAGGTGCTAGCAAAATACTTATGGAAAAAATAACTGAGCTAAGTTAGCTCAAGCAGACATTATGAGCAGAGAGGAGTGGCACTTAGAAAAACTGTGTAGGATATCAGGATGATGTAGATGCAATAAATGTCTGGGAAGTGAGGGAAAGGAAAGTGTTCTTATCACATTTTGCCTACTATACTAAGAGGTGTGTATTGCATCTTACAGGATAGTTCAGTGAACCATACAGACAGCCACTGCTTTGCAAAGGTTTTCTTGAAACAACCGTGCACATATATGTAGGTATAATTTATGGCTTATTCATAGGATGGTATGAGACCTGCCAAAGACTACATGGCCTGGAGACTCAGAATATTTAACACCCTGAGCCAGCCCTGATCCTGAAGGCAACATACTAGACTTGCATTCCAGTTGATTTATGATTCTGCAGTGGCAGGGACAGCAAAGAAAGATAAGCCCAGCAAAAAAAAAAAAAAAAAAAAATCAGAATGAGACAACTACAACGGCTTAACAAGCAGTCCGGATGTTAGAACAAGGCCATACAAAAGGGAAAGAAACAAATACGTTACTTTGAGGAACACTAACTAAAAGGGTCAAACTGATGAGATCTGGTTACCAAGTGGGTATTAATGGAGGTTAGGAACAGTCAAATGAAGAAGTAAATGCAACTTCTAGGTCTCCTGCTTAAACAAATGGATAGATGGTGATGTCATTCACTCAGAAGATAAGGGCTGGACTATTGTGAGAAGGATCAACGAGTGTCTGGAGATGAAAAATGAGACACAGTAAAGTCTGCCAACATGGGAGGATTTCATTAGAAGCCTACTAATTTTTTTTTTACTTTTTTTCTGTTGTAACTCTGGCTGTCCTAGAACGCACTCTGTAGACCAGGCTGGCCTTGAACTCACAGAAATCCACCTGCCTCTGCTAGCTGAGTGCTGGGATTAAAGGCGTGCATGACCACTGCCAGGCTTAGAAGCCTACTTTTAGAGAAAATATATCTCATTAGTTTATACTTTATAGAGAGCCATTAAATTTCAAATGATAGAAAAAAATCATTTCTTAATGTAATTCATGCCACTAAAATATATCAATATACTAATCCATTCAGAGGGGAAGTGGTAGGAAAAAAATGGGAAAGAAATTGAAGAGTTTAAATTTGAGCCTTGCACTTGTGAGCCAAGCACTATCATTGTGCTGTAGCAAAGAGTTTTATTCTTTATAAAAGACAAGTAAGTGGCTGACAAGAGCACTTTTAGATTATACCTGAGCTCAGCTCCCAGCATTAAGTCAGGAGGCTCTCAAGTGCTGTAACTCCACTTCCAGAGAATCTAACACCTTCAGCCCTCTGAAGGTGCCCATACACACAAGGCATACAGTCTCACAGGCACACATACACATTTAAAAAAGAGATGTTGTTGCCCAACAACACAATACAGTCCATATAAGTACAATGTATATAAGGAAAAAAAGCACTTTCTTTTTCTTAGACATTTAATTCACACTATTAAAATATATGTACCCCCAGAGGCTGGAGAGATGTCTTAGCAGTTAAGAACACTTTTTGCTCTAGTAGAAGTGAGAGGTTCACTTCCCAGCACCCACATGGTGGCTCACAACCATCTATAACTCCACTCTAGGGAATCTGATACCTTCCCCCTGACCACCACAGTCACCAGGCACACATGTGGTGCACATATATACACAGGCAAAATATTCATACACATAGACCAAAAATAAAGAAATCTAAAAAAACTAAAAATAAAATGTGTAGTTACACAAAATATTAACAAATCAAGTATAACCACAAATGAAGTAAGCTTCTTACCTAAGAAGTGTCTTTGTAAGTTCATTTCCTTCTGTAGCACAGGAGCCATGAAAAGCTTGATTAATTTTAGATTCTTTAGAGTGAACATCATCTTTTAAAAGACGAGAATACATCACAGCTAGCATCTTGTAATAGCACATCTTCTTGGTGATTTGAGTGTCAAAGGTAGATTCGTTTAGCTGAAAAGAGGTGACATCTTTGGATATATTAAACATTAAAAAGAAATCATGTTCAAAACATCAAATTTCATTCTTAATGCCATTTAGATAGAAAGCAATCATAACAGAGGCAAATCACTTCAGTAAAAGAGTGCACTGTTTTGTTTGTCCAGGGTTTCCAATGTGAAAACAGTACTGATGCATCATACTGGGTAAAACAGGAAGTAACACAAAATGTTCACATAGTAAGCCCAGAATATATGATGTTTGCCATATCTTACTGAAGCCATAAGAAAAGCAGGTGAAAATGTAAAACATACACAAAAATTTTTTCACCTATTTTGATGTTTTTATTCATAATGAGCCATTTGGCTATCTGTATTTACCAAGAGGATTCTCAAAAGGGCTGAATGGTACTTCACCATCACTGTACTAAAATTGTCCAGATGATGCCCAATCCCTAGAACCTAACTTTTTCATCTGACAAAAGGGATAATTAAGTTGAAGACATTGAGGAGGGGCAGCTAGATTGGATTTACTATATGGGGCCTAAATCTAGTCACATGCAACCTTAGACAAGTGAGGTAGGTGATGATTAGACAGACAACAAAAAGCAACACGACAAGGAAGGCAGAGATAACAACATCGGACAGGCCTGGCATGTTAAGCCACAGGAGGCACAAGAAGATAAGGAGAATCTTTTCTATGGAAGTCCCCATGAGGAGTGTGTCCTACAATCCCATGACTTAGGCCTGGTGTAACTGACTACACACTTCAGCATCCAGACAGTTAGACAGTACACCTTTGTTATTCTAAGCCATCATGCTGCTGATCAGTTGCTATAAGAAAGCAGTATGGACCCATGTGGCCACAGATTGCTACTGGATGCAGAAAGAATGCTTCTGAACAAGAGCCCACCTGACTGAGCACACAATGCCATCCAATCTCTTCATTACCGCGTATGAAATACCTTTGTAAATCTGGACTTCAACTCCTCAATTGTGTCCACGACAATTCTGCTAAAGAACTCCTTTAGTGTGTCCAAGTCACACTGCCACAATAAGGTGAGGAGAGAACGATCTATAAAGGCCTGGCGAGTTTCATTTGAAAGCACATCATTCTTCCGGAACATTGTATACACACTTTCCAGAAGGTTTAATTGTGTGACATATGGACTCCTAAAAGAAAAAGAGATAAAGTGACATGCTTTGAAAAAAATATTTTGTATGCTTCAGAGATTATTAATTACAAAATAACAAAGGATCCTCATAGTCCATGGTAGGAGGGTAACTGACTCAAAAAATTGTCTTTTGACCTCCACACATGCACTGTGACACAAGTATACTGACCCTGCATATAAACAATAATAAATAAAATTAAACTGAAAAACAAATACTAAGTCTTTAAATAAAAAAAAAGCAAATTCTAAAGTTTTAGAATAAAAGAAGTATACCTAATTGATGTTAATTATCACACATATAAAAATAAAATATATATTAAATAATTTGGGAAACATGACTGGCTACATTTTCTCAGAGAGTATACTCTTAAGTCATTTAGAACTAAAATAAAAATTTTAATTCATCCAGCTATAACATAGGTACCCTAGTTAGGTTTGTCAACTTGCACTGCCTAGAGTCACCTGAGAGGAAAGCCTCACTGAGAAATTACCTTGAACAAATTGTGTGTATGGCTGTAGGGAATTGTCTTGACTGCTAATTGATGTAGAAGGCCCAGCCCACTGTGGGCAATGCCACTCCCTGGGCAGACAGTCCAGGCACATATAAGAAAGCTAGCTAAGCACAGGCTGGAGAGTGAGCCAGAAAGCAGAGCTCCTCTATGGTTTCTGCTTTAAGCTCCTGCTTGAATTTCTGCCAGCTTCCCTCAATGATAGACTGTGACCGAGAATTATAATACAATTAAACCCTTTCCTCCTGTAAGCATCTTTAAGTCAGAGTGTTTTCTTACAGCATCAGAAAAGTAACTACAACAATTGGTACTATTTTTGAAATTACATTTATATATTGTAGAATAAAGCAACTAATTATGATAGTGTTACTGTAATGAGAAGCAATAAGGGAATTTGCTGTGAGAGTATGTCTCCTAGTAATGTCAGAAACTACACGCACAAAATCTCACCAACATGACCACCCAAACATGAGCTGAACAAGGATGACACCAATGGACAAGAAAAAAAAATGGATGGGATGGATAGGGGAAAGCTCACAAGGCCTCAACCCTTCACAAAGAATTACAGGCAACTGAGGACTGTAAGGAGTGGGAGAAACATTCCTCCCCAGGGAAGAACACACGAACTGGTATATATATATATATATATATATATATATATATATATATATATATATATATATATATGCATGCAATAACAATTAAGGAAAAAAGAGACCATGGATTTGAGAGAGAGCAAAAGAGGGGTATATGGTAGCGTTTGGAGGTTAAAAAAAAAAAAAGAAAAGAAAAGAGAAATGCTATAATTATACTATAACAACAAAAACAAAAATTAGTTAAAAATTAAAATATTTTTAAAAAGCAGTAAGATAGACATTTTAAGGAAAGAAGAGAAAAATGTTTTAAATTCTATAATGTTAAAATAAAGGATAAATAAAAAGGAATGGAAAAGAGTACGAAAAGAAGTTTAAATATAATTCAGCAGAAAAATAAGAGAATAAAGTTAATAGTAAAAAACTCATTTGTCTTTTAAATCTTATTCTTGCTTGCCTCCACTGTCCAGTAATTATGCTGAATCTGAGCAGAGAAGACACAATTCTTATCTTGTTCCCAATGTCAGAAAGAAGGTATCTGGGGTTTTAGTATTAAATGATTGCCCACTACCGGTTTTACACAGATGACTTTGCCAGAAATTAGCATTAGATTTTATCAAATTGCTCTGTGTCAGGCTAACCTATGACAGCTCAGTGAGTAAAGTGCTTGCTGTTGAGCGTGACAGCTTGATCTGACCTGAAACACTCATGGTGGGAGGAGAGAAGAGACTCCATACATCAGTGTTCTGTACAGTCTAGATGATCAATGATATCCACACTCTTAGTTTTGTATGCGCTTAAGTATGCAGCATGAAGTATTCAATATATTTGATAAAGTTCAATACTGAGATTTTTGGGGTCTGGATTTTGCTTTTGGGAAGATATTTATTGATTCATGTGATAAAGTTGTAGATTACAAAATTATTTTTTTCAAGTCATTAGAAGAGACAAACTTCTCTTTAAGCCCTGCTTCAGCTTCATCTCCCACATCTGGGTATGCTTTATTTTTATTTGACTCACATGGAAATACTCTCAGTCTTCCCTATCAATTCTTGTTTGTCCCAAGGATTTTTACACATATGGAATTAATTAGTTAACTACTAACTACTGAGAAGTTTTTTAATTATTTTAATTATTTTTTTAATTAACTACTGAGAAATACTTTCAGATGTCCCAAATTTCTTCTGTTGTTGATTTCTGATTTAATGTTATTGTGGTCAAGGAATATACTTTGTATGTTCTGATCCTTTAAAGGTATTAAAAATTATTTGGACCCCAGCAGCTACAACTCCAGGCAGACTGCCCTCTCCCACAGAATCCCTGCACTCTCCTAGTGCCCCACTCCTCTCTAATTCTCCACCTTGTTACCACCTTGTTCCACGCCCAACTCAAGCAGAGGCTCTCTGCTTGGACTAGAGGCCAACTCAGCCTCCACAACTCCAGGTAGGCTACTGCTTGTCCACAGAATCCCTCCACTCTCTTGGTGCCCTCCCTCCCTCTCTCTGATTCTCCTTCTCTCTTTGTTGCCACCTTATCCCACTGCCCAACTCAAGTCGAAGCTCGCTGCTATATCAGAAGCCAAGCCAGCCTCTAGAACTCCAGGGGAGACTCACTGTAGGACTGAGAGTCCACACACACCCAAATCCCACCCAACAAATCCAGTGGAAATCTCCAGCCCTCCCCCACGCCACAGTGACCAGAAGACCAAAGAAACAGAGCCCAAGGAACAAAACTCTTATCCAATAAAGAAAAACTTAGGAATTGGCACCTAAACCTACAATCACCCCAAGCCCAGATACCTAAATGCCAGCATAAGAACACTATCAACAACAACCAGGGCAATATGGCACCACCAGAACCCAACTGTCTTATATAACAAGCCCTGAACTCTCTGACACAGTTGAAGAAGAAGAAATAGACCTTAAAGTTGGTTAACTTTATGAAGATAATAGAGGTCCTTAAAGAGGAAGTGAATAAATCCCTCAAAGAAACTGATGATAAGACAAACAATGGGAGGAATTGAGTAAATTCCTTGAAGAAACACAGGAAAACACAATTAGAAGAAATGAATAAATTCCTGAAAGAAAGCCAAGAAAAAACAAGCAAAGAATTGAAGGAAATGAACAAAACTGTTCAAGACCTGAAAATGGAAATAGATGCCATAAAGAAAACACAAACCAAGGGAATCTTGGAAATGAAAAACCTAGAAAAGCGATCAGTAACTACAGAGGCAAGCTACAGCAACAGAATACAAGAGATGGAAGAGAGAGTCACAGGAGTTGACTGAACCTGTTAGAAGAGAAAGTGGGGAATTAGCCTTGAATGCACTGGCAGAGGAGACAACTTCCCAAGCAGAACACTAATAGCTCAGGTACTAAAACCAACAATAATAAATAGGACTTCATGAAACTGAAAAGATTCTGTAGGATAAAGGACACTGTCAATAAGACAAAACAGTAGCCTAAAAGTGGGAAAATATTTTCACCAACTCCACTTCCAATGAAGGGCTAATCTCCAAAATATGTAAAGAACTCAAGAAACTAGACATCAACAAAACAAATAATCCAATTAAAAATGGGGTAGAGATCTAAACAAAGAATTCTCAAATCTGAGAAACACAAATCAAAACTACTCTTGAAATTCCATCTTACACCTGTCAGAAGGACTAAGATCAATAACACAAATGACAGCTCATACTGGCGAGGATGTGGAGCAAGGGAAACACGCCTTCATTGCTGGTGGGAGTGCAAACTTGTACAGCCTTTATGGAAATCAACATGGCAATTCCTCAGGAAATTGGGAATCGACCTACTTCAAGATCCAGCTATACCACTCTTGGGCATATACCCAAAGCACGTGCCATCTTATTACAAGGACACTTGCTCAACTATGTTCATAGCAGCTTTATTTATAATAGCCAGAAATTGGAAACAACCTAGATGCCCTTTAACCAAAGATGGATATAGAAATTTATATTTACACATTTACACAATGGAGTGTTACTCAGCTACTTAAAAAAAAAATTCATGAACTTTGTAAGCAAATGGATGGAACTACTAGAAAATATCATCCTGAGTGAGGTAACCCAGTCCCAGAAAGACAAATATGGTATGTACTCACTTAAATGTGGACATTGACTGTTAAGCAAGGGACAAAGGTCTTCTATAAAGGGCATGTACTACTAAATTGTATTTTAGTTAACGAAACTGTTCCAGTCATGAAGGCCCGTTCTTTATCACTGCAATTCTACCTACTAAATTTACAAGTGTTAAGAAACAAATAAATGGCTGCTTGCAACTCTTAATGAAATAATTGATTCAGAGCACCACGAATGGACGTTAAGACCACTGGGAACATGGAGATGAACCTACACATAACTAAACTACAAATATTCTTAAATCTCACGAAGCAGTCTTGAAAAATTTGAACCTGAATATAGCTGAGTTTCTCTTTAGACTTTACTTTCCATATACAGGAAGCACAAGGGCAAAATGAGCAGCTAAATAAAAAGAAGAGGAATGAATTGGATAAATCCAGAATAAAGGCATGGTACAGGAGAAGTGTCCAGGCTTTTAAATACTGAAGACTGCTGTTTAGATTTAAAAAAAAAAAAAAAAAAAAAGTTCAATTACCCAACAATAGCATTTGAAACTACTGAGAAATCTGAATGTGGGATTTCTAAGAAGTTTGTTAAGTTGATAATGCTAGCCATTAAAATGATGACAACAGAAATGTAGCAGGACTACGAAGGTGAAATTAAAAGGCTGGAGATCTGAGTTAAAATACAGTAGCAGGATTATGAGGTGGATCAGAAGGTACAGGTACACAGCCTGAAACTTGAATTTGATACCCAGGGCCCATATGATAGAAGGAAAGGGTTAATTCTTAGGTGTTGCATGAGCACCACACATACAAGGGTACAAATATACATGCACATTAACAAAAAAAGAAAAAAAAAGTAATTCTGTAACAGCAGTAAGAAAAAAGACAATGTGGGGAAATAAAGCTAGCTCAGGAAATGATGTTTCTTCTACAAGGAGCCTAATTCTTTTTTTAGTATTAAATATGTTTGAATTTTTTCATAATAAATGTCTGTTATGAAGAACAATTTTTAAAATGCAGCAGTGAGTTATAAGAACCACTGTCCTTCATGTGGTTTTTGTTTGGTTTTTTGTTTTTCTGTTTTTAAACACACCCACTCCAGAAACAGCATGTATATGACCCTGGGAAATCCCAGACTAAAATAACTCACCGCTTAGCAATCCTTTTGAAAGTGGTTTGAAACAATTCTTCCATAATATGTTGCTGTTCTTGACAAAGAATATCTGTCATCAACTGAAACAACATAGGACTCTGAGATAATTCCAATGCATCTAGAAACTAAAAATAGAACAAAAGAAATCCATTATCAGCATCATCAAAATATTTGTAGCTGTGATATTTAAAAGTTGCACACCACATACATACCAACAAGGTCAGAAGAGGGCACTGGATCCCCTCCAACTCAAGGAATGGATGGCTGTGGGTTCTGGGAATTGAAACCAGCTCCTCTCCAAGAGCAACAAGCACACTTAGTTGCAGAGCTATCTTTCTAGTCCTTTCTACTCTTTTTTTTGAGATAGAGTCTAATGTAGCTCAGGCTAGCTCCAATTTACTATGTAGCAAAGGCTATGAACACCAGATCCTCGTGCTGGTATTGCTCTAGTAACCTGAATTTTAGAAATAGAGAAAGGGGATAATAGAACGGTTTAGCAGGTAAGAGTGCTTGCTGTCGAGCTGCGCACTCTATGTTCTATCTCTAGGATCCCCATGTTGGGAAAGAGATCTACCTCCTGAAAGTTGTCCTCTGACTTTCCTCATACTCGACGGCACTCAGGTGTGTGCAGTTGCAGTGCATGCACACAGACACACATAAGCGCGCGCACACACACACACACACACACACACACACACACACACACACACCAGGTACATGGCAACTATGTTCTTAGCTTGTTTCCTTGCCTTCCTGCCTTCCTTCCTTTCTTCTTTCTTTTCTTTTGGTTTTTCAAGACAGGGCCTCTCTGTTGTAAGTAGCTTGTTTCTTATGTTTCAAATTTTCTTCAACTGCTTTAGTATCTTATTTGCACTTATGTTCAACTATTCATATCAAAAGAAAGTACTAAGGATCTAATGTACATCTTTGTAGATACTAAAACCATTAGCATTAAAAAACAGGGTGATGTATAGATGTATAGATTTGGCTAGGATATATGATGTTTCAAGTCCAATTTTCAACACTGCAAAAACCAAAAAACCAAGAAAAACAAAACATTTGGGTTGTTGCAGAACAGGATACTTAACAGACCTCCAACATACTCAGATTTGAGGTCACAATAATAGAAGGACCCAAAAAGATCTGCTTCTTGCTGCATTTGTTGCCAAGGTTGACCTGAAGCTCATGGCAATCCAACTTCTCCATTAGAGGAAAAAAGGAGAAAGAAACAAGCTAAACAAACAGCTGAGAACACTCAAGGAAATAATCAGACAAATAGAGGAATGTATCTAAGAAGTTTCCTGTTTTCTTCCAAAAACTGAATGTCATAGAATGACAAAATCGAGGAGATATGATGTAGCTCTGGACTGAGACTGGCAGTTCAATGCAGTCACCAAGGGGACTCTGAGCATTTCTCTTTTTTTTGAGGGGGTAGCTATCTATGGGGAATTTAGAGGAATGTGAATATAGACTAGATCATAGAATAATTTAGAGAATTGATAAATTTTTAAATATGAAAACAATACTGTATCTTATTTTAAAGGCATGCATACTAAACTAGGGATAAATCATCATGTGTTTCAAACTACCCTAAATTTTCAGCTAAAACAAACAAAACAAACATAAAACCAGAAATATGTACTTCCATCAAAAGAAGAAAAAGAATGACAAAATGCTTTTGGTTATTTTAATATTTATTTCCTAATTCCTTTAACTCTATCTTTAGAAAAAATATATAAAAAGGATAAAGCAGAAGATATTCTGTGTGGATGGATGCTGTTTGTAAATTGGCCTATCCATAGGGCTGCCTTGTGTTCTTACAGCATGTTGATCTGTGTCCCATGGATGGACTCAGAAGGAAGCCGTAAAGCCTTTCATATCCAGTACTGGTCACCATATATATAGCAGCTACTTTCCACTGCATTCTTTTCTTTAGGTGAGGATGTCTAAGTCTAACTCAGACCTAATAAGAAGAAAGCCATACTTGCCTCTCCTTGGAGGAGAAGCAAAAATACTATTATTATGCAGGAAGAGCATGCAGACAAGATGTATACATCTGCCTATGTCACAGGCTTACAGCCACCCAGCATGTATGTGTGTATGTGTGCGTGCGTGTGTGTGTGTGTATATATATATATATATATGTATATATATATATATATATATATATATATATATAAATATTTTTTTTTTAAATGGAGGAGAGATGTTGTCCCTATTCCTGTGTGTGTTGTGTTCTTTCATTGCTCTATTTATAAGAGACTTAAAAACAAAGACAATCTTGCTTTTGGAATATTTAGATTAATACTCATTATTCTCTTTTTTCCTTTCATTATTAGAACACGACATTTAGTTGAATACACAGGGTCCAAAATTAAAATGATATTACATCCTTGCCTGAATGTGGCAATTAGCATGTCACCAGAATAGAAATTATATGTGCAATTCCTGCCTTGCAACTTAGGATAGAAGGGATGTACTCTAATATCCTTTGTTGTATAGCAGTTTCCTCTGAGCTAGAAAGATTCTATGCAGAAAACCCCATTAAAACAGCAACTAAACAACACAAAATACCTTCAGGAAGTCCCTGAAACTGATCAGATTCATTAAGGCCCTCCCTTCCCAAAAATCTTTTATAAACATAGACTGGTCCGAGTCATTCTCAGAGAAGCCCAATACCCTGAAGAAGCAGAGACCAGCCCAACTGCCTAAAAACAAAACAAAACAAAAGATCAGCTGAACTACCTGAAAGAGGTTTAGACCAACTGAGCCTATAAAGGACACTCTCCAGCCTGTTGAGCTGCCTGTAGGCTGTGCAGTATGTGCCAGGTTTCCAGCTTTGGTGAGGTGTCATCCATGCTGGGGTGGTCTTTGATGATACAGCTGTCTTTGAGTCATTTATGCTCCTGTAAATAATCCATTCCCCATGTTCCTGTAAGTAGCCCTAATAAAACTCATTGGTTCACCAAGTTGGATTTTGAAGGTATCCATACTTTGGGTCTATTATGGGCTCCCTATCTGGGGTGAGTAGATGTGTGTGTTGTGTCTACCCAGGAAAAGACAGTTTCACAACACTCTTTCTTCCTCTTTGTTGGCCCAAAATGGGACAAAACTGCAGGATCTATCGCACCAATATGAGATGAGCCGGGAATTATGTGAGCAAAATGTAAAAGGAAACCAGGCACCAAACTGTTCCAGGTTAACAACCAAGGCTCAGGCATCCAACATCCTGTTTAAACCACTAGTATTCTAGGGATGTTTACCTATATTGAACAATATCTGTGACAAGCATTAAATATGCTGCAATCACTACCTTCAGAAAATGGAACTAAGTAATATTTTAATTCTCAGATAATTTTGATTTATAATTTACACATCATTAAACTTTACACAGAAACTGGCAAGACAGCTCAGCAAGGAAATGTGTTCGCTACCATTCCCACAACCCACATAAGAGAAGGTGAGAACTGTCTCTGGCAAGTTGTTTTCTGACTTCCACACTTGAGTTATATGCAAACCTCTTTGCCCCAATGAACAAGTAAATGTACTAAAACACAGACTTTACATAGGCAATCCATTTTATGCATGTATTTTACAACTTTAAAAATGGACTGAAAATGAATTGCAAAGGATTGGATTATGCATGAGTCTCACAGAATTGTACTGTAATAGAGCTCTTCTCTGATTCTGGATCTTCTACCCACTCAAGAAATATAACAATATGTCAATATTCTTGATAAACACTGTCAGAACACAGTCCCAAGAATAGTTGTGTGAGGGGAATTCTAAATGCTTGTAAGAAAACTCCAAGAAAACAAGACCAGAGTCTTGTGACCGCAGTTTCTTCAAAAACACGTAATTGTTCTTGGAATATGCTTTCATGCACCTCCCAGGTGTAGCAGACAGGAATGTATTTACTTTAGACTATATTACAAGTGGCTACTGCTACGTGTCTATATGCCTTTACAGAAAAACATGCAGCTTATGCTTGTGATTATATACAGCTTGAACGCATGAGAACGTTACTCACATAACCCTTCTTAACCTTCACAGAATAAATTGGTAGAGGCTCTGAATAAAGTTGGCTATTACATAAGATATTAGTCCACCTCATTTTTAGGCTCTATTCTCCCAGGTCCCACTGCCTCTAGAGTGGCAATCAAAACTCTTCAATAAAATACTAGCAAATGGAACCCAATTGTAAGTTAAAAAACATGATTCATCATAATCAAGTACGAGTTGTGCCAGAAATACAAGGACAGTTCAGTTTATGCAAATCAATAAATTTAAGACACCACAACAAAGGAACAAAAGAAGAAAAGAAAGTAAAACAACTATATAACCAAGCAATCCCAACTACTAGGTTGTATACCCAGAGGAAATACAGTCAATATAGACATGCGCACTCCTGTATTTTTGCAGCCCTATTCACAATAGAAAATAAATGGAAACAACTTACATGTCCATCACCTAATGGAAGACTAAGAAAATATGGTATATCTGTAAGTCTATCTACACACACACATATACAAACAAATAATAGGAGGCTATTAAGCCTGAAATGAGCTGTAATCCTATCACTTCTACCAGCACAGATAAAATTGAAGACCATTAGACCATTATGTTCAGTGAAATACTCCAAGCACAGGAATATAAATGATTTCACTATACATGGAATCTAAAAAACTGAACTTATAAAAACACAGAGTAGAGTGGTGATTACCAGAAGTTGGAAACAATGAAGGGACTGTGGGGACAGGAAAGTATGGGGACGTGTTCACTAATGGGTACTAGATTCATTACACAGATACAAGAAGTTCTGGTGTGCTACTGCACAGTAGGGTGACTACAGATGACAGTGATGTATAGAATACATTTAAAAAAAAAAACAAGGATCTTGAAACTTCTGATTACAACAAAATGATAAATGTTGAAGAGATAGATATGTTTAACTTGCTTTAAATACTATATATACCTATATTAAACATTACATGGTATCCCATTTGTATGTTCAATTTTTAATTTCTCATGTACCAATTAATGTAAATTAAAAAATTTAACCCTCCTAAAATATAACAAAAAGAAAAAAAAAATCAACCAATGCTTTGCTGTTGACACTACTAAAAACTAACCTTTTTCATGCAGTCCACATAATTATTGTACTTTAAGGAATTGAGGGGAAATTCATCAGACTTCATGGGAAAATTAGAAACGATGAGCTTTTTCAGAATCTGCTTTAGGTTTTCTAGATTGCCTCCAGTCAGACTGGTGAAGAACGGAAGAAGAATGATAGCCTGGCCCTGGAAAGCAATGCAGACAAATGTAAATCACACGCATCGTGGCTTACAGATCCTGAGGACTAAATAAAATCACTACTTTCTATAGACTACTAAAAATGGGCTGAATGAACTCAACAAATGACTTTTGGGTGACACCAAAATCAACTTGAATGTGGCGATGTACCTCAGCTTCAATTCTAGAAGCTCGCAGGCTGACATGAAGGAGAACATGAAATTGGGACATGGAATGCCTGCACGAGGGGAAGCTGGAAGGACGTAGAGGTGAATAAATATGGAACTAGGTATTGATTCCTACCTCCTTTGAATAATGGGGAAATTCTGAAATTTTTGCTTTGAAGGAGAAACTGCATGAGTCCTACATAACACACCAAAGAATTATCCAATAAAAAAATTGTGGTCATTCATAAAGACCACGTCATAAGGACTTTAAACTTAGCAACAAGAAAATTACTTTTCTTGCCCCTGCAATCACTAAAAGATTTTAATAGGAAAAAAAAGACTGAAAAATAGATTGAAGTTACTATAGCAAACCCAAAATAACAATTTAAATCTGATGTATACAAGCATAAATGCTAATGACTGTATTATGGTTATATCTTAGAAGAAATGTTGGGCTGAGGAGGTAGCTCACTGGGTAAAGTGTTTGCTATATGTGCATGAGAGCCTGAGCTCTGATCTCCAAAACTCAGGTGAAGCAGACCCAGCAGTGCACATCTGTAATCCCTACTCCAACAGTAGTGAGATGGGTGGAGAATGGAAAAATCCCTGGAAACTCATGAGCCTGCCGTGTGGCGTATGCAGCAGCAAACGAGATCTTGTCTTAAGACAGAATTCAAAGATCTGTAACAGAGGCTGTCACCTGATCTCCATGCATGTGCTGTAGCATATGTTTGCTCACTTGTCCGCGCACATGCAAGCATGAACATCGCCTGAGGAGACATAATGAAGTGCATGAGATCAGCTAGACCAAAGCCTGCGTCTCTTTCATGAGGAAAAACCTATGTTGTTCAAAAATATCTGCCCACACTCAGATGATAGGCACTCGGGGTTATTATGTCAATGTTTTCATTATTACATGTTGCAATTTTTCCACAACCCCTCCCCAAAAACTCAACATGAGAAATACACAAAAATGCAAATATGTAAGAATAAAGGGAACGTATCTAAAAGACCAATCTTCTCAAGTCATCTACCTTTAAATGCAGACCCAACTTTGTATCAGCAAGGAGACTAGTATACGTTGTGAAGATTTCAGAAAATGAGCTGTGACTGGTGTCAAAAGATAAAGTTGAATCAATCTAAAGGGAGATAAAACAAAACAAATTTTAACATACATTTCAAACGCTTAAATTTAAATTTAAGCACTCATCTTATTTGTTCTTGAACCTTAAAAACATTTCAAGAATGTTGCTATAAAATATACTATTTTCTACTAAGAAAAAGTCTGTAAAGACAAAAACAATAAAAAATATAAAATGATAAGTATGATAAACAATGGTATAACACGTGGGGAAAAGTAAAAAGTAACTGGCAGATATGTCTCTGAAATATATTTATCAAACAAATGAGTTTTTGAAGACACTTTCACCACAGTGTTTAAACGTAAGTTACAGAGTTCAAAATAATAAACATTCCATCCATGGTGGTATACGTCTGTAATCTCAGCACTCAGGAGATTGAGGTAGAAAAATATGAAAGTTCAAGGCAGGCTAGGCTACATAGTGAGACTGTACATCAAAAAGAACAACAAACACCAAACACTAGCATAACTAAGTATGAATGCATTTTAAATTCTTTTCAAAATACCTGCAATATTTTTGCCAGTAAGGACAGCACTGTCATTTTGTCTTCTGGAGCAGAATCTGTGGCCCACCATGAATCACACTTCTTCCAGTTCTGCAGAATTGCAGCTGCAAGCTTCAATCCTTGGTGTTTCTGAACAGCTCGATCCCTGAAGCTCTGATCTAACATACCATTCAAAACATTGCTCACCTGGAAAAATTTTGAAGAGTGAAGAAAAATTCTTAATATTGATAGGAATAAAAAAATTTACACCTTCACAGCAAAGTTATTCTTGGAAAAAGAAGATGTTATCTTCAATGGATGTTTACCTACTTAACAATTTAAGAAGCACATTGTAACATAAATTTTCCCACAGAAAGCAGAGGTGGCCCACTGATGCCTTTGTGCCCATTCTGCCACTGAGGGGGCCAGCATTCTCCATGAAATTCCACTTAGAAAAGGAGGTAAGTGCTCTTCTGTGAACACAACTACCACCACATGCATACACATAGTTTCTGTTCTACCACAGCCTTTGCAACAGAATAACATAATTAATTTTGATTAGATTAACGCTCCCATCATTCTGACAACCTAAGTATTTTTCACAGATGCTTCATGCAGTATACTAACCAACATATTTACCTTCTTGTACATCCTGCTCTTGCTACAGCTAAATCTTGGTAGATTTCTTAGTTATTTTCAATGTGCCTATCCTTAACTTGTCATCAAGCTCTTCCCAAATAAAATTAATTATACCATTCCATCTTTGCTAATCAGCAAATTACCTGCTTCAGGAGACATAGCTCTTTCTATGTTGTGGCAATACCCCATCCTCTCCTCTGCACAGGATGGAATACAACACTTTCCTCTTTTACAGCTTACTGCCTTCTAACTATCTACCTGGCAGCTTTTTCACAAGAGGTGAACAAGGAAATACATCCCTTTAGGGTCTGGCTTTTCTAAAACATGTGTATTCTACTGCCACACATAACTGAGAACTTGGCTGCCTTTCGAACTCCAAACTTTTAGTCCTGCAGTATTCACAATTCTGTTGACAAAACAAACGTCATTCAATTTCTTGATCCTTCTACACATAACTAGCTTATCTCCCTTCAGAATTTTCAGATCTTTTCTCATGGTGAGAAAATATGCCCCAGGTGTAATCATTCCCAAACTCAGGGCAAGCCATTCCACAGCCCTTTTACACATGAGAACTCCACTCCACCACTGTTTCGACAAAGGCCACTTTCCGCTGAGTTGCGGTCCTGTCCACTCAGTTCTAGGGCCCTTCATCATTTTTCTTTTTCTTTCTTTCTTTACTTTTTTTGGGGGGAAGGGGGACAGGGTATGTATGTAGCCTATGGCTATAGCCCTGGCTGTCCTAGAACTTGCTAATCGATCAGCTGATCAGCTGGTCTTGAACTCACAGAGAACTGCCTGCTTATGCGTCCAGACTGCTGGGATTAAAGGTGTGCATCACTGCACCTATCACTTTTATTTTGCTTTTGTTTTGTATTTTCATCCTACTCTCTGTGAGTTCCTCAATTTTATTTTTTCCACCTACTCTGTTTTTTGTTTTTTTTTAAATTTCAGATACCTATGCTTAATTCCAGAGGATTCTTTCGTATTCTCCAATCTTCTCGTTCAGTAGCAATTCTTTTTCCCTCATTCATTCTCTCTCTCCTGCTTACCTCCCTCCATGCCTCCCTCTGACACAGCCTTGCCACCCTCTTCTGCCACAGGTAGGCTAAGAGCCTGAACTGGCACATCTGTCCTGCTTTACAGTTTTTGTCATTCTGATTGTTCTTTTTCTGCAACTATTGAGACTGATTTTGGATTTTTCTTTCTTAACCTCATTCTGACATTTTAAGAGTTGTGAGGAAGGAACAACGATAGTGAATGAAACTTTATATATATCATTTTCACCAAAGTTTGAACAATTAAACTCAAAATGTTAGATCTATGGCTCTACATGTTTATTCCTCACAAATTCCTAGTAGCATTTAGAATGAAATACTTCTTTAAAATGGACAAGAATGGTGTGCATAAAAGGTCAGCTTAGTAGAAAATTATAACGCTCTTAAAATACTAAGAAGTTCAGTTTTTTACTACCTACAGAGCAGGTTGCAGGTCACATTTCAAAATTCCGTAATATAGGCCAGGTTTAGTAGCATATACCTTTAATCCCAGCAGCTGGGAGGCAGAAGCAGAGAAGAGACAGAGGCAGGAATATCTCTGTTAAGTTTGAAGCCAACCTGGTCTATGAAGTGAGCTCCAGGGCAGCTAGGCCTACATAGTGAGACTCTGTCTTAAAATAAGATAAAATAAACAAAAACAAAACAACCCACAAAAATCCCCCAAATTAAGCAAACAAAAAGCAAATATATAGCTGGGTAGCATTGGTGTACACTTTTAATCTCACACTCAATAGACAAGAGGCAGACAGATCTCTGAGTTTGAGGCTAGCCTGGTCTACAGAGCAAGTTCCAGGTCCAATACCTTGACTCAAAAAATCAACCAAACAAACCCCCAGAATATTACTAAATATGGCTCTCTAAAAGGTTACTATGATGGGGCAAAGAGGGTTGTGGCAAGAACATGCAGGAAAATAGGGCATGTCACTAAAGCTGGGGAGTGCTCTGAAGCCTGGTTGGAAGTACGGAGGACTAACCTATAGGTGGTGTTGGTACAAAAACACCACTGGGCACACAGCAGGCATGGAAGCTCCAATATGACATTCTAGCAAAAGTCAGTATCCTGCAGTGTAGATCGTGCCTTGTAGTGTTAGGCCAAGAGATTTAAGGGGCATGAGGGAATGGAAAAAGTAACCAATGTCTTAATATCTATTAACACTAGCTTTATGAAGACTGTTTTGCTTCTGTGGATTTTATTTTCATACATTAGCAAGACGTTTCAAGCTCTTAGGATGATGTCTAGTTTTAAGAAAAAACATCAGAAAAGTAACAATCCCTTGTAGCATTAGACAAAGAAAATACTTAAAGGAAAAGTTCCTTACCATTTTGGGATTATCTGCTGATGACTTCATGAGTTCTGCTACAGCAATATCAAGATTTTTCAATAGCTCACTGTTGATTATTTCTGAGAATAAGCTATAAAAATATTCCCCATGGGAGAAACTGATATTTTTCTGTGAACTGCCCAAATGCTGAGTAGACAACAGCGTAGAATTCAGTAGCAAATTCACGAGGTGTTCACACTAAGGAAGAAAGAAGACTTCACTAGAGAACACATCTGCCAGAAAGACCCTGAGGTAGTGGATCCACAGTAAGTCTACAAGGACCCTTCCAAAGAGTCTGATATATGAAGACAGGATTCATTTAAATTATAAAATTTAACTTAACTTCTATTTTCTAGGTTTCACTTTGTGAGAGAAACCACCTAAATTGATATGGCTTCCAAATTTCCAGAAAAATCTTTATCTTTTGTTCAGAGTGTAGTCTAATATGAACTTGTTTTGGACAACTGAAACGTGATTGAACACATCAATGAGACAAAGAAGAGGTTCCTGTAATGGGAAAAGTAATAAGGAAGGATGGAATGGAACAAATGCACAGGGATGACTGCAGATCTCAGCTACAGCAGATAATCTGAGGCCAGCTCTGCTCAGTTTAAAGTCATGAGGACTTTGGTTGTGGTGTCTTGGGTGCCTCTGGGATTATCCTCCAGGGTCCCTTTAACCAACCATTCCAAGAAAACAAGGATAGGGAAAGAAGCATGTCAACACAGGTTAACTTTAGGGACAAAATGTTCTTTGCCTAAAGTCCTTTTGGAAACAAAGCTGGACAGATAAAACTTCAATTTAAGAATGTTAAGCTTTTTACTCTCTTTTAAAAAGTATCAAAGGAGACAGTCTTAGAGAGAAAGTCAGTACATGTAAGTTAATTATAATACATGTTCATCTAAGACCTTACTAACTAAACTTCACAATTTTTAGAGATATACCACAAGTTAAGTTATATAAGTCGCTCAATAGGAAGTGTGGAATGCATCTGTTTTTCCTACCAGTCCTCCAAAAACAAAGGCTAATTCCAGGAGTCCATTGGCCAGGCTCTTACAGCTGGGGTCCAATGGCTGCAGGCACTGCCTTTCCTCTGCAGGTGCAATGCCTTTATAAACCAAAGACAGCAGTCTCATGCCAATGGAATGATGCAGTGCTGTAGACTAAAGGAAACATGACATTAGTACCTGGTGAGAGAAGGTGTTTAACACAAAAACACGATGTTACTCCTTTAGTAAGTCTGTGTTAGCTAACACTGATGAACATTTTCCAATGCTTTGGACAACTCGAATCCAGCTTTCATTTAAGTCTTTCTGTGATACAGGTACTACAGCAATTGGTTCCTAAAATGTTTCAGGTTAGTGAAAATTTTTCAACTGTACTTTACTCTTCTTTTATTTTATCTTTACTTTCATACCCAAATTCTAGACAACACCTTCATGTTAAGTGTTCTGTAATTTCTATTTCAGTATATCCTGTTTGCAAAATATTTTAAACAAATAATGTACATATAAATACCAATTTGTACTAATATAATTAAATTACCATAATGAAGCGAAAAGATATATAAAATCAAATTAATTATGATTACCTGAGATGGTGATACAACATGAAAGAAGCCAGCTTTGTGAATCTGTCTATAGGCTGATAAGACAGAGAGCAACCTGGTCCTTTCTTGGCGATCATCAGAGCTATACAAGCTAATGGCACAGAGCTCTTCAATACTGGCCATGAGAAAAACAGAAAAACAGGTGTTGGGAAGTATTTGAACATATCTCCAGATACTGTTATTTACTGATTGCTGTGTGTACCCCTGTACCTTTAGAGATTATCACTGTGCTGGCAGCCTGAAGTGTTGGCAGGATGTGTGATTTCTATAGCTGAAAAGGCCTGCATTATAGATGTAAATGGCTGTTGCTTTCTGTTATAGGACTGTTTCCTATATCTGTCAAAGGTTGGGAGAAAAGTAATTGAAGCTGCACTCTAAAGTTGTTGTTGAGGAAATCTCATGGCACTCATCCCAGCCTCAGGCAACAATAGGAGTGAATCGCTCCCATTGGGCTTTGTGCTTCCCCACTATAAAGGAGACATAGTTTAGCTGCTGAAGGGTTGTGGGAAGAGTTAACCTATGAGATATCTTTCATCATGTAAATAGACTTATTGGATCAGAAAGGAGGAGCTTTAATTGAATAAAACTCTGGAGGATGAGGCAGTTGGAGTTGGCAGTTGAAGACAGCTCTTGCCATTTCTCTCTGCTGAGGCCTGGAGGCTTGTATCTATGAAAATGTCTCCTGGTTTTTATTAAACCCTTGCTGGATTAATTAACTACAACAACCAGGTAAGAATACACTAAGGACCTATGTGTACTGTTATAAATTCACTAATCACCTAGCTCTCAAACTCGTTAATACAGTCCTGGAAAACACAAAGGTAACACCAGAAAAAAGGCTCACAGGACAAATCAGCCATGGAAAGCAAATGTAGTGTTAAGCACATCTAATGTTCTCTCAAATCATACATTCAGGGAAGGAATTAATGAAGCTCATGATTTCTGAAAAACATAGTAGATAATTTGTTTCACACACACACACACACACACACACACACACACACACACACACACACACGCTGAGAAGCCTTTCTTGAGGACATTGCAGCTGTGAACGTGGATGTCAGGAACAGTGGATGTGTGAAGACCTTAAATCACAGTAACTGTGAGCATGGCCGGAGTGCCCACCTCTGTACTGACACTTTCTCCTTCAGGTGAGTCTCCAGCACGTCTCTGAATGGGGACTTCTTTAGTGCTTTCATCAGGTTCACACAAATGCTGGGAAGATGGTTCATAACCTGGACGTCGCCAATATTGAAACCTAGGCTCGTGGGATCACATAGCATTTTCACTAAGACCTTCATAAGGTTTGTGCTACACAAGTCCTTCTCCAGGACCTATAAAAATAGAAAAGAGAGACTGGATGAAAGTACTTCTTTGTCAGAAGCTCTCTTTTCATCACTGACGATCTCTTTCATCATCAGTATAAACAAGGTCCACAAGGCTGGGAATATTAACAATACTGAGTTTGGCAGTACTTGGGAGCCAGCACTTGGGAGGCAGAGGCAGGTAAACTCCAGGCCACCTTGGTTTACATTAAGTCCTGGCCAGAGATGCTTAGTTTTCACTTGTCTCAAAAAAAATTAAATTACATAAGTAAATAAATAAAATGTGTATACAAGCATCTCTATGCTGACTTTGATTCCTTTAGGTATATAATGAGAATGGCATGCCTGGGTCGCATATGGTGACCACTTTTAATTTTTAAGGAACATCCATACTGATTTCCACAATGGTTGGACTAATTTACATTAATCTTTAGTGAAATTACAGTGCTAGGCACGGAACCCATGGCCTACACACGGCAAGCAAGCACTTCCCCACTAGCCCAGCCCCTCAAAGCAGCATTTGATTTCCTTTTCCTCTCATCTTCACCAGTATTTGTTACTCTTTGTTTTGTTCTTGTTGTTGTTTTTTCGGAGACAGGGCTTCTCTGTTGTAACTCTGGCTGTCCTAGAACTCACTCTGTAGACCAGGCTGGCCTCGAACTCACAGAGATCCTTCTGCCTGCCTCTGCCTCCCAAGTGTTGGCGTTAAAGGCATGAGTCACCACTGCCTGGCACTGTTTGATTTCTTGATGCTATTTGAATGGGGCATCTCAATGTAGTTTTGGTGTGTTTCTCCCTTGTGGCTAATGATCTAAGAGAAACTTAAAAAAAAAAAAATATCCCCAATATAAAATACTAATATCAAATTAACAGAGCAGGAGGTGAGTCCCTACCTTGTGAACTTCTGGAGAGGCACTGAGCAGGGTTGTGGTAAATTCCATAACACGGACCAAGACTGTACATTTGCTGTAGTTGTACTTTTCTTCCTCTTGTAGGCTGGGAGGGCCAGTTGTCACACTAGTGCCAAAGCACTGTTCTACTGCTCTAGCATCATGTGTTGCTATGCTTTCTAAAAAGAAAGCCACTGACTTCAAAAGTGAAGACTGTGTATTAGTACCTAGGAATAATAGTAAAATATTAGTGTGTATTTCTTCTTAACTCTAAAACATGAAGTTCCTTCTTGAAATACATTCAACAAAACTTAAATAATTTTTCAAAGACAAAAAGGTTAAAAGATGAATAAAACAGAAGAGATTCTTAGCTTCTTAATTCAAATTTTGAACTGAATTATAATCCAAATAGAATTATATTGCAGATATACACAGTAACATTGTCTATACAAGGTCAGGTGATTTGTCTATGTATTTATTTATTGGTATAGTAGGATTGAACATAGGCCTCCTCTATGCTAGGAAAGTACTCTAGCACTGTGCTCTATCCCCGGCCGCTCTGCTACAGTTTGAGCACTTGGTCCCAGTTGGTGTAGCTATTCTGGGAATTCTGCAACTCTTAAAAGGTGAGAATACTTAGAATTCACAGATCCATGGTGCTGTCTTTGTGGATGTCTATGTTTATCAATCATGAGGTGAACATATCTGCCACAATAAAGCCAGGCTCTATGGACTGAGCCCTCTAAAACAATGAGCCAAAACAACTCTGTCCTTCAAAGCATTTATGTCAGGATTTTTTTCACAACAACATAAAGTTTGACTAACACAAGTCTTGACTCTTATTACTTATGAGAATTATCATTTAAAAGAGCAATTGGAAACTCATATAAAAAAGACTTAACAAATAAATATATATGTTAATCTCTAACAGATATTTTAAAACTCCTATGGTTTGATCTTACACTGAAATTTAATCTAATATAATAATGGCAAAATAACAAATAATGTTCATTTTACCATTTTTTGGTCTTTGAGACAGGGTAATGCTTATATAGCCTAAGTCCTGAGGTAATGTCTACCTGTAGAGGCCACAAGGTTTTGTGCTCAGAAATAAACACTAAAGAGACCTGAAATGTTATACACACAGGGTTGTCTTTTGAAAGGAAGAGACATATAGCCTGTTTATGCCCAGAAGGCTGGGAATGGATGTGATTAATAGCCTCTGCACTACCTGTACCACTGAGGCCACACCTGGCTCCCCTATACTCTTACAAACAGGACTGAAAGTGGTTAATAGCCTAGTGAACTTAAAGCTATCTGTATGACCAAGACCACACCAGATCTCCCCCAGGCCGTTAAGATGATAAATGTAGTCTATCTAGGGAACCTACCTTTAGGGAAGAAGTGACATATCCTTTGAAATGAGTCTCAATATAATTATGTGTTAAGCTTTTCTGTGCACATGGGATTGTGTTACACCAGGGAACATTTTTCCAAATTGTTCTGTACTTGAATATGCCTAAAATAAACTGCCTGTTGTGTCAGACTCTCAAAGTTTGAACCAACATTGACTAATGATGTTGAACCAGACTTCCTTTTTACCTCATGTGAATTGACACTTTGCTGGCTGTAGTGTTTTCAGAGTCACATCGCCCCCCCCCCCAACATACACACAGAACACACACATCCATCCTTGATATTAAGGTGTTTTGCTTGGCTGCAGAATGATGGATCCTGTGATCTTGTTTTCGAATCCATTCTGCTATTCTGTTTTTTTTGCTTGTTTGCTTGTTTGTTTTAAATTGGGAAATTAAGATTACTGGAGTTGAGAGTTATCAATAAGCAGTGTTTATAGATTTCTACTATTCTGTTGTTATGGTATGGTTTTTTCCTCTGTCTTTTGATTTGCTGGTCTGGGATTATTTATTCTTTATATTTTCCTGAATGTGGTTAACCTCTTCTGACTGATGTTTTCCTTCTAACACCTTTGGTAGAACTGGATTTGTATATAGATATTAAATTTGGTTTTATTGTGGAATGTTCTTCTTTCTCCATCCATTCTTACTGAAAGTTTTGCTGGGTATAGTAGACTGGGCTAGCATCTATGGCCTCTTCAAGTCTGTAGGACATCCTTCCAGGACCTTATGGCCCTTACATTCCCCATTGAAAAGTCAGGTGTTATTCTAATACATCTGCCTTAATATGTTATTTGGTCTTTTTCCTTTGCAGTTTTTAATATTCTTTCTTTGTTCTGTATATTTACTGCTTTGAATATTATGTGTTGTGGGGAATTTCTTTTCTGGTTCAGTTTATTTGGTGCTCTGTACACTTCTCACACCTTGATACGCAAATTTAAGTTAAGGAAACTTTGTTCTATGATTTTGTTGAAAATATTTTCTGTGCCTTTGTCCTGGGTGTCTCCTCTTTCATCCATTCCTGTTATGTGTAGATCTGGCCTTTCCATAGCATCCCAGATTTCCTGAATGTTTTGTACCTGGATAGATTTTTAGATTTAATATTTTCTTTGGCTGAGCTATCCATTTTATTTAACTTTTCAATGCCTGAGATTCTCTATTTTATCTCTTGTATTCTATTTGTGAGGCTTACCTCTGAAGTTTTTTTACTTCCTAAAGTTTTCATTTCCAGATTTACTTCAGTTTGGGCATTTTTGTTTGTTTTATTGTTTTAGTGATTCTATTTCTAGTTTCATGTCTACCTTCACCATTTCAATACACTGTTGTGTTTTCACATACTTCATCAGTGAATTTATTCATATCCTCTTTGAGGTCCTTAAACATATTCATAGTAACTATTTTGAAATTCTTATCTTGTGCTTTCACTATATTATACTTCTTAAAGCCTACTGTAGTAGGGTTACTGGGTTTTGATGGAGGTATATCATCTTAGGCATTTATGATTGTGCTTTTGCACTGGTGTCTAGGCATCTGGGTTTGGGATGATTTTGAGTCTAGGTGTTGATCTCTGGGGTTTTTGTTGGGTGGGTGTTGTTCCTTGGTTTCTGTTGTCTTCTCTGGATCTTAGACATACATGGTGGCTGTGGGCTAGTTGTTAGGGAATGCTTCAGAGTCCCTGTCAGGTGTGGACACTGGGGGTCCTGGGTAGAGCATGTTTCTAGGTATTAGGGCTGACATAAAGGGTTGGGAGTGGCTAACAGGGGGAGTGCTGAAAGGGTCTACAGGAAGGAAGAAAGCTGGGTCTGCCACAAGGATCAGTGGAGTCTCTAGGGAGTGCATTCAGACGGGGAGGACAAGTCCCTGCAAGTGGTCTGCTATAGGCTTGGGATGAGACTAGGTATTTGAAATGGAGAACAGGAAGGAGAGTAAAGATTACCCACCTGAGTTCCAGGCCATATGGCCAGTGGGTTCCAAGGTAGAGAGTATCTCTGGATATTAGCAGCTGTTACAGAGGGGTTGGGTGAGAGAGGAAAGCTAGGTCTGTAGAGAGGATATTTGGAATACACAGGGAATGCAGGTAGAGGTTGAAGGCTGGCAGCTGTAGGTAGTCTGCTACAGGGCTGGGAATCAGACTGGGGAATTTGCAGTGGTATACAGAAGGCCTCTAATGTTCTTGAATATATTCACAATTGCTAATTTTGAAGTCCTTGTCTTGTGCTGCAGCTAAATTGCATTTTGGGGCTCGTTGTAATAGGGCTGGTGGTTTCTGAAGGAGTCATGTTGTGCTGGCTGTTCATATTTACATTTTTGACTGAGATCTAGGCATCTAGAGGTATGACGTCCAAGGTATTTCTTGGTGAAGATATCTCATTCTTTCTTTGTTGGGTGGGCATACTGTTCCTAGGTTGCCATTGCCCCATGCTGGATCCTTAGCAAGCATGGTAGCTCTGAGCTTCCTGGTAGAGAATGTTTCTGTGGGTTGGTGCATGACACAGTGGAATGGAGATGGGCTAAAAAGAAAGGCTGAAAGGGCAGGGGGCAAGTGCTAGGGTGATCTGGGTATGAATCAAGAGGTGGATTCACCAGGAATGGAGGTAGGGTGGGAGCAGGGGCTCCTGCAGGCAGGCTGCAGCATGACTAAGAAGAAGTCTAGAGAAACTAGAATCAAGTATTACATTCTTTGTTTGTTTGTTTGGGACAGGGTTTCTCTGTTGTAACTCTGGTTGTCCTGGAACTCACTCTGTAAACCCAACTGGCCTCGAATACACAGAGATCCACCTCCCTTTGCCCCCAGGAGTGCTGGGATTAAAGGTGTGTACCACCACTGCCCCGCAAGGATTACATCCTTAAAAAAGTTAAGACAGCCTTCAATAAAACAAGTCATTGCCCTATTTCATCACTAAGAATCTGTTAAATAGAGTGGAAATATGTATTTTAGAATTAATCTGTTATGGATTTTGCTATATTTGTTATATTAATCTGTTATAACATTTTGCTCAGCAACAAACTATAAAACAGTGTTCCCATAAAACTGTACCACCTAGTGACATAGAGTATTACTGGGAGTAGGGGAATCTTTAGAAGGTGGAGTAGGTAGAATAAGGTAAAGTTACTGAAGGTGTGTGTACTTTAGGGGATATTGAGACTATAGTCTCACTTTTTATTTACTTTGCTTCCTGGCTACCATGAGGTTAATAGCTTTCTCGATTACATGCCAAACCACAGGCCAAAGCAACAACGCCAATCATAGACTGAATCATCCAAGCCTATCAGCCAAAATCAACCTTACACCTTAAGCTAAAATAACCTCAGCTTTTTTGCTACAGGAGTGGAAAGCTGATTAACACAAAAGTGACGGTAAGTAAAGAAACCTGGAATGTAGCTCATTGGTAGAAAATCCAAGTTAAAACCCTTTACACAGCACTAAGTGGCCAGTGTCTTTTATCAGTTTTGTTAGTATTATTTTTATTTATTTTCTACACAGATCTCACCACATAGCAGTGGCTGACCTAGTAGTCTCTCTGTAGATAAGACAGCCCCTGCCTCCGAGTACTTGCTAGTGTTATTCTGACATGCAGTGAGCAGTCCACCTGGAATAAACCAAGCAGAATCAGGCAATGATATCTTCGAGTAAATTTTACCTACCCAGGATCTCTCGTACTTCCACAGTTTTCTCCTTAATGAATGTATTGTAGCACTCCAGTGCTGCGAGGAGCAGGTCCAGCCACTGTAGGACTGTTCGAAGGCTGACTGGCCCTCGCAAATGAAAGAGGGTTGGCTGAGCAAGAATGCCTGCAGGCTGATCACAGTTGCTACCCCCTCCTTCAAATTTGTTTATCAGAAAATAATTATCTTCTGTTTTTATAAGATCTTTCAACCATAAAGAAGGAGACTTGTTGCCTAAGAGACAAAATTAAAACATATATATTGTGGTGGGAGAGATGGCTCAGCAGTTAAGAGCACTGGTTGCTCTTCCAGAGGACCTGGGTTCAATTCCCAATACCCACATGGCAGCTCACACCTGTCTGTAACTCCAATTCCAGGGGATCCAACATCCTCATACAGACATACATGTAGATAAAACACCAATATACATAAAATAAATAAATATAATATATATAAGGCAAAGATATAAACATTCAAAAATCAAGCCTCTTTAATCTCTGAACCTAGTTAAAACTTCAAAATGATTCAGGATGATCTTTTGAATATTCCTAATTTGTTTCACTGTTCTTACTTCTAAGACAGTATTTCCACCAAAGCTGCTCTCTTCCATTCTCTTAAACATAGAAACACCATCTGTTACAAAAGAGTACCATGATTCTGGGTTTTTGATGCTGGCTGTGCTACTCACATCTCTGGGGACCTGGCTTCTACATCCCAGTCTCCTCATCTCAAACAAGAACAATAGCAGTACCTACCTCCTGGGTTGTTACAAGGATTAGGATTGAATGTTTAAACATGTGCTTACATGTTACCCAAGCTGGCTTGAACTTCTGAGTTAAGTGATCTCTCTGCCTCAGCTCCCAAGCTGCATGTTAAGTAGTGGTTATTAAGTAAGTCAAACGACTTGCTTTAAAAGTTTTCTTTTGATATTGTACTTTTTCTAAATCAAAGAAAAAAATGTCTAAAATTTCATTTTACGTTATGAAATCAGTGGCCCAGAAAGGGCTAAATGATTCTGTCACTAACTAGCTTAGACAAAAAACCAAAACAGAATGTGCCTGACAAATTAAGAAGACATTTTTGTCAAAGAGAGAGAGAGAAAGAGAATGACTCATTATTTTCACTAAGAACCAAAGAAAATTATAATCATGAGAACAAAAACAATATGGTATTTAATCCTACAAGTGCCAGAAAGATAGAGAAGCAATTACCAGAAAGAAAAGGCAGATCTAGAGATAGAGTAAGACACAGGAATCTTAGCAGGTGCTGTGCTGGCAAGTTTTATGTCAACTTGGCATACATTGGTTATCTAAGAGGAGGGAACCTCAACTGAGAAAATGCCTCCATAAAATCAGGCTATAGGGAAGCCTGTAGGCCATTTTCTTAATTAGTGATTGATGGGGGGAGAGCCCAGCCCATTGTGGGTGGTGTCATCCCTGGGTTGAAGGCTGGGTTCTATAAGTAAGCCAGCTGAGCAAGCCATTTGGAGCAGGACAGTAAGCAGCATCCATTCATAGCCTCTGTGTGGGCTCGGGTCTCAACGATCTGCCCTGTTTGAGTTCCTGTCCTGACTTCCTTTCATGATGAAAAGTGATAGGGCAGCGTAAGCCAAATAAATCCTTTTTTCCCCAAACTACTTTTAGCAATGGTGTTTCATCACAGCAGTAGTAACCCTGAATAGGACAGATACAGAAAATTATCCTCAAGGTGGACTGGTGATCCCTGCATTCAAGAATGGAAGTAAGAAGGTTAAGGAGTTCAAGGCCACACAGTGCTCAGCCACACAGTAAGTTTGAGGTCAGATTGAGCCATAAGAGGGGGGGGGGGGAAGAGAGAGAGGGAAGAGAGAAAAGAGAAAAAGAAGAAGAGAAGAGGAAGAAGAGGAGACGGAAGAAAAAGAGGAAGAAAGGAGTATCTCGTTTAGGCTCCTCCCAACACGCCATGCTCTGGCCTCTATGATATCAATCAAACTCACACTAAGTCTTAATGATCAGAAAAAAATGAACAATCATGTCTCTCAAAGTGTGATACACATGCCATAAACAACAAGCCTATTCTTGTTTTGAAATTCCACTGTCCTGAGGTGTTCATGTACCTTAACGCCTCAACAAATCATCTAAAGAGATGCCCACCATTGCTGTTTTTGTTTGTTTGTTTGTTTTTTAAAAAAAGGGTAGGAGGAGGGAGCTACAAGAGGGCAATACACTCCATGTCACAGATGACACACACCAAAGCAAATGCGTTAGTTTTGTTTGTCAGTTTTATACTAGCAAAAGGGCAAGCTCTACCTACAACTCGTTTTCTTACTTACAATTTTATTTTTTAATATTTATTTATTTATTTATGAGACAGAGTCTCACTGTTTAGTCCTGGTTGGACTGGAACCCAGAGGTCCATCTGTCTCTGCTGAGATTTAAAGGCATGTACTACCACAATGGCAAGAAAACAATTTTGAGAGCAAAATTTAATTGAATATATAGGAGGTTGCCATTATAGGCAACTGAGAAGAGAACAGCAAAAGAAATGCCTGGGATCAGTGAAATTGACATCATAGAAACTGAAAACAGTTTATGAGTCAGAACAGAAGCAGCAAGTGAGGAGTGAAGGTGGGTGGGGGTAGTCTGCCAAGCAGTACCATCTAAAATTGCTTAGACATTCAGAGAAAACTATGGCCATCTTTAATCTCCTTCCATAGGTGGTTGTGACAATGACTTACAGATTAAATAAATCTAAAGTAACAGTAATATGGAGTTAGGAAGTACCTTTCTCAGTGGGTTAAGGGCTTGCTGAACAAAAATAAGGACCTGGCTTGGGACCCCTAGCACCCACACAAATCCTGGGCATGGCGGTATATATCTACACCTTAGTGCTGGAGGATAGACAAAGATGGGTCCAAAACCTGTTGGCCCTGCCAGTCTAGGCCAATTGGTGAACCAATGAGAGATCCTATCTGTGCTATTTATTTTTTTCAACTTGACAGAAGCTAGGGTCCTCTAGCAAGAGGAAACATCAATTGAGAAAATTCCTCCATCAGACCGGCCTGTGGGACACATTTTATTAATTAATAATTGATGTGAGAGGGCCTAGTCCACTGTAGATAGTCCCATCCCTGGGTAGGTAGTCCTATATTATGTAAGAAAGCAGGCTAAGCAAACCATGGAGAAGAAACCAGTAAGCAGTGTTTCACCACAGTCTCTGCTTCAGTTTTTGCCTCCAAAAAGAACCTCTAGGTAGTGGCCCTAACTTCATTTCACGATGTAAACCCTCTCTTCCCAGGGTTACTGCTCAAACATGGCACAAGATGGAACACGGTCAGGCACAATTCCCTACTTCAAGGCAAATCAGTAGGGGTCAAGGTACTCAAGACCCAGCAAGAGGTTCAGGGACACACCTCCCTATTCCAGTCTGCATGAGTTCTGCAAGAGCACCAAACTAGGCAACCTCAAGACACATTTGAGGGACCCAGCAGGTTCCATGACTGCCACTTCAGGTCCTGTGAGCCCCTAAGAGTGCTGGTCACTTGACTCAACAGGGTTTGTCCTCCTGGTGTCCTTGACCCCTCTGGTCCCAACAATCCCTCCTCCACTTCTTCCAGATAATTTTTTTTAATTAAAAAAGAAAGAAAGAAAGAACATACCTGGCAATAAAGGAACAAATTTATAAAAGAGTTCTATGGACTTGTGTCGACATTCTGTCTGGGGCCTTCCACAGTGAGCTAAAAGCCACTTGACCAGATCCAATAAACACAAGGATGTCATAGGTGGAAACCCCCTACACAGAGAAAGCATGCTGTCAACAACATACAATCCAACATCCAAGTCATACCTAGCCAAAAATTTAGATATTTTAGTTCTATCATACTGACATATGTAAAAGGGATATTCATTTTTAATGTATTATCATTAGAATATAATCAAGGTATCACAGGTTAACTCACAGAGATCTGCCTGCCTCTGCTTCCCTAGTGCTGGGATTAAAGGTGTTTGCCACCACATTCAGCTTCAATGTAGTTCTAACATTAAAAATATTAATACGTTTTTGCAGTGCTAGGGAGAGAACTCAGGACTTTGTACCACTAGGCAAATGCTCAGTCACCAAGGTATACCCAGGCCCTATTTTCTTTTAATATGGGAAAAAAAATTTTAAATATGCTTAACAAACAGAGCCATGTATTTTTATGTTTCCATTCCAATGTGCCCTTTAAACAACAACAAAAATCCCAAAGTCATAGAATGTAAACCAGTGATTCTTAAGAAGCTCACCTTTGTGAACGAGTTATAAATCTAAGTTCTCTGATGCTACCCCAGCCCAGACTGAGAAATCTTGCAGATGGAACTGTACAATAATCTGTGTTCTAACTAGACTTCCAATTCATTTTAATACATGCTAACGATGAATAACCAACTATCTAAAGGGAAGTTAAGAAGTTAGTAGAAGAATCTGAAAGACTCCATTTTATTAGTTTGCTTTTGTTGTCTCATTTAGCTGAGGCTGGGCTTGAACTCTTGATCCTCCTACCTCTATCTCCCAAGTGCTGGGATTACAGGCATGAGTCTACCACCTCTCTTGATGGTTTCTTTGAGATGGGGGGCTGTAATAAAAGGGTAGTGGGAACATGAAAAATAGCTCAGGTTGACCTCAAACTTATGATTCTCCTGCCAAGCAGTTGGGATTACTGGCGTAAGCAACCATGCCTGAAGGTATCAATTTTAAAATGGTGAAAATATAAACATCCAGTATATATAGGTCCAGAGTGGTGGCTGCCAGTACAGTTAACACTTCCTATATACTTCAGAGAGGGGCTGATACATTACACCTCCATTCTGTCTGACAAAGGGGCATCACTGGGCCCCTAGGGTAATCACTGGCCAATATTCAGCCTGGTGTGAGCAATTTTTGTTTATCAATTTGATAATTCCATGCCCTTCAAAATTCTATTTGACTTTTTTTTTTTTAAAAGAATAGAACTGTAGTTGTCTAACAGAATAGAATTTCAGCTTTACAGGATGAAAGAGCTTAGGAGATTGTTACACAACAATGTGACTGTACAAACACTACTAGACTGCAAAATACTTAAAAAAAACACTTGATATGCAAAAATGATTTAAGTAATAAATTTTATATGTGTATACCTCATCCAATTAAAAATAACAAATAAATTAATCTCTACTCAGAGCATCATTCAACTCCTGAACCACCTAAAGTCTTGAGTAGCAGCGAACAGAATGTAGTACAGACTCAAGTTTATCCCTGAATCTGTCTTAGACACTTACATGAGCTTACACAATATACTCAGTCTTCAAAGTGCATCTGAAATCTAAATACACATTTTATCCTTCAGGTGACTATATCTTATTGAATACAACATTCCCTAAGACTTCCTGGAAACTGTGTTAACAAGTTTCCAGTGGTCAGGCTACTTAAATAGCCACTAAATAGATCTCTAGCCTAAGCAGGTGTTGGTAACTTGACTATATAAATACACACTATCTGCTCTGTTCAATTTGCTGGTGAGACAAGACAGCTCTGAACAGACACTGCAGACAGTGTTCCACAAGGAAGCAAAATATTTGATTGAATGTTACATTCAGTTCTTAAACTTCACTGTGTAACAGTTCATGAATATTGTAGTTAAATAGTTACATACCAAACTTGTATTCCAACTTAGTACAGGTAAAGTACAATGCCTGCCTCAGTTTCAAAACTTATGTCAATTTGGACATTTATCAAACCGTAATCAAATATCGTCTTCCTTAAGTCAGGTATTTATATATATATATATATGTAAAATTTATGTTTTTCTCTCTTATAATGCATCCTGACACAATCCTCCTCCTCCCTCCCATCTCCCTCAGAACACTCCCCCTGCTTCCCCTGAGAAAAGAGCAGGCCTCCCAGGGTTACTACTCAAATAGGGCATATCAAGATGATACAAGGCCAGGCTTGAGCCCCTACATCAAGGTTGTACAAAGCAGTCCAGCAGGAGGAAAAAGGTCTCAAAGGCAGGTAAAAGTGTACGAAACCCTCCTCCCCCTCCAATTTTCAGGTGTTCTACAAGAACACCAAGAACTACGGGATAACCATAAGCTATATATAGAAGACTCTGGCGGCTCTGTGTTTTCTGCTTCAGTCTCTGTAAGCCCCTAAGAATCCTGGTCAGCTGACTCTGTGGGGCTTGTTCTCCTAAAACCAGATATTTTCAAATTTAAAGTTTTTAAATTATGTTAGAAAACTGACTCTTCATACCATACTTCTATGTATTTCTTCTTTACAAAAATAATTCTTTATATTCTACATATCCATCTGACAACCTCCATCAGATGGAAACTAGCTTTTTGTTAGCTTAAAAAAAGGAAAAGGAAACAGTAGCACCTACTGTGGTAAACGTCGCTTCTTTGCTTTGTTTAAAGAAACATGCTTCTTTTCAATGATGCGTCTTAGGTGATCAATGGCATCACAGCACTGCTGAACTGTACCTGTATTTGTTTCCAGTACCAAAAGATTTCATAGAAAACATATAGTAGATTATCATTAATAAAGTAGTATTATAAATCTGGTAACCTAGGCAATTTTACTATAGATTTCTTCATCTCAGAATATAAAATTAAAACAAATGACTTATATTTCAAATCCTGAAATAAAACCCAGACTTATGACTGCGGGAAGGCATGGTACATGCATGTATATTACATACATACATGCAAAAAGGGAGTATCACATCCAAATAGAAACTGCATGACTAGCAGCCTTGACAACTAAAGCAAGGCCTTTCCTAATAGACTAGATGAGAAGAAACCTCCAGGGTACCACTACCCAATCCATGCTAGAGCCAATGTACATCAACTCAAAGCCATTCCTTGTGTTGTAAATTCTTGGCTTGTCTCTTTGCTCTGTAGGGTAAACTGCATTATAGTTTAATATATGGCCCTATAGAGAAGGACAGAATTAAGGAGATAACTATTCACAGAAGCCTAGGAGAAAGAATGCATGCTTGATTATGTATGGCACTAAGAAGATGTTATTTTTGTGTGCTTTGCTGTAGTTTTTTTGTTTGTTCCACAGCATCGACTTAAAGAATAAAGAGGGGCTAGAGCGATGACTCAAGAGAAAAGAGCAGTTAAAAACTCTTCAAGAGGACCCAAAGCACCCACAAGGCACACAACTTTCTACAACTCCAGTTCCAGCGTCTAACACCCTCTTCTGGCCACCATGGACACCAGGAACATACATGGTATACAAACACACATGCAGTCAAAACATCCACATATATATACACACATACATATAAAATTTTTTAAAATGTTAGTAAGAAAAAATATTCTTAAAGAGTGAGATGGCGAACAAGGGCCCTTGCCACCAGGCCTGGCCATCTGAGTTTGATTCCCAAGACTTACATGGGGAAAGACAAAAACAAGTTGTCCTCTAACTCCAGTGGTGCTATGGCACTCATGCTCCCACAACCACATTCCACAAAACAAATACATTAGGGGAAAAAAAGAGGAGCACTTCACTTGTGAAAAAAATTCATCTTCATGGAGAAATCAAACAGCCAGGCAGTGGTGGCGCACACCTTTGATCCCAGCACTCGGAAGGCAGAGGCAGGCAAATCTCTGTGGCCACCCTGGTCTACGGAGTGAGTTCCAGGATAGCCAGAGTTACAACAGGGAAACTCTGTCTCAAAAAAAACAAAACAAACAAACAAACAAAACAACAAATAAAAAAAAAAGAAAGAAAATAAATCAAACATAAGCTAAGACAAGAATTAAATTTTACACATTTGCCCATGGTAGACTATCAGCATAAAGACTTTCAGTGCACAGCCTGTCATTTTATAAATTAAGCAAAAACCAAGATGTGAATGAGTAAAACAGAAGTGCAGCCACACATGGCTGTATGACCTAATTCCTCCTTAACAACTGTCTCAGGAACCTGACTCTACCAACTGATAGGACCAACAGAAACTTGTAGCTCAAAATTCTGCTAAGTTCCCAAAGGTTTCCAGACAAAACTTAAGATTCTACTTTAGCTCAGTTCTGACATATCATTTTTAGCATCTCTTAGTCATAGTCAAAGTAGCTTTACCACAATTGTACAATGAGATCTACTTTCTGAATTACCATGACTTCAGAGAAATGGCCACATCTCAGTGGTCCTTGTATTCCATTCTCTTTAGCACTGTGAATGGACGCTTGCATTTTGTGCCAGCACAACTAGTGACTAGCTACACTATATACACATTCCCAGCAGGATTCACCAATCAGGGCTCCAGTTCCATGGCTGCTGGGTACACTGAAAAATCTTGGAGGACAAAGACACAAAGAAAACTTACATTTTGTGTGCAATAACAAGATATCTTCCCTTCGCATTTATCAGATCTGCTAAGAGGAATGTGCAAAAAAGGAAAATACCACCTCATGAAAGGATCATGTGAGTCCTGGATTCTGAGTGGAAAAGATCCCAAGGCAAACAGGATCAGTAAGTAGAGAGAACATTGGAATGACACAAACCTAAGGATCTCTCATCTGCATGTGCCAAGGCCAGACTTTCCATATACGTCACTAGGGCTTCAAACACGAACTGTTCTACCAGGGATTCTTCTTCTCTGTAAAATAAAGGACATAACTAATGTGTCGCCTAAGAAACAATAATAAGAAAATACAAAGAACAATAACAAGTAATGCAAGCAATGGTTTGTTTTTGAGTCAGGGTCTCACTCAAAAGTCCAAACAGAGCTGGAACTCAATAGTACAGGCACTAACTAAAGAAAGAACAGTCTACTTGTTGGAAAAAATTCATTTTCTTGGAATATAAGAATAACGATTCAAATGCAATCTCAGGCAAGATTCAAATTTATTTACTTATTTATTTATTTATTTATTTATTTTGAGGCAGGGCTCCGTTTTATCTCCAGCTGTCCTAGAACTCACTTTGTAGACCAGGCAGGCCTCAAACTCACAGAGATCTGTCTAATTCTGTGTCCCGAATGATAGGATTATAGGCGTGTGCAACCACTGCCCGGCAAGATTTTAATTGTAAATATTTCTTCCATGATAAACTATCAACATAAAGGGTTACAGTTTAGCTTGACTTTTTAAGAAATAAACAGAAACCAAGATCTGAATAAGCAAACTAAAGTATCAGACTATGAATTTTAAATCATTATAACTAGGATCAAATATGTCTTTATTAATCAAAATATGAACTATTAAAAACAACACATTGTTTATTCCTATTATCACAAAAATTGATGCTTCAAGATTCGATGAACTTTAGAAAGCATTTTGCATATACTGCTGGTTGTGGAAGCATTTTCCTTGCAAAAGTTGTCAAACTGCTTGAAGTACCAGTCAGTTGGTGAGAGGTGCAGTGAATGTACTGGATGAGGCAAGATTTTTTACACGAATTATCAACTTAGGAAACCATGGCTATGTGATGTGTAGCAGGATACTACAGAGCCCGGTTCTTTATGCTAATTAGTGCCAGCCAAAGGTCTTGCAGTTTTCAGTGCCCCTCATAGATTTGCTAAACACACTTTTGAGATAAAACAGTTTTGTTAGGACTCAGAAAGGTGTAGTGGATCAAGCTGGCACCAAACTACCCAACAGTGACTATACCCTTTTTGGTGTTTGGCTCTGGAAGCACACTGGAGCTGTTTCTCACTGAGGTGGTCACTGTCAGTTGTACATAATCTGCTTTTTCTATGTATCACAATCCAAGTTCGCTGTCGTGTAGAACAAAAGGGGATGACTTTTTTTTTTTAGTTTCAGTCAGCTCAAGAGGCTTTTCTAATTTGTTTCAAATGGCAAATGGCTACTGAATGGCTGATGCTGAGTTTTTTGGCAGCTTTTCCTGAGTATAGTTGTAAGAAGATCTGCTTCAGTGACTGCTCTCAATTGCTGACTATAAACTTGCAATTGTAGTCTACACTGTGCACCTCATGTTCTTTTGAAAAACATTTTGAATCACCACTGCACTGCACATTCACAATTCTTGAGCCAAATGTGCTGTCTATGCCATAAGTTGTCTTCTCTGGTTTACAACCCATTTTTACCTCAAATAAGAAAATTGCTTAAATTTGCTTTTTGTCTAACATCATTTCAAGTGTAAAATAAATGTAAAATAAAGAACAAGAATAAGTCATTAGCCAAATAACGAGATGAGAAATGCACAGCACAGTAATGTGAACCAAAGGCCAGAAAGGTGGCTCAGCAGGAAAAGGCCAAACCTGGTAACCTAAGTTCAATCTCAGGAACCCATATAGTGGAAGGAGAGAAGCAATCTCTTAGGTTGTCATCTGATCTCACACATGTACTGTGCCCTGAATTCATTCAAACACACACACATAAATAAATATATATACATAAAAATATGAAAGCAGGGTATGATAGCACTGGTAAGACAGTAGTAGTCTGGTCTACATGGCAAGTTCCAGAAAACTACAATTAATTTTGTACCAACCTAGTAATAACAATGCACACAAATAATTCTACTGATGGCTACAGCAATCATGCATAATACCATTTTAGCTAGTAACTGATTTTATGTACAAGATTAGTTTCATAAGATAATAGTATCTGCTGGTGGTGTAGTCATCAAGTACACCATCTGGATCATACATTGACAAAATCACCTAAGGACACCTTTCTCAGAATGAGCTGTCTGCGAAGCACAGCCTTATGAGTGGTTTCAAGAACCAAGAGCTGGCAGCTAGTTACTTTCACTAGTCACTTTCCAAAATGACAAGACCTATAAAATAAAAACCTAAAAATAAAAACCTATAGTTTAGGTTTGTATTTACAAATAAAACTATGAATAAGGAAACAAGTAACATGAAGAGGATAATTATTTTCATAGGGCAAGTTTCTAGACTACAGGTATTGCTATACACACAGCCTATAAAGCTTTTATCAAGGAAAAACCTAAATTAAAGGGAAACCTGTGATTCAGTTAATCCTCCCTATGTTCACATGTCTCTGTGGAAAACTGAATGGCAGTCTGATAGTCAGAAGGAAAATGCCTTTAGGTGCCATATTCAGGGAAATATGTCACCTCTGAGCATGTAAGACAAGGCCTGACTCAGGAGCCCTGCTCTGCCTTTTGAATACACTAAGCTGTAAAATAAAGTTCTCTTTTCTCCATGAAAAGAACCCAGAGAGTCTGTGAGTCTCTGTCTACATGGCCATTGCGCCTCTCTTCAGATACTCCAAGGGTTAGCTTTTGCTGCTCTACTGAGTCACCTATTTCTCAACTTGGAGGGTTAGGGTATGTGGCAATTTGGTTTACTATTATCCTTCTATAAACATTATATATTTTATACATTCTTCTGTATATAAAGGATTCCATATTTTAAAAGCTAAATAAAAAATATATGGCTTCTAGTTTCTAGTTAATAGTATATACAAATATATATATTATATATGTATATATATGTTTATATAACATATATTATATAATATATATAATATAATAAATATACATGTGGATTCCCATCTATTTATCCATCTTACTTCTATTATTGATCTCCTCTGTATCTCAGCTGCCATTTTCTAGAAGAAACTATTCTGACCAATGTCAGGTTCCCATTGTAAGATGACTTAGTAATCTATCATTAGCAAACACTATTTGATATGATTAATTTCAGCCATAAATCTTTACATTTATCTATTCGAGTATCTTTCTCAACTATAGGTAGCCCTCATTAAGAGCTGTAATTTTGTATTTGTAGTATTTGGTACAGTGCCTGGCATACGATATTCTTTCTTTCTGTTTTCCAAGGTTCTCTTCTGCCAAGAGGAATATGTGCTCTTAACAGCTAAGTTATCCCTTCAACTTCCACATATTCTTAATAAGTGATGCTGAAAGAATGAATTAATGAATAAATATCACTCAACTTACTTTACAGAATGTCCTTCTTGAACTTTTGAAATGGCCTCTATGCCTTAGTCTTTAGGCAAATACTCTTAAGAAGAAATGTAGTTTCACTTTGTACTCCCATTAATTCCTGAGCCTCCATATCATTAGAGGTACTCATTTTTTTACCATAGCAGAAAAAACCTGGCTCACAACTCTATTACTCTGAACACAGTATAAGAGTACCAAAGTTCTTCATGACCTCATATGGCAGGCTTATGAGGTAGGGGAGACTCTTGGTATTCTACCACTACTTTTTGTTCTGAAAAACTGGCTGATTCCCATTCATCCTTTATGGTCTATCTCTGAGAAGTGTTTACTACATACATTCTATATGAATTAAAAGATCCTATACATGTGCCTTTCGTTGCATTCTCAAAACATATGTGCAAGTATTTCTCAGCAGTTTCTAACATTCTTGAATGCACACCACCTACCACATATATATGTAATAAATACTTGACATAAAAATACATGGACTTGCTGGGCAGTGGTGGCGCATGCCTTTAATCCCAGCACTTGAGAGGCAGAGGCAGGCAGATCTCTGTGAGTTCAAGGCCAGCCTGGTCTACAGAGTGAGTTCCAGAACAGCTAGAGTTACAACAGAGAAACAATGTCTTGAAAAAAAAACCAAAAGGAAAAAAAAATTACATGGACTTGAACATCAGGGCATTTTTCAAAATCACATTAAAGATTTCACTTGAACATCAGGACACTTTTCAAAATCACATTAAAGGTCTCAAAAGCTGTCTTACATGTCTTTCCTTGACACAAAACTTACATACCTGAATTCCTTGTAGATGTGATTAAAAGCAAGTGCTGCGCCTAGCCTCTTGAAAGCATTAGGATGAAGTGCAAAGCTGTAGAGCCGTTTGAAAAGCGACTTGCTATTTACTGGACTCTTCTCTTGCTGCTGAGGTGTTGTCTGCTTAATGGACCATTTGAGGAATTCTTGAATACACCGTCCACAAAAATCTCTTAAAGTACTGTCAACAGGATCCACAATACCATCCTAAATCAAGTCAAAGACAGCTTTTCATTGTGTTTACTCTTATACCCATAGAATGATTAATGGTTTTGTATGAGTATATATGCCAATATTTAGGAGGTTAAAGTAAGAAGACTGAGTTGGAGGTTAACCCAGGATACACAGTAAGTTCTAGTCCACCCTGGGCTATACAGCCTGAACTTTAGACCCTAACTTTAAACAAAAAGAATCATCCATAGGACTCTTCTGGCACATAATCTGGGTGAGTCTGAGAATAAAGTTGGTAATTACACTGCCTGATTGCCCTAAACAAACAGGGATGTGTGACTGTATTGATGTTGTGCTCAGCAAAACGGTGAAACAGGAACCCTCACAAATATACCACACTTCTTTTCTTCTTCCTTGATGTTCTTGTTATCTTCATGTTTTCGCTGGCTCCACTTTAACAGAAAATGTTACACAGATACAAAATAGAATCAGTTTGTAAGAACAAAGAATTAAAGAATGTTTAGACAAGCTCACTATGTACTTCACTGAAACTTTTGTTATTGTATTTACTTATTTATTTTAATTTTTTTAAAGCAGGATCCTGTGTAATCTAGGCTTGTATGGAACTGCTATGCCACTGAGGATGGCATTAAACTCAAATCCTTTTGTCTTCCACCTCATAGGTGTTACAATTACAGATGTGTGCCAGATGATTCTAATTCCATCTCCCCAAATGGATGAAATAACTGGAAAGCACACATAAAATAATATTTAAAGGAATCAAAGTTATTCCTACAAGTTCAAAATTAAAGTAAATATGCATCAAAAACCAAAATACAGCTTAGCTCACTGAACCAGTGACCAGACCCTAATAACTATCTCGACTACATTAGGAATGTATGATATGAAAGGTAAAATGTCTGAGGAAACTGAATGCAAGAGAAAATTAGATAAATAAAAATTCTCTTTACTCTTGAATTAACTACTGTATCATGAATTAAAACAACAAAAAAAACCCACAAAAACAAACTACTGTGAGTGATAAAGAACATTCTTACTTCTCACACCCGCAACATACTCACACCACAGGTTTTCTCTAATGCCCTTTATATGTATATATAGTTGTAACACAGTCCAAGAATGGAGTCATGAGAGGGGAATTCTGAGTGCTCATAAGAAAACAAGAGTCTTGTGAACTCAGTTTCTTCAAAAACACGGAATTGTTCTTGGAATGTGTTTCTGTGTTCCTCCCAGGTGTAAGACAGGAGTGAGTTTACTTCAGCTGTAGTTATCCATATGCCTCTATGAAAACACATGGTTTTGCCATATGTGGCTTGTCCTTTCGATTGTATATTTTACTCAGGTGATCTTTTTAACCCTCAGAGTATAAATTATCTGATGCTCTGAATAAAGTTAGCTGTTGCATGTGACTTTAGTCCACCTAATTTTTAGGCCCCAGGTTCATGCTTCCAACCAGAGCAGTAAACAATATATAATCTTTTTTTTTTTTAATTTGTAGTCACTCTAAAGAATAAAAATACATCTTGACTAAAACCTAGTTATAGATATTAAGAATATTACTTATAAAACTAAATATGGAACTGTGTCCAAAAAAGGTAACAGTCTAAAGAAATGCTATAATAGTCGGGCAGTGGTGGCACACGCCTTTAACCCCAGCACTTGGGAGGCAGAGGCAGGCCAATCTCTGTGAGGCCAGCCTGGTCTACAGAGTGAGTTCCAGGACAGCCAGAGTTACAACAGAGAAACTTTGTCTTGAAAAAAAAAACGAAAAAACAAACAAACATACAAACAAACAAAGGTTATATTTTGGTATGTTAACAAGGAGTTTTCCTAGCTAGGCAGTGGTGGCTCACGCCTTTAATCCCAACACTCAGGAGGCTGAGGCAGGTGGATCTCTGAAAGTTTGAAGCTAGCCTGATATACAAAGAAAGTTCAAGGACAACCAGGGCTACAGAAAAAATCCTATCTCAAGGAGGTGTCCTAAAGATCTAAATGTATGCTAAATTTCTGCAGCCAATTGGAAAGAAACGTAAAGAATCAAATGCTACTTACCAGTATAGTTTCTAGTAAGGCAACAGTATCTTGACTTTCGAATTTCTTATTGTTAGTAAACCAGTGAATCAGCTGCATAACAAGTGGTTCATAGAGCTGCCTTGTCACCTGAAGAGACAATTTCTAATGCAGTTCACATCCTTTGTATGAAAGTAAGTATACACTGAAAATTAAACATTTCAATGGCACTTTCAATGAGGCAAGGTAAAGCAAAGCTATCATTTATTTTATTAGTTTCTTTTTCTAGTTCAGTTCTGTGATGGACATAGTCTAAGAGTCCAGGAAAGGAAAATACGTACACTAAAGCTCATTGTTCCCCTAAGTAGAGAGCAATTTAAGATACTGTTAGTATAACATGTACCAACTTTAGCTGGGTGAGTCTGCCCGATCCTCCCATCCAGACACCCTCTTTAAAAGCCGAAATCTAGCCTAGGACCATAGCCAGTGCCCTGGCTTAGTCTGAACTGGCTGGAATGTGCCGCCCACAACCTACAGACTCCTCATATACCATATTTAGCCTCTCTGCCCAGCCAGGTCCTGCATCTATTAGTCCCCTCCATATATATTACCCAACCCCCAGATCTATCCCTGGTGCCCAGGTCTACTTTGGACAGTCTGCGTGCCCTACACACAATCCCCAGACCTCTGTCAGGACCCTGTGTTGCCTACCAACTGTACCATATCCAACCTCTCCTACTAGCCAAATACTGTGCATCTTACCAGGTGGGTCTGCCTGACCCTCCCTTGCACCCACCCTCCCTAGCATTACAAGTCTAGCCTGCAACAAACATCCAGTACCCCTGGTTGAGTCTGGACAGGAGTGCTTCTGCTACTGACAGCTGAAAGGCCTCTTGTGTGATACCCTCCTTCTACCCCAAACCCACCAGTCCTATAGAAACACTCTACAATGAAAATACCTATATGAACTCCAGTATTGTGGAAGGTTTTTTTTAGTTATGTATAAATTATTGTTTTGTGTACTGTTGGATGAGGGTCTGCCTAGGTCTTGTTTTGTATTGTCTGCAGGTATTGGATTTCTGTGGTGGGTGTTTGATTGTTTATGGATTTCTGTGGTGGGTGTTTGATTGTTTATGATCTGCACCTGAGGAGTTCTGAATCAATAAAAATGCCTGAGCTCAGATGCTCGGGGTTCCACTGCTGAGTACAACACTGGCCATACTCAACAAACTCTGCTGAGGTCTGGCAGAGTTTACATCTATGAAATGCCTCCTTGTCTTCTTTGGCAAGCTGCCCCATAAGTATACAACTACACTCTAGGATATAGAATTAAAAGAACAATCATAGATTTTACCAGAGGGATCAAGAAATTAAAAGAAGAAACTGGAAAAACAAAAACAAAAAACGAACTCACAAACAAAAGGTTGATTGAAATGTTGAAAAGATAATACAGATTTTGAAAGTTGAATTCAATCAGAAGAGAAAATACTGAAGAACTCAAGCTGTAATGAAGATGGAAAAACCTAATACCCCAACTAGAAAACTCAAAAGAAAGCCTTACAAGTAGAAAGAGTCAAGCAGATGACAGAATGAGGTCTCTAAGAGAAAGTAGTGAAACTAGACCTAACAAGCAAAGATTGAGCAAAAACTGAAGAAAGGAAGGAAGGAAGGAAGGAAGGAAGGAAGGAAGGCAGGCAGGCAGGCAGGCACAGGAAATTCAGGATACTATGAAAAGACAAAATCTTTGAATTATAGGCACAGATGAAGAATGCCAGGTCAATGGCATAGACCAAATCTTCAACAAGATAACAGAAGAAAACTTCCCCAAACTAAGGAATGGCATACCCATAAAGACACAAGCACAAAGTCACCAAATAGACATAGAGGAATAGCACAGAAAACACCAAATAGACAAGACCAGAAAAGAAATTCCCCATGGCATATCATAGTAAAAATGCTCAAATATTCAGAACAAATAAAGTATTGAAAGCTGCAAGAGAAAAAAATCATCAGAACAGATGATTTCTCAATGGAAAGACTGAAAGCCAGAAGAACCAGAGGAAGGCACTCCCAAGTTCAAAATGACCATGACTACCAACCTAGACTAGTGTATGACCATGACTGCCAACCTAGACTAGTGTACCCAGAAAAATTATGTGCCACAATTGATAGGAAAGAAAAAAAAAGTCCCATGATATAGTCTTAAATCTTTTATATCCAGCATACCAAACCAAACCAAAACAAAATACAAGAAGCAATCCTGGACAGAAATACTACAGATTCTAAGAGACCACAGATGCCAGCACAGGCTACTATATCCAGTAAAACTTTCAATCACCATAGATAGAGAAAATAAGACATTCCATGAAAAAAACAAATTTAAGAAATATCTATCTACAAAATATCTATCTACCTAACACCCTACAGAAGGTGCTAGAAGAAAAACTCCAATCTAAAGAGGTTAACTACATTCAAGAAATCACAGGGAATAAATAATTCCAAAGCAACAAAATCAAGAAAGGAACCACACACAACACCACCAGCAAAAACATCAACAAAGTAACAGGGAACAACAACCACTGGTCGGATCCACTCAAGGATCTCCATAGGAAGTGGAAATAGAATTGACAGTCTGGACAGACTAGATGAGGGGAAGTTCACTAGAATAGGAAGATCAAATGGGGAGGGGGAAGAAAAATGGAGGGGTAAATGAGGGAATATGGGACCACTAAAACTAAGGAAACTTAATACAGTAGAAGCTTCCCAAAATATATACATATATGAAGGCAATTTTAATAAAATCACCAAGTAATGGGGAGACAGCGTCCCACCTGAACATCTCTCATTACCATATGAAGCTTCCAATACCAGAAATGAGTTACATCTAATAGAGTATTGGCCAAAGAGGTTCTATGGGAACCCCCAAACAACCCAAGCTGTTGCCAAGGCTATTGGTTGCTTTCCACAAACTGATGATAAGTTCCTATTGCTGAAGACAACACCTATATAACTCACTAAACATGGATAAGTTAAGTTGGTGCCTACCTAGAGCCTTCATCCCTTATGAATTAGTGTTCATGGAAATGAAAGGTACTCTGCATGCCACCAGATAACAGTAAACACCAACTCAGCTACAAACCCTTCAATCTACAATGGTGACCTGCTCACAAAATACATTGGTGTAATAGTGCACAAGAGTTGTAGAGGTAACCAACTATCTGATTGTATGTAAGGCCCACTCATGAGATGGAACGTACTCATATCATTGCTCAGGTAGCTAAGAACCTGAAACTAGACCAGGAACCTAGGAACAAACCAAACATTATTGTTCTGCTAAAGGAATGAAGCAATAAAATGACTCCTACCAACATTATGTTATATTCCTATATAAGTGTCTTACCCAGCCATCATCAGAGAATTTTCCTCCTATAGTTGATGGGAACTAAGAAAAAGACTCACAAATGGACAATGTGTAGAGAGTGAGAGACCTTGGGATATTCAGTCCTAAATAGGACAGCTCCATCAAATCCCTTTCAGGGCTCATGGAATTATGGAAGAGAAAGTGGAAAGAGAAAGACACCAAGGTAAGAAGCCCTTCTAGGAACAACAGGAATGACACACATATGAACTCAGAGACTGTGGCAGCATGTACAGGGCCTGCATGAGTCTCAGTCAGATGAGGTTCCAGTGCTGATAAGGAAAGCAGACATAGCCTTCCTTCTCTAACTCAGAATCTATCTCCAATTGATAACTGTTCACAAAGGAAAAATCAGTTTTCTCCAATGGAGTTTCACTGGGTATACAAACCACACTTAAGGGCAGGCCCCAAGCCCAGAAATAAATGGCCAATAAAAAAAGGAGCTTATATATTGTGCTTTCTGATTTTGCTTTTATGGGATATCTATGTGTGCAAATGTGTGTGTCTCTGCATCTGTGTTTCCTATGCCTTTTCTTTGGCTCTTTTTTTTTTTTTTCTGTTTGCTTTGTTCTATTTTAATGTACTTGTTTTTATTTTATCTTATTTTACTACTATTATTTTTTAGATGCCTGTTTATTTTCTAATGAGAGAAGAGGTGTAGATTGGGTGGATGGGAAGGATCTGGAAGGAATTTGGGGGAGGGGAAACTGTCATTAGAAGATATTGTCTGAAAAAAATCTATTTTCAATAAAAAATAACATAAAATAAATTTTTAAAAAATTCAAAGTGTAGCCGGGAGGTGGCAGCACATTCCTGTAATCCTAGTAATCTGGAGGCAGAGGTAGTCAGATAATTGAGTTCAAGGCCAGTCTGGTCTTTAGAGTGAGTTCCAGGATAGCCAAGAATATACAGATAGACCCTATCTTGAACTGCCCCGTCCCAAAAAAAATTTTTTAATGTAATTTTTAAAATGTTCCAATGCCTAGGTCACTGGACCAAGTAACTCCAATGAGAGTTTGTGTGTGTGTGTATGTGTGTGTGTGTGTGTGTGTGTGGTGTATGTATATGAACTGGCCCCATACTTACCGCAATTCTCCAGTCTCTTCCAAGCTCTGCGATTACAGGAGTACACTACCAAGCCCAGCTTGGGATCCTAATCTTTTTATAGTTTTTGCAATTGTTTAGATCCGAGTCGTGTACTTACGTGATCCACATCACACGCAAGCTGAAGCAGTACAGGAAAAGTGTGTTTATAGAGCTGGTACATGGGAGGCAACTCCTGACCTTCAGGCATCTGAGTGGCTCTTCCCAACATAAACATAACCATGCTGTGTAACAGTTCACAAGCTGCCACCTAAAAGGGACCAAGTTCAACAAAGCTTTGGTCAGCATATTCACAAGGGAATATTCTCAAGCTTTTTCTTCACTTTAGCCATTTAAGAAGAAAATCTTTATTGTGATTAACTACTATGTACTCCAAATGAAAAAATTGGAAATTGTAGTTTTAATCTTCATCCATGTGTTAAGAATTGAAATTTTAAAACTTCAGACACGAAGGCTAATACATTCATAAGAAGTATATTTCACACAGTTTAGAACTATACACCCTGGCTTTACTTGTAAATATCACCTTAGTAAGTACATTTTAGGAGCACATTAAAATTTTACAAATTAGTGGTTATCATTTGAGATTATCTGTTACCAATCTCCCAGGTTAAGGGGATAATCAAATCCTGCCAAGAATCATTTTTAAACATACTTTGCATTGCATTTATTTTCTGTTACGAAGAAGTTTTGGTATATGGATGCTTTGCCACGTTATTATCTATTACAATGATTTATACTTAACTTTCATTTACCAATGACACCTACTTCTGAAAAGTAAAGTATTATATTAGAATAGCTAAAATATGGTGTCTGTTTTCTAACCAACATGTACATGTTTTAAAAGCAATACACTATAAATAATGAATGAAATGAAAAAAAATACTTTAGTTTGTCGGTCACTAGCAGAAAGCGCCAATTCAGTGACCCGAGGCAGGAAGGCATCCAGATAAATGACTGGCTTCATATCTCTGAAGGGTACTGCAAAGCTGAGTCTCTTCTCCCTGTCCCATGCCACACACTTCATCATCCATTCTCCTGATGCAGCTGATGAAAAAGTATTAGAAAAGTGTTTTTCATTCAAGATTTTTCTTCTTACAGATTGCTAACTAAATTAGGGTGTTTTTGAAGCATTTTGAATTTCCTTTTTCTGCTTCAGATATATAAGAATATTAAAACAACTAATGCTCTTATTTCTAAATTTAACTTAATTAAAACCATTATTGAATAGCAATATCCAAATTCAGTGAGAGCTACTTAAGACAGAAAATAGTTAAGTACAATAAAAAAAAAAAAAATCTCCTCTTTGTCAGGTCTAGTGGCATACACCTTTAATTCTAGCTTTGGGAGGCAGAAGCAGGGGGATCCCTGTAAGTTCCAGGCCAGCCAAGACTACTGAAGAACTTCTCAAAAACAAATCCAACAAAAACAATTTCCTCTTTTAAAGGGACTAGGGAGATGGTTCAGCGGATAAAGTGTTTTCTATACAAGTATGAACCAGAGTTCAGATTGCAAGCCTGCATGTAAATGCTGGGTAAACATGGCAGCCTGCCTGTAATTCCAGTACTGAGACAAATACCTAGAACAAACAGGCTAGTTAGACTAGATGTATAGGTGAAGCCTTAGCTCAACTGAAAGATCCCACCTTGGAGAATAAAGTGGAGAGTGATTGAAGAGGACTCCTGACATCACCCTTAGGCTTCCACATGCACATATACCTCGCCTCTGCATGCACACACACATGCAAACACCACCACCACAGTTTCCTCGTGAAAATACTTTCCAAGTATAGGTTCCAGTTTCCTAAATAGCTAAGTCCCCAGTTAACATTAAACTTCAAAAGTAAAAACAGCTGAGTTTTTCTAATATAAAAAAATATTCACAATTAAAAATGTTAAGTTTAGGCACTGGAGAGAGGGCTCAGTAGTTAAGAGCACCTGTGTTTGTTTCTGAGCACCCACATAACCATCTGTAACTCAGTTCCAGAGGATCAGATACCCTCTTCTGACCTCCATGGATACCAGACATTAATATGGTACACATGCATACCATTCAGGCAAAGCATGTAAAATAGATAAATCTAAAAAAAGAAAAAAACTGAGAATATTAAGTTTAGCCTTCTCCATGGTGGCTACTATTGTTGGGAGATGTCCCACACTTAAGGACAGAAGGTGGTGCTATAAAGATTTAAAAGTCTTTGAAAGCTCAGCATGCTTGCACACATCTCTAATCCCAGCACTCAGGAGATAGAAGCAAGCAGATCTTTATGAGTATGAAGCCTGACTAATCTGTATAGAATGCTATACAGGAAAATCAGTCACGGCGTCTCAAAGAGAAGAGAAAGAGATGAGAAAAAGATGTCAAGTCTCTTAAGCTTATCAACTCTAGGCTCCAACTTGTTACAAAATGTAGAAGGATGTGCTGGACTCTATTTCAAAGTGAAATTGACCAGTTTTGTGGAAATATGCATTAGAATACTATGCTATGGTAGCCCAAATTGGTATTCATCACTACAGTGGCAATAATATTAAATTAGACAGAGCATGTGAAAAATACTACAGAGTATGAATATTGACTGTCATTGTTCAGGTGATTCTAAGATTATCAGAAGCGTGCCAGAAGAGACTGGTGAGAAGTAAATGAGCACATATTCAACTCCAAGTACAAATGTATCTACAGGGTTATTTTAGGGGAAAACTTACCTGTTACAAGATTTTTGTTTATCTGTCCTCCTAGAGATCCCAGTATATGCACGACTCTAATCCTTATTTCTTCTAAGGACACTGCTTCATCCTGAAAATTTGTACAATTGTATATATGTGATAAATGAGTTTTAAAAATTAAAGTGAAAAGGAAAAAATACCTATTGTATGTACCTAACATAATCCATCTACTACCTTCCCCTATGATCCTCTGCCTGAGGGCTATAGAACTAAGTAGAGACAAGATGGGTTAAATTTTACTGGGCTCAGCTTGTTGTACTCCTGCTTATTTCAGCTGAATCCTCTTCCTCTTATCTTGAAAAGGCAAGTGCATACAAAGCAATCTAAGAAAGGATTGACACAGCTATCCCTTTAAGCAAGACCCTGTTTGCTAAAGAAAGAATGTCCTAATCACTACCCTCACCGTTTGCTTCTATTAACATGCTTAAATTGCAATGGAAACTTCCCTTCAGAGGTTATGAGACCCAGACAGTAATGTAGACAAGAAGTTCAGCACTGTTATTCAAAATGTAGAAGCTATTAAAAAAAAAAAACTGTAGGATGGTACTAGACTTTAGAAAAAACTAACTACCTATGTCTCAGGCCCACAATGGAGATGGGAATGCAGCTGAGTTCCACAACTCTCTAACTGCTGCTTGGTTTCTCAAGAGCCTGATTTCTATAACATCCAAGTTGGATTGGTCTGTGTCTTATCACAACAACAGAAAGTAAACTAGGACATAACCATGAATGAAGTGGGGGTTTCAGCACACAATTCAAAGCATCACCTAAGAGCTGTTCCACCAAGCAGCCTCTTTAAGGCTGCAGGCCTGTGTAGTGTGCATCCTATCTCAACACAAAGAATGCTAAATAAAATGCTAAACTAAACAAAACAACAAAAAACTGTGTTACCAACCAACCAGTATAGTATGGTGATTTAAATAAGAATGGCCTCCAAGTGCTCATATATTTGAATGCTTAGTTACCAGGGAGTGGAACTATTTGAGAAGGATTAGGAGGTGTGGCCTTGTTTCAGGAAGTGCAGGAGGTGGTGGTGGTTGAGGTTTCAAAACCCCAAGCCAGGCAGTGTCTTTTCCTTCCTGCTGCCTGTGATCCAGATGTAGAACTCTAGCTACTTTCCAGTACCATGTCTGTCTGCATGTGGTCCTGCTCCCCACAATAATAAGAATGGACTAAACCTCTGAAAATATAAACAAGTCTCAATTAAATGCTTTCTTTTGTAAGAGTTGCCATGGTCACAGTGTCTCTTCACAGCAACAGAACAGTGATTAAGACAGAAGTTGGTACCAGGGAGTGGGGTATTGCAGTGACAAGCCTGACCACTTCACTTGTTGGCAGAATATATAGACTTCGGGACTTTAGACTAAGAAAGTGGTCGGATGTTTTAAACAGGACTTAATGGGCCATCCTAGTAGAAGCATGGAAGACAGTGGTGCTGAGAAAAGTATAGATTATAATGACCTAGCTCAAGAGGATTCAGAGGGGAAGAATAATAGTAAGTGGTCTAGAGACTATTCTTGTGCTATTTAGCGAAGAATGTGGCTACTTTCTACCCTTGTTCAAAAAATCTGCCTGAATCTAAACTGACAACTTTTGGATTAATGGAGCTGACACAGGAGACTTCAAGGCAGCCTATTACTGATTGTGCCCCATAGTTATTAGTGGTCACCCTTATGCAGATCTATAATGAAAAGGAGCAGGCTAGACAAAACAAAAATAAAAATATTCAGTTTGAGGAGGAAAGGAGCACCAGGAAGGGTAATGGAACTAAGTCCAATGCTCAAGATGATATCAAGTTTAAAGAAAAGTACCATGTCTGCCTACATACCACCACACCACACTCTCCCCGCCCCCGCCTGCTGCTGCTATGATGGTGCTGGGATTAGGCCTCTGAAAGCGTAAGCAAGCCCCAATTAAATGCTTTTTTTCATAGCAGTTGCCTTGGTCATGGTGTCTCTCACAGCAATAAAACAATGACTAAGACAAATAGTTTGGGCCTTGCATCTACGATCTTAGGAAATAGACACTGCGCATCTATAAAGAAATTTTTATTTATATATCCAAAGATACGTTAAAGTAGTTTTATTCCACTGTTTATAGGTGATAAAAATTATTCAAAAACCTAAAAAATCATTTCTAGGTTCATCCAAGTCTTTTGGTCAAAACTAAATATATATATTCAAGAGTTTTTAATCAGTTTTCAACACTGAGCTTTTCAATTTCTTATTTTTCCTTCAAGCAAAAGATACTTTTTCAAAACTAAGTTAATTTTCTTTGTATTTTTCAAATCATATCATACAATTAAAAAAAAAAAAACTTACCAAGAAAATATCACCAAAAGTACAACACAAACAAGCAAAGAAGCAAATAATCACATAGAAAAATTGGCATGAATTCAACTTGATAGGAAAGTATCTTTAAGAATGCACTGGCCTTACATGTGCGCATTAGTGCTCTGACTTGTGTGTTGAACATGAACCATAACACCTTTCACTATGGACACTAGGGACAGCATAGAAAGCAAAATCAAGACAAGAAGCCAAATAGTCAATGTAGAATATTTTCATTGCTTAAAAGATACTGAAATTATTCCTAGGTCATATTCTAAATTCATTTGTAAGACAACTAACATTTAAATGAAGTTTTTTACTTTTCATAAGTTAATCTCTGCATTACTGAAATTAAAGGATTTCTTACTGGTGAAATATTTGTTGTCTTTTTCAGAAGCTTCAAAACATCTTTATTAAATCCCTTCTGGGCAGCCCGAGAAAGTGCTGATACTTCCCAGTGGCTCTTTGTTTCATCTATGGGCAGTAAACAAACAAACAAACAAAAATTTTAAGCAACACTCATACTACATTGTGAAATAGAAACATTAAAGTCCTGGTTATTTAAAATATGATTCCAAAACTGAAAATTCTAGGATGAAAGTATTCAGATTAGCTGTCTTTTGACTATCACTCACTATCCATCTCCATCAGAAGAAGCTCCACTGGGCTTGGGTTAACCTGTACTTAAAAGAACTGTGAATGAATAGACACAGTGTGGGAAGAACTTCTTTCATGAAGAACAATAGTATTTACAGTGTTTGTTCTAAAATTTATTTTACTTGGGAGTGGGGACTGTGAATGAAAACTCCTGAAAGGAGTATATAATAATACTTATAAAATACAACTCTTCAAAAGAACTGAAGAGTAAATGTCAATCAATTTTTTCTTATGTCCTGATTTGAACTTGTCTGTGGAGTTAAGTACACCAATGACTTTGATGTACATTGAAAAATTGATGGTAGGGCAACAGGTTGGCAACTTACTTTTTCACTATTCAAGAAATTTTACATATTTTATTTATTATTGTTTTATGACAGTAAAAACAATGGGAGGACATTCTAAGACTGTAAATATGGACAAGTGAGATACCTTGTGGGTCTCTTGCTCCCAAGCCTGATGACCTGAGTTCAATCCGTTGGACCCACATGGTGGAAGGAGAGAAATGAGTCCTATAAGTTGTCATCTGACCCTCACATGTGGAAAGTGGCTCATGCATTCCCCCCAAAATAAAATACATTTTATTTAAAACACACACACACACTAAATATTATTATTCCTTATGAAGCTTTACCACAAGTAAATTTAAAAAGTTATAAAAACTTTTTTAAAGATTCAGGTTATAGGAACGTGTTGTGACATTTACTTATTTCTCTTATTGAGTTAAATAAAATCTTTGACATGTGTTCATTTTCTATGGCCTAGATTGTTGTGGGATATTTTACTCCTGTGTGGTGTTTTGTGGTTTGTAAAGGGCTTCCTGTTGCCTTGCAGCTATGAAGCCTGAAGCCTTGCAGCTCTGCTTCCTACTCATTTACACCTTTTTGCTAGCCGCTCAGACCTCCACAGGTAAACGCCAACTGTTCACAGTTGAAGGTGACCGATCACAATCAAAGGTCTGCAGTGGGTACCATTGTACCTGGACATGGAGAGGGGGCTTGGGGGAAAAGATTAAAGGATCTTGGAGAAGTAGGCAAAAGAGGAGGGGGAGGAGAAGGAAGAAGAGGAGGAGGGGGAGAGGAGAAGAAGAAGAACGGGGGGATGGGGAAGAAAAAGAGTGAAGGAGGAGGAGGAGGAGAAAGAAGGAAGAAGGAGGAGGAGGAGATGAAGCAGCAGCAGATTTGGAGAGAACGGTGTGAGAGGATGATAGAATGAAGTCTCTGCCTAGCTGCCTGGGTATTGAATTCCCTGCGAATTGTCATGGCTTGTAACTAATAAATATCTTGAAAAAAAAGATGGACTTTTATTAAGCAATTGGACAATTTATTAACACTAGATAGTTAATTCTACAGCCATGAAGTTATATATGTGAAGTTTTAAGTTACATGGTGGCTATGGCTCAGTTAAGCAAAGCTTTGGCTCTCAGGAATAAATAAAGGAACTTTGTTACTACTTCTGTTTCTCTAGTTCTTAACATGACTTTTTACTTTGATTTTTCTTATGTCCTGGAAGCTGGTCATCATAAAGGGTGAAGACAATGAATTTGGGCTTAGACTGCTGACCAGTTAGGGTCATGTAAGTTATTTTCCTGTTACTGTGATAAAACACCATGACTAAGCAACTTACAAAAGAGTTTGAGTTTATTGTTCCAGAGTGATAAGAGTACATCAGGGCAGGGAAACATGGCAGCATGGCAGGAGCAGGAAGCTAAAACATTAGCCACATAAGGAGATAGAGCAAACTACAAGTAAGCTGAAGCTATAAAGCTTTCAAAGCCAACCCCAGTGAAGAATTTCCTTCAGCAAGGCTGCATTTCCTAAGCCTCTTCAAACAAATAAGGCCTCTAATTTTTCACAGAGACTCACATCCTATGTCCTGGTCTTGTCCCACTACCTCCTCCTGCACCTCAGTCAACCTCTAGGTTTCCACCAGGACCTGCCTAACCTGCATCGACCCACACATAGGTCCCTTTACACCACCTCTACCACCACATTCCATACACAAACTGCCCATGAATTCCTCCGAGGTCTAGCCTAGTGAGTACTCCCTATCACCCTATACTCATTTTTTAGAAACCAGTCAGATTCATCCCCGGGCCCACAGCCTAACCTGGCCACACACCTATGTGTGCATACCAAATGACCTCTAGGCTTCTGAACCTAACCTACCCATACCCACCCACAGATCAATTTGTGCTACCCCCACCAATCCACCCCATACCCAAACTTCCCACATCCTCCTCCAGGGTCTAGCTGGTGAGTCCCCCTGACTTTCACATATATACAGCCATAGGTCTTACAACCAGTGCAGCAGCCTGGTCTAGACTTTATAGCCTTTACTGCAAAGAGAGCTCTAGGTTTGGGCCAAGATCCATTCTACCTATTCCCCAACCCACAAGACTGACCCATGTCATAGCCACCTTTCCACTCATTACTATCTGCTCCAAACACCAGGAAATGCGTCTCTCAGTCCACCTCACTTCATTCCACCCAAGCCATTTCCAACCTCTAGAACCAACCTGCCCCACATCTTCTCTTCTGCCCCAACCTGCGCTGACCATAACAAACTCAGAATTAATAAAAGAAGTCCACATGCCTAGATCTTATCTCAAGAATGCTAATAATATGATAGACAAGACAGTATCTTCTCTCCTAAATCTACTAGTCTTATAGAAATGTTTACCAATAAGAATTACCTATATGAACTCCAAGACACACAATATAAAAGAACAATTAGAAACTTTATCAAAGATTTTAAAGAAGACATAGAGACAGCTCAATAAAATCAAGAAGAACAAGCTTAAGGAGATGATTTATGCGTGATGCCCAAGAAAACACAAACATATGTTGATAGAAATGATGAAATTAATCTAAGCCTTCAGATAGTATTCAATCACAACACAGAAACAGTAAAGAGGACTCAAGCTGAAATGAAATGAAGCTGAATTGAAAAATGCACAGCCCAACAAGAAAACCCAAAGGAAGGCCTCATAAGTAGAAGACACCAAGCAGAAGACAGAATATCTCGAAGACAAAATAGAGGATCTAGAACAGATGAGCAGGAAACATGAAAAAAAAATTGAAGCACAGGAAAGGAAGACATAGAAAATATGGGACACCATGAAAACATGAAACCTTCAAATTATAGGTAGAGATGAAGGAAAAGAATCCCCTGTCAATGACATAGACCAGATCTTTAACAAGATCATAGAAGAAAACATCCTCAATCTGAGGAAAGATACACCTATACAAATACAAAAAGCACATAGAACACCAAAGAGAAAAGACCAGAAATAAAATCCCAATGGCATATTTTAGTTATAAACTAAGCATACAGAAAAAGAAAGAGTACTGAAGGCTACAAGAGAAAAAATACAAGTCACATATAAAGGAAAACAAATCAGAATAACAGCTGATTTCTCAATAGAAACTTTGAAAGCCAGAAAAGCCTGGAGCAATGCATTCTAAGTCTTAAAGACTATGATGGCCACCCAGAGATACAAAGAGAAACCCTGTCTCAAAAAGCAAAACAAAACAAAAAGAAGACTATGATGGCCAACTGAAAATCATATATCCAACAAAACTATATGCTATAATTGAAGGAAAAAGTAAAGTTTCCATAACATAAACAGCCTAAAAATGTTCATATCCAACAAATCAAACCTACGGAAAATATAGGAAGTAATATTTCAGGCTGAAAAGAGAAATTGGGCTAAAGAGGGAAATGAACATGGCAGAGAGACTGTAGAAAGAAATACAAAGCCATAATTATTAAATCACAAACTACACTGAGAAGATAAGAACACTAAAATCAGAAACATGATACCACAATTAACACAAACATTTCAATAATAACTTTAAATATGGGTTAAATTTTTCAATCAAGACAGACTGACTGAATAGATCAAGAAACATCTATCTGCTGCCTACAAAGACATCTTAGCTTTAAAAATAGGCACCACAGTAGAGGTAAAGGATAGACAAAATACTCCAATTGAATGGGGCCAGGAAGGAAGCAGGTGTCACTATCCTACTATCTGACAAAACAGACTTTAAACTAAAACTAATGAGAATAAAGAGGGACACTTCATTCTAATCTAGGGAACCATTAACAAAGGAGACATTACTATTCTAAACATATGTGCACTAAACACTGGGGCATGCCATTTCATTAAAAATTGACTACTTGAGTTAAAGACAGATAAACAAATAAAAATTAATCAATTAATAGTAAGTGATTTCAATACCCAATTTCCTCTGACAGGTCATCTGGACAAAAAATAAGCAGAAACAGAGAAAATCAAAAATAAGTGACATCATACAATGTCATACAATGAACTTAACAGATATATACAGAGTATTCTATCTAAACACAGAAGAGTACACATTCTACTTACTCAGTAGTATAAATAAGCTTTTCTAGCCTGGCAGTGGTGGCGCACACCTTTAGTCCTGGCTCTTGGCAGGCAGAGGAAGGCAGTTACCTTTGAGTTTGAGGCCAGCCAGGTCTACAGAGTGAGTTCCAGGACAGCCAGAGTTACAACAGAGAAACCTGTCTCAAAACAAAAGAAAACAAAACAACAAAAAAAGTTTTTCTAAAATAGATCACATCCTGGGACACAAAACAAATCTACAAATTCAAAAAGATCAAAAATACTCCTCGTCACCTAGTTAATCACAGTGCAATAAAACTTAAAACAAACTTTAAATAACCTCTAGTTAATAGGCAAACTCACAGAGATTAAACAACTCATTACTAAATGAAGACTAGATCAAAAAACAAATCAAGGGAAAAAAAAAAAAAACAATCCTGAGGGATGGATATGGTACAGTGCTGGAGGGATTGCAATTACAGATCTTAAGATATATTACAAAGCCGTAGCAATAAAAGCATTATCATATTGGCACAAAAACAGATACATAGACCAATGGAATAAAATTGAAGACACAAACATGAGCACATATAATTTCAGCCACTTAGTATTTGACAAGATGCCAAAAGCATAAGCTGGGCAAAAGAAAACATCTTCAACGAATGATGCTGGGAGAACTGGATGCCCACATGCAGAGAATTAGATCTGTATCACTCACCTTGTAAGGAAACTATCTCCAAATGGATTAAAGACCTAAATGCGACACCTGAAACACTCAAACTGCTAGAAGAAAGTATAGGTAGTACATGATACAGGTTAGGAAAAGACTTCCTGAATAAAACTTCATTAGCCCAAGAATTAAGGCCAACCACTGATAAGAGGGACTTCATTGCACAACCAAGGAAGCAATCAACGAGCTGAATAAGAAGTCCACAGAATGAAAGAGAATCTTTGCCAGTTATACATCTGACAGAGCATTCATATCCAGAATACATAAATAATTCAAAAGACAAAGATCCAAAAGAAACAAAGAATAAAATAACTCAATGAAAAATAGGTCTAGGAGTTCTCAAAAAGAGGGGAAAATGACTAAGAAAAGCTCAAAAGTATGCATCATATCCAGTAATTAGGGAAATGCAAATCTTTGAGATTTCATCTTATCCTAGTCAGAATGGCAAAGATCATCAAAACAATGAACAAAAAAGCTGGACTGGATGTGGAGAAAAGAGAACCTTCATTTTCTGTTGAAAGGATTTCAAATTGGAACAGCCCAGTATGGAAATCGGTGTGGAGAATTCTCAAAAGCTAAAAATAAATCCACCATATGACCCAGGTACATCACTCATTGGTATATGCCCAAAAGACTTCAACAATCTACATAACAGATACATGCTCAGCCATGTTCATTGCTTCTCTATTCACAATAGCTCTGAAATGGAATCAACCTAAATGTCCTACTACCAACAAATGCATAATAAAAATGTACTTATACATAACGAAATACTATTCAGCTGTAAAGAAAAATGAAATCTCAAATTTTGAAGAGAAATAGCCAGAACTAGAAAAGATAGTATTGAGTGAGAAAAAGAGACCCAGAAAAATAAATGTCACATATTCTCTGTTATTGGAGGCTCCTACCTCCAAATCTTCAGATGTGAGTACATAGCCTTTAGTAACTACAGAATCCAGGAAAGTAAAATGAGACCACTGACAGAATATGAGCGGTGGAGAAGGAATAGAGCGGTAAACTGCAAAGTACAAGAGATCTGAAAAGGTAAATGGGAAAGAGAGCTCTTTACGGCAAGGGGATACAAGTATAAATATACATATATAGTTTTGATGAACTTTTCTTATCTGGGCTGACCATGTTCTCTCCAAGAGCCAAAGTCCACATAACAAAAACTATAATACCAGATCTAAGAAGTCCTCTTTTGAGTTGTTGGTCTAGACTATCCAAGAGACTCCCAAAACATACAGCCTATTGTTCCCCTTATTTCCCCATACCCAGAGGTAGAATGGAAGTCTCTATTACTAAACACATAATGCATTTCAGAAACAAGGCCCAGAAACTCCTTGTACAGGAATATTTAATCTTTTAATCCAGCAGCATGCCTGCTCTGGGAAAGGATCACACTCAAGACCTATGTGATCCTGCTGGACTGTAGCACATGCCTTTAAGTAACCCAATTCAGAAGAAAGTGGTGGCACACACCTTTAATCCCAGCTCTTGGGATGTAAAAGGAAGCAGTCAGTTCAGAAGTAAGTCATGGTTCTCAGCTAAGGGCTCTCAGTTCATGGTTCTCAGTTCACAATCAGTTCAGAGTTAAGAGAGAAGCAGAAGAGATTGAGAGAATGGAAGGAGATTAGTTCAGAGTTAAGGGAGAAGCAGAAGAGATTGAGAGAATGGAAGGAGATTGAGTCAGAGCATGCTAGTCAACAGAGAAGCAGAAAGTCAGAGGCAGAGTGAAGTACAGAGTGAGCAGATGCCTTTAATTCCAAGTCTGAGAGTGAATGAGAGTAAAGACCTGGCAGAGTGACTTCTGAGATGAATCAGAGTGAAGAGCATGCAAAATGACAAATCAGAGAAAGAGTTAGCAGAATGAATCAGAGTGAGGACTACTGTTGTACACCTATTGTGTCCTCAGCAAGGAAGACATGGAGGCATTTTCATAGCTGTAAACTCAGCCAGACCTCAGCAAAGGGAACCACCAGTAACGGCAAGTGCCATACTGGACATAGTAACCCTGAGCCTTTCATCTCAGGGGTTTTTATTGATACCTAAGCAGATCATGAAGAATTAGACATCTTTTACATGAAGCCAACACTTGCAGACAAACAAATGTCAAGGCCTAAACAGCCCTCTTCCCAACTGTGCATAAAACAACCATTTTTAAACGTAGCTAAAAATAAACTTCTGCATCAGAGGACACGACCAACTCTTACGATAAAAAAGCAGGCTCTCAGCTTAGAGAATCAGTCAGATAAGACACAGAGGCAGTTCAGCAGGAGTCAGTGTCAGACAGTAAGAGTGAATTTGGGAGAAAGAGTCAACTAACAAGGAGAGCCAGTTTGAAGCTAAGCAAAGCAGTTCAGTCAGAGAAGTTGTGGGAGTCAGCAAGAGTCAGTCAGAGTAAGAAGAGTTCAGTCAGAAACAGTCAGCTGGCTCAGGTCAGTTTGAACCAGTCAGCTTGGAGAAGAATTTGAGCCAGAACCGTAAGTGAGTTGAATCAGCCAACCAGAAGAGTTAATTGAGATCAGTATAGCTCTGAGTTCAGAAGCAGGTAGTCAGAGTGAGTCAGTCAGCAGTAAGTCTCAGAGGCTGAAATGTTCTAGGTCTAGATTAGCAGATTAGATTGTATAAAGGCTGAAGTCTTCCAGGTCTAGGCTTGTACCTTTAAGATTAGATTGTATAAAGGCTAAAACCCTCTAAGATCGAGGATTGAATTAGCAAAGAATAAACTGTCCTCTGCCGTGAACCCACAAGAATAATTTATAAATCAATGCTCACATCTACATCTACAACTCCTGAGCTGGAATTGACTTTAACATCCTCTCCTTGAAGTCTAGCTTTCATGGTACCAGAAGGCAGTTTTCAAAGGAAGAAACCAATCAACAAGTCTTCCTCAGCTATGATTCTTATGAACCACATCAAAAACCAGCATGGTACAATAACCCAAAGGCTAAGTAGTGCCATGCATACCTTGGTGGTATCAAAGAGCTCTCTAATTGAACCTCAGGCCCTTTAAACAATTGGAAATTGTTTCCTGGTACTGGATACCTAGCTAACTAGTCAGTGCCAGTTAAGTCAATATTACTGGAAGAGAATCCTATAACCACAAATTTACTAAACCAGAATAACCCCTAACAATAATCTATAAACATTTGTCCTTATGCCCACGGATAAGTGTAGTCTTCAACCCTCATCAAAGAAACTTCTCTCAATAGACAGAGACTACTACAGAAAACCGCAACCAATCACAATACAGAGTTTTCGGGCCCAGTACCAATTGATACATCTACAAAGCACTAAGGCTCAGGAAATACTTCAGAAGAGAGGGCAGAGAGACTGTACAAGCCAGGGGATCGGGGAGTTTGGTGTGATACCATAGCTCTTAGATATGCTTAACACCGAGATAAGCTTAACCCATAATGTCTCACCAACATAACTGCCCTAACATAAGCTGAACAAGGATGATAGCAATGAGCATGGCAAACTGGACAGAGAAAAGGCCATGTGGCCTCAACCCTACAGAAAGAACTACAGGCAACCTAGGAAAGCTAGGGGAGAGGTGGTCTTCCTAAACAGATCAACCAGTGTCAAATAGTCAGCTCTGATAATAATAACATACAAATAAGTAACATATGGATTCAAAGGTTATATTTAGGAATATACAAGTGTATACATTTAAGTATATGCATGAAATAACAGTTAGTGAAAAAATAAGCCATACATTTGAAGGAGTGTGGGTAGGGGCATATGGAAGGATCTGGAGGAAGGAAAAGAAAAAGAGGAATGTTATAATTAAATTATAATCTCAAAAAAAAAAAAGCTTTAGTGTCCTTTCGGTTTATAAAATACTAACAAATAAGTCATCCAACAAATGACAAATTAAGAGAAAAACCAATCAAACACATTTTGAATATTCTGTGTTGAAACTTTACAAGTTGAAAAAAATACTAATAGTCCAAAATTGCAATTTTATTTATGATACTCATCCCAATTTCTGTAAAACTTACCTGACAAGGTAGACGTTTTCAGGTATCCATCAAGGCAAGGGAGAATGTCTTTGTAGTAAGGCTGTATTATATGCTTATCAATGTGAACTGACCACTCTTCAAGGGTATGAAGGCCTACTTCTGCCAGCGGCATATGGCTCAGGCCCAGCTTGAAAGCCATCTATATGTCAATACAAACAAGGAAAATTGAAACAGGAATTTAAGACTTAAACAAAAACCATCAATTAATCTTATGGTTTCTAATTGATACGTTTTGTATTGTTAGTCCCTAGAAACTACTAAAGCTTAAGTGGGCATAGTTCAAAACATCAGAGGGAGGAAAATGACAGTAGTCCATGGCTGGGGATTTACTGCAAGCTTTTAACACATGCAAGACCCAGTCCTCAGGTCAATTTGTAAAGGAGAAGCAGAGTTACCTCTGGTACTCAAAATAATAATATAATTATATAGTTAGGAATTGTTCAAGCAGAGGCTGTTGGGTGAGCATCTACTTTAACTTTGATATATCCATGTCTGATAGAAAAATAAAGTGGTGATAAAAGTAAAGCTATCCTCAAGAAAATATACCTACCTGCAATGCAGGAACATAGGCTCTAATATCAAGTTCAATGATGTCATGTGGCAAGGACAGAACAAAGGTTAAACAGGAGGCCAAAAGTTCATCTTTGTACTGCTTCATTTTAACTGATACCTTAACATGAAAGAACAACAACAACCAAAAAAAAAAATTACAATTTGAAAATTAAAAATAATCATTGTCTTCTTAAATGCGAAAAACATGCATGTAGCCTTTGTCATGACTACATTTGCTTAAAAACGAAATGCTAATTCCCAGGAAAAGTTAAGTACTTACTCCCCTCTTTATAAAAAGCTAAGGAAAGGGATGACATATGATCAATGTACATTATAGACACAAAATGTCACAATGAAATGCATTATTATGAACTATAATTTATTAATATGGGCCAATAACAATTATCCTTGAATAGTCATCATTCAACTGAACTATTTTCTGAGAATTCAAGAGACTTTTGAAGCAGTGATTTTCTGTGTTGTTTTTTAAAAGACCTTACTACCAAAACAATCTGTCATTTCCAACCCTTGCCTACCTGAAGAAAGAAGATCACAAGTTCAAGGTCAGCCTGGGCTGCACTTCAAAACCCTGTCACATAAAGTAATCATGGCCAGGAGGATATCTCAGTAAGTAAAAGCACTTGACATCAAGTCTAACAACAGGAGTTTGAGCCCCAGGACACACTGGGTGTAAGAAAACTGACTTTTTCAAGTTGTTCTTTGATTCCACGCATGTCTTACGCACAGACAATAAGTAAATGTAAAAAACAAAAAGTAAACTAACAAAACAAAACAAAACAAAACCAGCAATGAAGCATATAAACTAAACCTCACTCCCAATCTGAATTTAAGAAACTAGTTTTTAAGGCTGGTGAGACAGCTCAGTGGGTAAGGGTGCTTGCTACCAAGAATGATGACCTGAGTATGTAATCCATATGATGAAAGGAGAGAACCAACTCTTGAAATGTATCCTCTAACATCTATATGTGCACTATGACACAACAAGTGCCCATAAACAAACATAAATAAATGTACTATATCAAAAAAAAAAAAAAACCAAAAACCTGGCTTGATGGCATACACCTTTGATTGATCAGGACAGCTCAGGAGCCAGAGGCAAGCAGATCTCTATGAGTTTGAGGATAGCCTGGTCTAAATAGTAAGTTTCAGGCCAGCCAAAGCTACATAGTAAGACCCTGTCCCAAACAAATAAAACAACAACAACAAAAAACTATAAACAACTATGTTACTGATGATCATGAGGAGTTTTTCAGTTTACATTCATTTAAGAATATTATGTAATGCATTAAGACAAACTACTTAAATATTACCTCTTTGCCAAATTTTGCAAATAAAGCAAAACAAGAATATTTTTCTGGATCTTCAGGGGAATGCTTCAGACTCTTCGGGCTAACTCCCTGTCAAATATAAAGTACTAAATTAGTATGCCAAACAAGAATCCAGCACTCCCACACCCTTATTGCCAGTTCTCAATCTTTCTCCAGAAGGTGGATCCTTTTCACATTCTCACAGTCTAGTTTAGAGAAGGGAGACTCAGCTCCAAGAGTGTATCCTAGCAGATACCAAGTATAAACGGAGCAGGTGAGAAAGCTGAGGACTGACCAAAGGCCATAGGCAATGGCTAACTCCGCCCTTCCTCATCTTCCAGTAAAAAGCACATTGGCTACACCCCATGTTTCTGTGTGACCAATAAGAGCCTCAACTGTACAACTTAAGTCACTCCTAATCTTCATGGTACCAGGTCATTTGAAGGGTTTGTAACACAGATGTCTGCAGTCTGCTAGAAGTATCCCTGATTAACTAAGTTTTAAGAAAACTCCAGACTTCTAGAGTAATACTTTGGTGTCAGCATCACTTTGAAAAGTTACTAATTTTATATAATTAGCAAGGTGTTTAAAAATCAGAGTGGAAAATGCTACCAACTTCATAAGAGTCTTCTTATTGATATTCACATATCAGTTTTTTTTTAATTATTACAATTAGACTTTAAAACTACATATGCCATAGGCACACATTTTATAAGCACTCTGTAAGCACAAGAGGTATAAAAGAAACAAGAATTGTTCAGGTCCCCAAGAAACACTTACCTCAAAATATCTTATTTTCCTGGCATTTCTCACTGCAATAGAAAGTAATTTGTAGAAACCACTGATGAGTGGCAACCGTGTAGATTGTAAAATTAACTCGTATGAAAATGAGTACACCCATGGCTCAAAAAATCTTACTTGTTTCTTAGGCAGAATTTCCCTATAAAAATAAAATAGTTAAGGAAAAGTTCTTTTAATTCTTACTCAGCTTTAAAATTCTTAGACATTAAAAATGATGGGCAACTTATAACATTTTTAGACATTCTAACACCTTTAAGGATGTATATGTTCCTTTTTTCCTGCCTGAGGTCTTCTAACTCTTCAGAAAAAAACAAAAAGCTAAGTCTAAACTGCTAGAAATATTTTAATGGTCTATAGAAGCAATTTTAGATTATAATTACTATTTCAACTCTTACATTTATATGAGGGATTTCCTCTATTAAAGTTATTAAACTAATACATTTTCACTCTTAATTAAAATTCTACAAAATACCTGCAAAACTCCACCAAGTTAATGAAAGCTGAAAAATCTTTTGGTTTAGCAGGGTGCAAATTAGCAGCTGGATCTGAAGTTGGGATCACCCAGACACCAGCAGTGCTTCCATCCTGAAAAATTGTCCCAAACCAAGAATTGTATCAGTTAACACCATTCAACAAATAGCTTTCCAAAGAAATTGTCATATAGAACCGATTTATAAGGAAAGAACACAGAAGTGAGAAAGATATGATTGAGTCTTCAAGAGCTTACATTTTAAGAATAATGGGAATAGAAGCAGCGAAGAACTCACAAGAAAGAATGGGACAAATACAAAGTACATGGTGGGGAGAGTATTGTTTCTCATTTTTAAAAAGGTTTTTGAGACAGGGTTTTACTCTGTACTCTAGGTTATCCTTGAACTCTTGGCAATCATCTGTTTCTGCCTCCCAAGTGTTGGAAACCAACATATGGCCAATATAAGGGAGTGTTGTTTTTTGAAAATGATGATGACACCTTGACAGACAAACTTCAAAAAGGAGAAAGTGTCAATAATAATTCTTGGGTGTCTAATTGCTAAATAGAAGTATAATGCAAGTAATAGGACAAATGAAAGATATGCATTTTTGGAAAATACATGATTTTATTTATGTGTACATTTTTTGAGACAAGGTCTAACTATGTAGTCAAAGGAGCCTGAAATTTGCTATGTAGTCCAGGCTGGCCTTGAACTCCTTATCTTTCTACTCAGTCTCCCAAAATCTGGAATTACAGGTATAGAAGACCACATTCAGCTCAGTTGCAAAGATATTTTGTGTTTGTGTTATCAAATCTGTTATCAGGTATAATTTTTGTACTCAAATTCTAAGGTTATACAGCTAGTGATAACCTGGAAGGTTGGAGTCTAATGCAGGATTGTGAGTTAAATACTCAGCCTAGCTACATACTGGGACTCTGTCTCAAACAAAACAAAAACACAGAGTAAGAACCTGCAAATGACTGGGAGACCAGCTATAACAAAGGTGGTAGGTGACAACATCAGAGAAAGAGAAGTGACTAAAGTTAACAACAATACAGACATGTTCCAAATTGTAGGTGAGCTTGCTGATATATGGTTCCAGGAAACATCTTAAGGAAAGGTCTGTGTACACGTTTTGAAGCAGGTTCTTACCCTGTAGAACATACTGACATGGAACGCACTATGTAACTGAGGATGGCTTTGAATTAGTGGCAATCTTACTAACTCAGCCTCCACAGTGCAAGAATTACAAGAGTGAGGTACCATGCCAAGTCCAGCTTAGGTGAATGGTCTTGGTTTTTAAATTAAGATTTATTTTTACTTTTATTTGTGCATGTGTGTGTGTGTGTGTGTTGTGTGTGTATACGTGTTATACCACATGTATATGGGTACTAGAGGCTAAAAGAGGGTGCTGGATCCCCTGGAAGTAGAATTACAGGTAGTTGTGAGCCTCTTAACATGAGTGCTGGGAATGTGTAGATTTGCTGAGGCAGAGTCTTATTTTGTAACCCAGGCTTGCCTTGAACTCATAATCTTCCTGTTTTAGCTTCTCAAACGTTGTGAACAAGCAAATGGTGTCACACCTGACTAAAAATTGTTTTAACAAACTAAGCATATAAACCACTTTTGAACAACCTGTTGATCACACATTCTATACGTTGGGCCAGAAAAGCATCTATGGCACATAATCATCACAAAGAAACCCATTTTCTTTTCTTCCTTAAAGATGTGCTATTGTCCCAATTATGCAAAACGTAGGTATTAAAATGATACAAAATTATTATTGACAGGAAATTCTAACCTCCTGCTCTCCAACATTCTGTTTCTCCAGTGTAAGATCCAATTTTTCAACAATCTTCAAAACAGATCTTACAAATTCATCATAGAGTAAATGACTCAGACTTTGAAGTGAGGAATTTACAAAGAGAAATGTTTCATCTGCTAAAATAAAATCCTGTAAATAAAGAAAAAAATTAAAGAGTTAAAAAGCTTAGACTAAATAGTACATTTTATAAGCATTATGATGTGTACTTTCACGGGTATGTGTTTATTGAAGTATGATGGAAACAGTGATATATAAACTGTAACTAATTTACCTGGAGTTTTAAAGCTTTAAAACATAATATATCTTTTCAAAGTATTATGACATTTCAGTCAGATAGTAGGACTTACCTGGTTAAGTAACAAATACTCTACACGTGGAAGTGAAGGACAGCATACAGGTCAACTTTGTCAAAGCATTTATGTCAACTGGTTCTTACATCTATATATACATTGGTATAACTTGCTTGCTCTCTCTCTCTTAGTCTCTTCCCTCCCTCTCTCCATCTCAAGTTACTAGGAACTAATTTAGGACCTCATAAATAATAAGGAAGAATCGTTCTACCAAATCACACTCCAGCCCCTGATCACTGTTCTGTTTTCACAGGATCTCATATAGCCCAAACTGTCTTCTACCTTCTGAGCCACTTGCAACTACATCCCAAATGAAGATACTACTTCACATCCAACTGTATATAACTACTCCATCCATCCACCTGATAAAATATTTAAACCCAATAATTTTTTAAAAAACTAAAAATGTAAGAATTTTGATTGGACAGAAATCACCTATTGTGAAAATTTCCTTATCCCAGACTATTAATGCTTTGTCAAAATATGTATTAAAATACTAGCCACTAGAAACTAAAAAATTGTCATCTAGCATTAGGCAAGAGGCATTATTCTACTACAACTGATGTAAATAATTAATGCATACCAACCCCTCAGAATTATTACACAAACTGGACTTATCTATCAAGCAAATAGAGAGGTAGGGTGTGGCACAGTGGAAGACTGTGCTCAGCATACTCAAGGACCTGGGTTTAATTCCCAGAAGAAGGAGAATGGGTAGAGAAGCACAAAGAGGAAGGGAAAGACTGAGAAAGAAATAGCTAAAGCAGGAGGGACAGACTAAGTGAGGGAGAAAGAAGGACCACAACCATCTTGCTATGAGGAAGATTTTTAAAAATTAATTTGTATTTGCAATGCTGAAGAATGAACCCAAGATTTTGTTTGCATGTTAGGCAGATGTTCTACCACTGAGTGACATCACTAGTCCTTTTACTTATTTCTGCCTTAACTTACACTATTTTAAATATGCTTTAAGAACTTTCGAAAGTTAGTAAAATAAAATTCTGAAATAAATGGCTTATATCTGTTCTTGCTAGTTTTTATGTCAACTTGATACAAGCTAGAGTCATCTAAAAACAAGGAATCATAATTGAGAAAATGCCTGTAAAGGACTGGCCTGCAGGTAAGTCAGTAGGGCATTTCTTGATTGAGCATAGATATGGTGGGAGGGCCCAGCTAACTGTGGGCAGTGCCACCCCTGGGTAAGTGATTCTCGATGATAGAAAGAAGAAGGCTGGGCAAGTCATGAGGAACAAGCCAGTAAGTAGCCTCCACAGCCTCTGCTTCAGCTCCTGCCTCCAGGTCCCTGTTCTGATTTCCCTCAGGGATAGACTATGATACGGAAATGCAAATGAAATGAATTCTTTTCTCCCCATGTTGCTTTTGGTCACAGTGTTTTATCACAGCAACAGAAACTCTGGCTGAGACACATCTTAACTATAGAGATGTTTTGTTTTGTTTTTCTGAGATATGATGTTTTGCCTGCTTGGTTTCTGCTTTATTTTGCTTTGTTTTGTTTGTGGAATCTCTTAATAAAGATGAAAAATGAAGTACTTTCATAGCTTTCAAATTATGAATATGGTTGCAGTTGGAAGCAAGAGTATCAGGAGTTCAAGGTGATTCTTGGGTACATACACGTTCCAAGCTAGTTTGAACTATATGAGACACTGTTTCAAAAACCAAAACACAGGTTAGAGGGACGGCAAAGTAAATAATGGCATTTGCCCCCAAGCCTTACAAGCTGAGTTTGATCTCTGGGGACCACTTGGTGAAAGGACAAAACTGACTCTTAAAAGTTGTCTTCTGACTGCCACACAAATGTGTGGCAAGCTTCCCAAATAAGAAACAGTAATAAAAATACACATATTTTAAAAATCTTACCATCATCTGGTCACAGCCTAAAAGATGCTGAAAAAGAGCCACATAGTCTTTGTACGTGGGCACTCTCCACTTGCCAGTTCTGACTTCCCCTGAGGTCCAACGATCTTCAGACTTGGACTCAGCATCCTGGAGAAGACGACAACATCCCATTACAGATTGGTGGACACATGAGGCAGCTGCTGTCAGAAAATAATGACTTACAGAATTTTCTAAACTAAAATAGCAACAACATAAACTCTGCAATAAACTGAAAATGTAAGTTAGTGACTATAGCCAATGAGCATTTTAAACACATTTACCAAACCCACAACAAATATTCTCTCTTCTTATGTGATCCAATCTCTCATGCCATTCATGTTCCTCTAACTTCTACACACTTTTATCTTTTCTCCTAGATTTTGAGAGAGAAAACATGTCATTGTAAAGATGTAGGTAACAGCAAGATGTCTCAGCTTATAAAGGCACTTGCTATCAAGCCTGATGACTTGAGTTCAATTCCTGGAACTCACATTGTGGAAGAAGAAAACCAAATCCTAAACATTGTCTTTTGACCTCTACAAACTCATTATAGCATGCACACACACAAAGACACACACAAATAAACACTGAAAGAAAAATTTTAAAGTATATGTAACATCATTTTATTCCTTAAAAGTATATTCATCTAACAGAGGCTGGTATTATACATGAGATATCAAAATGTAAGGCATGGTGGGCCGAAACTGTGGCTTAGTTGGCGGACTGCTTGCCTAGTATGCACAAAACCCTGGGTTCAATCCTCAGTACTACATAAATGTGGCATATTGGTGCACCTCTGTAGTCCTAGCATTTATAAAGTACAGGTTGGAATATTGGGAGTTCACAGAGATTCCTAACTACATATCAAGTTCAAATCCAGCCTGGGATACAGGAGACCCTGTCTCAAAAAATGGGGAATTGGCAGCTAAAACTAAGAAAGGCTGTTATACATTTACAGACCAAAACACTGTTGCTAACATTCAACGATAAGACTAGTTTTTGAAATTTTAGATTCAGAATTTACCTTTTGAAGGACCACTGGTTTAGAACATATTCTAATTAAACCTTGATGCACTAAAAATGAAGAAATGAAAGAAACACTGAGAAACACAATCACTCAATAAAACAATAATTATTATTTTGTCTCCTAATTTCTGTTTGAAATTTGTTAATATCTTTAGTTTTAAATTCTGAACTATTGAGAGTCAGACACTAAAGAGGGTATACAGTAACACACATCTATAATCCCAGCATTTGAGAAGTAGAGACTGGACAACTGTGGAGCTCAAAGTCAGCCCAGGTTGCACAGCGAGAACGTATCTAACATAAAATAAGAATAGATTCAGAAGCCAAGATATTTAAAGAAAAAGGCATCTTAGTAAAAAGCCCATCACACAGGAGGTCTAAGGTCCTGGGGAAGAACTATTACTACTTTGTTAAATGGACACATTATAAAGCTGCCTTCTAAATATGTATGCATGTCTACACCCAAACACTCTAAATATACTCCATTTTGTCTAAATTTTTATGCTTAGAGAAGTATCTCTCTGCAATGGGCACCAGTTAATGTACAGACTCAAAACCAGTCAAGGTGCTGATAATGAATTTCTATTAATTACTCAGGCTTAAATGGGACATCTGTATTACCACCTCCACCCCAAGGCTTAGGGAACATTTTGGAAGAAGAGTGAAATGACTGTAAAGGCTAGAGGATGAGGAGGAATGCTGTAAAATGCTGTTTTTTAGACATGACATGGCCACTGTATCTACGAACTCACTGAAGCTATGGATATCTGCACAAAAGTCAACAAAATTAGTCAATATTCCAATAGGCAACACCAATTGGACTCAATGGGTTATTAACAACAAAATAAAGAGAGAACATGAAGGGGATAATAGGAAGTAGGAACTGAAGGTCCTAGGTGAAGTTGAAGGGAGGAGCTGGGGTTGTGGTGGCTGGAATGAGAACAGCACACATATGCTCATTCATATGTTTGAATGCTTGATCTCCAGTTAGTGGAACTATATGGAAAGGATTGGAGGTGTGGCCTTATTGGAGAGTGTGTCACTGGGGGTGAGCTTTGAGATTTCAAAAGCTCTTCCCAGGCCCTGTCTCTCTCTCTCTGACTAAACTTGCAGATCAGATGTGAGATCTCAGCTACTGCTCTAGCAACATGCCTGCCTCCCTGCCTACTGCTATGCTCTCTGTCATTAGATCATGGACTAACTCTCTTAAACTGTAGGCAAGCCCCCAATTAAATGCTCTCTTTTATAAGTAACATTGGTCATGGTATTTCTTCACAGCAATAGAACAATAACTAAGCTAGGAGTACGTATGATCAAGATGCATTATCTGTATGCTTGAAATTGTCAAAAAATAAGTGGAAGATTCTATTCAAAAAAGAAGAAATATTAGGTACCACTGACTCTAAGTTCTAACAAAGGAAAAAGATTTTGATTCACTACAATGAAAAGTTCTCTAAAAAGTATTTAAGTATACAAAACAATTAAGGAACCAGATTTTCTTTAAATATATCAAATAATATGTTAGATATTTAGCATATACCACAATAAGAACAAAAATAAATGGGAAGCTTACCCACAGTACTAATGCAATTCCAGTGAACTGGTCCTTTTTCTGCTAAGGCTAAGAAAACTTTTAATATCGCTTTACAACACACCAACTGCATTTTGGGACTGTACTGTGGGAAGCTGTCTATCTGTACCACCATGAGATGCTCCAGAACTGGAGTATATACCTCAGGAACCTACCAGAGAGAACAAACTCAAAATTAGAACAGGGAATAAATATAAGAGCAATACATATATATTGAAAGTTATTACAACTAAAGTAATCACTGGTAAATGAAACTCTGACTTGTTACCTTATCCATCAAGCTTAGCATTTATTATTGCAGCTGCTAGAATAAATCATAGTAAATTGTCTGAGTGGTATTTACAGCTCAGTTCTAACCTAGGTGGCGATCCAATATGGGATCATTCAATCAACTATGGGGATCACAAAATATATAATAGTAAACCATTTCCAAATGTCCAGATGAAAATTAACTTTAAAGAATCAAACATGTAAAAAACATGAGGTATGGGGCTGGAGAGATGTCTCAGAGGTTAAGAGAATGGTGCTCTTATGGTGTGAGATCCATTCCCAGCATCCACATGGCAGTTCACAGTTGTGACCCAAGGTCCAGGAGATCTAAAGCCCTCTTCTAGATTTGTGGGCACTTGACACACCTGCAGGCACAACACCCATATAAAATAAATATTTTAACAAAATTAAGAAATGAAGAATCCAAAGTGTTTTTAGAAGTCCTTGTCTATGTTTTATCACATGACTTCACCACAGCCTAGATTCTAAACACACACTCTGCATCATGCATGTAGTGCCTGAAACACTTCAGTTCAAATTAAAAACTGTGTTATGAACCACCGTCTCTTTATTTGACATGCTGTTTTTCTTTTTCTCTTATAGAAAAACAGTGGCTAATTACAAAAACAAATTGATATTTTTCTATCATTCCTCACATGTAAGTATTAAATTATTGTATCGTTGAATTGTATTGTTTTTAATGTTTGAATTTAAAAGCTGCTGTTTGAGGCTGAAGACATGGCTCAGCAGTTAGAAGCAGCAGCAGCTCTTACAGAGGGTTTGGTTCCCCAGAGCCCACATGGTAGTTCACAACTGTCTGTCATCCTAGTTCCAGGTTTATGGCATATTCTTCTGGCCTCCCTGGACACCAGGCATACAAATGGTGCATATTCATAAATTCAGGTAAAACACTTGTATGCCTAAGAACTAAAAATAAATAAAAAAAAGAAAAAAGAAAAACAACAATACTTCTGCTTGAGTTGTTGACTTAGATCCATTAGCAAAAAAAAAAAAAAAAAAAAAAAAAAAAAATCATTAAATGAACTGTGGCTTGGTGTTAGGACAGTACTTCCAGTTCTAAAATGGTCCTAATACTTCTGCCACTTTGTGCCACACATTTATGCCAAGAAGTATTCTTAGTACTGGTGTTTCTAAAATTGTTTATCAATTCTAAACAATACTAAAAATACGCTAGAGCAGCAAATAGTCAACTGGAATTTAAATCTGTATGTAAAAATTTTAAAAAGCAATCCATCTTATTAGTATGCAAATTTCCTTTCATCTTTAATAAATGGTAAAAGTATACAGAAACCAAAGAATTTCTTTAAGATAAATTTAGTTATGTCTTATTATCAGAAAATGTTTGATTTATATACTTTATTTTTTTAGTTTTTTGAGACAGGGATTCTCTGGATAACAGCCTTGGCTGTCCTGGAATTGACTCTGTAGACCAGGCTGGCCTCAAACTCACAAGAGACCCACCTGCCTCTGCCTCCTGAGTGCCGGGATTAAAGGTGTGCACTCCTACGCTTGGCTTATTATACTTATATACCCAGGATTGCATCAAAAATTTTTTGGAAAAAGGAATCATGAGTGGAAACAGTTTTAGTAACCTTGCTTTAGAGAACAACAACAAAAATATATATATTGACACAAATATTAAATAAATAAAATGTTGTGGGGATGACAGGGGTACCTACAGTAAATGTACCACCATAGGACTCAAATTCCTTGTGCAGGGATTTGTCCTTCCATAAGGGAGAAGGCCCAGAGCAGCAGAGGACTTCAGTGTCTGTCTTACCCTCCTTACCCTCCCACCCACATCATTCCTGCTTGTATTTACTTTGGGTAATGCAGTTGGAATGTATCTAGCTCAGAACTGTGACATGTGAAACCTGACTAAATGAAGTGAAAGCCAAGAAACCCCCTAGCTCCTGATGTCCACCCCGGCACTGCATTTACAATTTTACAATCCATTCATAATCCACCAGTTACAATTCCTGAGGGCCTGCTTCCTTTACTGCTCATCCCATAGCTTTGTGCTCCTTTTCAGTCTCTGAGCCATCAAGGTACCAGAAGTTAGGAGAAACCCTTTACAGTTCCAGTAGCCTCTCTCCTTCCCACACTTGGGAGTTCTACTTCCAGCTACTTGGGAGGTTCTAAAACTGTAATTACGATGCTAGACTAGCAAACACAGCTTTCATCAGTAGTTGCTTACCTGTCCTTGGGATTTCTACTACCCATTGTCAGGAGAAACAGTAATGAGTTTTGGACAACTGACCAGATACAAGCAACATTGCTGATTTCAAGATCTAGCAGTTATAATAGGTATTTGTTAGACATTATTGCTAAATTTTGTTGTTTCAAAAAATTAAAATTAGTATCTCCAAGCAAATTTCTGGTGAATTATCCAATTATTTCATATTGTTATCAAGGAGCTCCACAGTTGCTAATTTAACCAATAAATCATGTGCTTTTCATTAAGAACATCAAAGATTACTTGTGGAGATGAGATTAAGTACTTACAATCATGTTCAGTGTAACATTTCACTTACTGTGTCAAGGTAAAGCAGGACACTTGCAATAGACTGGAGGAAACTCGGCATCTGGTAAACATGATCCTCTGTAGCATTTGTCTGGGTGAGGAACATCTGCTTACAGCGCTGAATGAGCTCGACATACATGAAGTCAACATCTTTTGCATTTATAATCTTGCAAGGCTTTAAGAAAGAAAAACAGAAACTTTAATCTTATCAGCATCAAAACAAAGGCACTTTAAATGTCACATTAAGACACATGATTATAAACTGCTGAATATTAGCAAGCTGTTTACTTGTTTACCTTTTTTGTATTGTATCTTATAAAGATGCTTTCCATAATACTGTATATTCACATCCTAAATATTTACTTGTATACATTGTTAACTATGTTCTAGGCCCTGTTTAAAGAGCAGCTCTCACTATGCACTAGCCTTATAAGGCTAGTCACTCCAACAGGAGACTTCTCACATATTTATTTTGTCTCAGGATTAGTTAGAGCTGCAAACAGAAACAAATGGAGATGAGGAACAAAATACAGAGAGTAAAGGAAGAACTGTAGGAAAAGAGGCAGGAGATTCATTTTCTTAGGAGCAAATGTCACAGAAATCCACTATGAAATTACTGGAGTTATTCATAGTATCTTTTTTTTGGGAGGAAGGGGTAATACATAAGGCCTAAGCAAGCTTTGAATTCGGGATGTAATCCAGGCTGTCCTCAATTTGCAGCAATTCCCCTATCTTAGCTTTCTGAGGCCTGGGATTATAGGTAGAAATCCAGCTGTCTTCTTAAATATGCTTTTCTGTCCTAAGAGCTTCTAAAACTTTAAGTGAAAACAACAGTTTTATTGTATAAACAGGAGGTTGCAGAATACAAAGGGAAGATACAATGCTTCTAGCCTTTAGAATTGAATTTATGTGGGGTTTCATTTGTCTGTTTGGAGGTGTTTGCACTTCTTGGTTGTTAGCTATGTCCTAAATGTGTTCAGATAACCTAGGCTGACCTAGAGCTCTATATAAACCAGACTGGCCACAAACTTGTAATTTCCCTGCCTGTTTCCTGTGCTGGGATTACAGGTGTATATCAGCTCTAGATAAGATTTACGTCTTTTTTTCTATCAATTCTGTGTAGCTTTTGACAAGTTAGCTGACTTTTCTTGGTCTTGGTTTTATTGTTTATAAAATAGACTAATAACTCATCATGTCAGTGAGCTATGGGTACCTAAGATTATGCATGTATTCTAGCACACAGTAAACACTGAAAGTTAAACTGTTAATAGAACAAATACCAATAATATCAACACATGCACAACATGCTATTAAAAATGCAACATTATATTCCTGTAAATAATTAAATAAAACCAAAAACATAAAATATAGTAAAGTAATGAATCATACTCCTGCAAATAGTCCATATCCACGAATAGCAATGGATAATTCCTTGTTGTTAGAATCTTCACTTCTGATGATTCCATAGAACTGTTCCATAAAGTACTGCAGCTTACTTCTATGCAACTCTGCATCTTCTGCCACCATAAATGAAATCTGCAATTGTATAACATTTACTCTTTAGAAACATTTAATAACAAAATAAAAAGATTTAAACAAATATGATTATTAACATTCTATTATAGTTACATTTCATTGCTTTTACTCAGAACCTTCTGCTTCAAGGTGCTTAGTTAACATGAGTTCGGGGACACATAGTACAATGTGTGTATGTGGGGGCAGGAAAATAAACTATGAAGTCCCACCAAGTTGGTCCCAGCTACTGAACTCAAAACATCAGGCTTGGTGGCAAGTATCTTAACCCACTAATCCATCATCCCCACTTCAGGTATTTTTAAGAACCAGCAACAAAAGATATCATTAAAACTAAGTACATAAAGGGAAAATAGATATTGAGAAGAGATCATTGTTGTCTTAGTCAAGTCTTCTACTGCTATGATAAACATCACAACCAAAAACAATTTAGGGAGGAAAGGGTTTATTTCAGCTTACACTACCACATCACAGTCCATCACTGAGGAAAGTCAGGGCAGGAACTCAAACAGGACAGTAACCCAGAGGCAGGATGCAAAGCAGAGGCTATGAAGGAGTACTGCTTACTGGTTTACTTCACCTGGCTTGCTTGGTTTGTTTCCTTATACACCCCTGGAACATCTGCCTGAGGGTGGCTGGGCTTTCTTACATGAATTATCAATCAAGAAAATGCCCAACAGATGTGCCTACAGGCCAATCTTATGGAGGCATTTTCTCAATTACAATTCCTTCTTCCCAGATGATCCTAGTTTATATCAAGTTGACATAAAACTAGCCAGCACAACTATCTACCATACAAACAGGACACAATAGCCTATGTTCAAGAACATAAGATTTCAAATCAGCATTCCTATTTTTAATACAAATTCTACTCAAGTAAGGGAACAGTCTAGGTAATTATCAAAGGCAGAGTGGAAAATTCACTACTTCCAATTGCTAACTTACCAATATGCTCCCTAATTGTTCTCAAAGCCATTATATCTGAGCATGTCTCTGATTCCTTACTCCCCATTTATTTAAAAAATATGAATTATTAGACATATTGCTTCAAAAATTTTTCTTTTACAAAGCATGTCATGAACATGTTTCCCAAAAAGTAAATACTCGAGCCAGTTGTAGTGGCTCATTCTGTAATCCTATCACTTGGGAGGCTGACCTAATAGAACTGCTAAGAGTTCAGGACCTGGATACACAGTGAGTTTCAGGTCATCCTGGGCTACAGAATAAGAACCTATTTCAAAAACAAAACAATAACAATCAAAAGGAATTAAAAAAAATTTTAATTACTGAAAAGAATTTTCATCTTACCATAAGGTATTTAATCACTTAAACTCACACTAATTTAGTATTGGATGCTTTCCTTTTCATGCACCTCTATCCAATTATTTTCTACTTATAACAGCAAAAACTTAAAAATAATTATCCCACAACATAATGGATAATTTATACCATCATGGTTCATAATGACAATGCTACTATTAAAAATTAATCATGTAGATCTCAATGTACTATTAGGGAAACATCCAATGCTGTGGAAAAATCTTGAAGCTACAAAAATTACAAATAATTCTTCTTCATGTAAAGATATGGGGGGAAGGGAAGAGAAAAAAAAAGAAAATGGTGATATGGTAAGGGAACCAGAAGAGAAAGGTGCTAGAGAGATTAAGTGGTTAAGAATACATGTTGCTCTCAAAGAGGAGCTGAGTTTGGTTCCCAGCACTCACAGTGGCTCACAATGGTAACTCATAATCATCTGTAACTCCAGTTCCAGAGGATCTGACACATTATTCTGACCTCAGTGTGTATGAGGCACACATGGTACACATACACACATGCTGGCAAAAGACTCAGGCACATAAAATAAATAGGGCCAGATGTGGCAGTGCACGCCTTTGATCCCAGCACTCAGGAGGCAGAGGAGTGAAGCTCTGTGAGTGTAAGATCACCTGGTCTTCACAGCAAGTTCCAGGACAGAAGGGCTACATAGAGAGACCATCTCAGAACACCAAATAAATAAATAAATCTTAAAAAAACAAACAAAAATAAAAACAACAAAACAAGTAGTAGTAGTAGTAGTAGTAATAGTAGTAGTAGTAATAGTAGTACGGAGGGACAGATTGGAATACAAGTGAGACAGAGATCCATTGTATCTTATCTTTTGAGTTTCAGAGGTTCACCAGACCTAGAACACAGCAGTGCTTTCTCTTTCCATCCTTCCCATATATCAAAGTGCGATTCTCAAGCCAACACTACTTGCACCTCAATTTCACACAGGTTTTAAAGAACAAGCTTATGAAATTTAAAAAAAAAAATTTTTTTTGGAACAGTTTCTGTATGTAGTCCTAGAACTTGCTTTGTAGACCAGGCTGGCTTTGAACTCACTGAGATCCACCTGCCTCTGCTTCCTGAGTGGAGTGCAAGGACTAAACCCATGTGCCACCACACCTGGCCCGATTTCTCATTTTTAACAGTGCTCCAAACAAAACTTTTGTTATACCTCTCCCGTATTTCCCATCACAACCAATGTGCCTGCTTCCTCAGCACCTAGCCAAGATTCCCTACAGAGCTCTAAACCTCTGAATACTCAAACCATCCTTGAAAGCATTGCTGAGAACCACAATCACAGCACATTTTCCTTACCTAACGAAGATGGGCTTCAAAATCTGCAAGCAAATTTTGTAATTACATTCTACATAGACAGAAAACTGGGGCAGAGGAGCCCTCAACTCTGGAGATGATTTCTAACTGCAGTCAACCCTCACCTTCCGAGATGGCCTTCTTTCTGACTACCTTCTTGCTCAAAGTAGCCCTGCCTTTGCTTCTATCTCATCTCTAGTACATCTTTGCTCCATTAGATATGCCTTGATCTTGGCTTAAGTACTGATCAAGTCTGAGATCATCCAAGCTTGTTTGTTCAGTCTAGCTAGCACCCATGGCAGATCAACAGCAAAACTTTCTACTGTAAATGCTCTAAGAACTAATGGATCACCTTGTCATTATTTTTCAAACATGCAGGAACAAGACTGGAATTCAATGAAAATTGAATCTTAAGTACCTGTTTCAGGAAGGATTCCAGGGCTGAGTGTGCAGCCTTTTTTAATTCCATATTTGTATGGCTGCACCACTTTGACAGTACTTCAAATAAAGTAATATAGTTGTCCAGAAGGCAGGTAGTAAATTGAGATGCATGTAGTGTAAGTAATCGTAGGCCAGCTGCAAATATAAAACCCCCCCATTTAAAAAAGGTCAACAAAAGCAAGGAAAAGTAACTAGAAACCTTCCTGTGTTAAAGTTAAAACTTTATGTGTTAAAGTTAAAACCATGCTCAAGAAGATTTACAGCCAGGCATGGTGGCACACCTTTGAGCACTCGGAAGTCAGAAGCAGGCGGATCTCACATAGTGAGTTCCAGGACAGCCAGGGCTATGTAGAAAGACCCTGTCACAAAACATAGAGAAACAAATGGAGCAGGAGGAAGAGGAGGGGGGGGGAGGAAGAAGAGGCAAAAGGAAGATGGAGGAATAGAAGGAAGAGGACGAAGAGGAAGAAGGAGGAGGAAGAGGAAGAAGGAGGAAGAAGAAGGAGGAGGAGGAGGAGGAGGAGGAGGAGGAGGAAGTTATTTAGTATATTTAGTAAACAATAATCTGGTATCTCAAAGTGCATCTAATGCTCCCAATCTCTATACTGACTTAGGCTCATGACTTGGCACCAAACAATGGTTAGAAAAAGGATCTGAATTTATTAATTCAAAGCAGAATCAAACAGCCTATGGGCTGAGGATGCAGCTCAGTTTGGTAGAGTGCTTGCTTAGCATGGACAAGGCCCTGGGTTTCATACCTAGCATGGCATAAACAAAGCATTGTATGCCTGAAATTTCAGCACTAGTTGGGGCCCTCAGCTATGTACTGAAGTTAGCGGCAACCTTAGGCAACATGAACCATGTGTCAACAACAAAACTATCAGTTTGAATCTCCTGAATGATATTCTAACAAATATATGGTTTAAAATATTTAAAATTCTTTTCTATATGGACTTAAAACATATTTTTGACCATTAACTCTAATTGCACTAATATTAAAAATGTTTTCTTTAAAAAAAATTCATTATACATTTGTATGTGTGCGCCCACACAAGTACGAAGGCCAAAGGATACTTTGCAGAAGCCAGCATTCTTCTGCTACTACATGGGTCCTGGGGATGGAACTTAGGTCATTGTGCTTGAGGTCAAATATCTTTATTCACTGAGCCATCTGCCAGCCCCTAACATACATACATACATATATATATATATATATATATCTCATGTAGCATGAATGTGATCATTCCAATAAGAATTTATGTGCTTAAATTAGTTTACTTAAAACACCACTGTAAGTAATTATATGTGAGACACCACAGATACTTTTGTATTTGCTTTCATTATAACTTAAACAAAATCTTACTCAAGATGCTAACTTAAGCAATTTAAGCTGTTATCTTACTAAATATAGAATCTTACCCAAGGGCACAGCGTATCGCTTCATCTCAATCTATTGAAGAGAAAAAAAATCATCATTGTTTGAAAATCATAAGTCCCACTTGTAAATGACTTAAAATATTAATATTACCTGAGGACGAATTGCTTTTAATGTAAAACTAAAAATTTCCCTTGAAGTCTGGGGATCTGAGGGAATAACAACAACAAAAGAAGCCTGTTAAAAATCATAACACTATTTATAATTCTGTAACAAGTACTTTCAAGTTACAGCTTTCCTTAGACAGACTGGCGTCTCTAGTAGCTGCGCAAATCTCCTATGATATCAGACTATCTTCTCAACATCATTTCACTGAGCTAGAGCTATAAGTTGTTTCAACTTTTGGAGAAAGTCCAAAGAAAATACAGAATAACTAATGTGTGAGCTCAGGTTCTAAACCTTCATCTGTTGCATAATCTCTTAGAGCCTGAGTTTTTCTCATCTATAAAAGAGGCAGATATGGCTTCCTTGAAGACTGGAAGTTTGAAAAAAGCAACTCATTCAAGGCCAAATAGACTTCCCTTTTCCCCAGTGCTCTCAGGCATTTATTCTATACGAGGTACCTGCTGTGGTGGTTTGAAGGAGAATGTCCCCAATAGGCTTGTATATTTGAATGCTTGGTACTTGGTTAGTGGAATTGGGGAAGATTAAGAGGTATATAGTCTTGTTGGAGAATGTGTGCCACTGGAGGTGAACTCTGAGGTTTCAAAAGCCCTTGCCAGGCCCAGGTTCAGTGTCTCTCTCTGTGCCTACTGCCTGGGGATCAGGATGTAAAGCTATGAGCTCCAATATTATGCCTGTCTGCTTCCTGCCAGGATAATCATAGACTAACCCTCTAAAACTGTAAGGAAGCCCCCAGTTAAATGCTTTCTTCTATTAAGAGTTGCTTGGTCACCAGAGCCAGCACCTGGGAGGAAGAGGCAAGCGAATCTCTGTGAGTTCAAGACCACCCTGACCTACAAAGCAAATTATTAAAGGACAGGCAGGGCTGTTCTCAAAAAAAGTACCCCCAACACCGCGCAAAAAAAAAAAAAAGAGTTGCCTTGGTCTCCTCACAGCAATATAACACTAAGACACTAATAACTAATATGTGTGTGTGTGTGTATGTGTAAATACACATGTATTTACATATATATTACATTATATACATATATGTATATATACATACACATATATATATATATAAAATCAACATATAAGACACTAATGTATGGGTCTTCTCCTAGGCCGACCACGACCACATTGACCTATGTTAGCTACGTAACTATGTGCAATCACATTATTCACTACAGCTGCACAGAAGACAAGGTTTATTCCTAACTGATTTCTTTGTCCTTCCAGGAGTGACTTGTAGCAGAAAACTATTTGTTTTGATAGCGGGGACTTGTGTATTAGAAGACAGACATAATAGGAGCCTGAGAGAAAATTATGACAGAGAGGCCTTGTAGTGATAACAATAGCATCATATTTTTAGTAAAATGTCCTAAAAGAAATTTTTGGAAAGTCAACTTGGGAATACAAAACCAAGATAGTTTGACTATATATTCAAGAAAAGTATTACTGACAAAATAGTATCTAAACTGAGATTATTACCTAAAGGCCATTTAAATAAAAGTAACTTGAATAATATTGTGAATGAGAATGTACAGTAGGGGAAGGGAAGACACAGAGATGACAGAAAAGGGGGAGAATCAATCAGAATAAAGCGTGTGGAAACTTCATATAAAAATCTATTTCTTTGTAAGCTAATGTGAAAAAAAACTAAAGAAGAAACAATAACTACAGTAAACTGGCTTTAAGAAGAAGAAAAACTAAGTAACTATAAACACAACTTGCAGTTACAAAAGCAACAGGCTCTCCTAAGGGTAGAGGCGTCTGGACTGCCATGGTCCAGGGAACAGGGATGTTGATCTTGGTTTTGCAGCCTCCTCCTGCAAACTCCTCTCAAACACATCCTTCCATCTCAAGGGGACAGCTCCCTATACAAACATCCTTTTATTTTCAATGTGGTAAAATCTGAATGATACTCATTTTAAAAATGTGTAATGGTGGGGCTGCAGAGATGACTCAACGGTTAAGAGCACTGGCTGCTCTTAACCTGGGTTCAGTTAACAACACCCACATGGCAGCTCATAACTGTCTCTAACTCTGTTACAGGGGGTCCAACACCCTCACACAGTTATATGTGCATGCAAATCACTAATGTACAAAAAATAAATAAAATATTTTTTAAATGTGTAAAGGTACAATTAAATATTCACCGTTGTGTAAGCATCATGTTCTATACCTAAAACTTTTTTACTGAAAATTAACCCCAATTCCGACTCCCATTTGCTCTTGGAAACTTCTATTTTCAGTCTCCATAATTTCTTATATTATGCAACTCATTTAAGTGGAGTTATATACAGTGCACTTTGTTTTTTGCTGGCATATTTCACTTAGAATATCATTAATATCTACATGATAGATAGCATATATTGGAATCTGTCCTTATTTTAGTTTTGAGACAAAGTCTCACTGGTAATACCTTCTTCCATGGACTTAGTGAAGTTGCACAGAAGTGAGGATAGTCCTTTTAGACAGCCAGCTAGAACAGCAAATTTGGGCTCTCTTACTGTTGATGTCATCTAAAAGAAAGTTTTTGGGAAATTATTAGAAAACGAAAAAAAAAAACCCAACAACCGAGTCTATGGGGACACACTGTCATTAGGTATATCATACCTGGGTCTTAAGCTCTCCCAGAAAAGCCCGGAACAGGTTTTCTGAATGATTTATCATTTCACTAGGATGAACTTCACCTAATACTCCCAGCAGCTCGTAAACTTTTTCTAAAACTGAAAAATAAATTCAGATGAATGAAAGCCTAAAACTACACTTAAATAAGTAAAATTAACACAATTGAATCAAATAAGGGAAAAAAGGGATGTTCAATTCAAAATGATTTTAGGGCCAGCTAGATGGCTCAGTGGGTAAAGGCACTTGCAGCCAAGACTGACCCCTGAGTTCAAGCCCCTGAACCCACATGGTGGAAGGAGAGAACTGGCCACCCCCAACTGTCCGCTGATCTTCACACATGCGCCTATACATACACAAAATATTTTAAAAAATGTTCTAAGTAATTTAATAATAAAACACAGAATACCAAGACTTTTCATGAAATTCTTTCCCAAGTTTTATCTAAATCTGTTTCTATAAGCTAAATTATACTTGGTGTGTTTCCTATTTTAAAGAATCCTTTTGTTTGTTTCCAATTGTTTTATTTTTTTTTTCAGCAAAAGAGCTTCACAGAGGAAATTAATGGTTAATGTCAGTTTATTAAAATATTTAAAAATAACGTCTCACTCACCTGTATCAGATATTTTTGTTTTGGATGCTAGTTCTCCATAGAATTTGTTAAATAATTCTCCAATCTTAAAGTCATCCATGAGTCTAGAACTTCTCAGTATCTTAAGTAACTAAAAGAACACAAATTAGCATTTTCCAAAGAGAAAGATACAGAAAAGGCAGCATCCTCTACTAAAGCAAAGCTTAGGAATCCTGGCCTCCAGCAGATTTATGCTGGGTCTCTTGGAAGTGACATCTACTCTGAAATCTGTGGAGGTGGGACTTGAACAATTGGTAGGATCACAGCGAAAGGCAGTCTAAACTTAATTTTAACTTCTCCAGAAACCAATAACATGACGAGAACTATTTCTTCAAAGGCACTCAAGATCACAGACCGACTAGTTTAAAGATATTCTAAACCAGAAACGCAAAAGGAGACAGACTAAATGTGAAAGTGATTCCCAGGAACCAGGACAATACATCACTCCCATCCTCACATACAAACAGGAAGTGCTCCTTGGGCACTCCTAATAGCATGAGATCTGACCCAAGGCAGTCAAGGCGATAGACGGAAAAGCAGTACATTCTTAGATAATTTTCTTCTTTATTTCCCTTACAACTTCAAATTCTTCTCTTATTACTCAGAAAAATATGAGAACAAAACACCATTGTGCTGCCAGGTGGCAGTTATAAAAATCTACATGTCATTTACATAATCACAACTCTATCCTCTCCCAAACTCTCACCTAAACAAAACTCAAATTTCCAGTTTTGTTACACACTTAACATAAAAACATACTACTCAGAAATATAAAATTACCTTAATAAGAAGGTCTAGGGCTGGAATTTTACACTTAGCAGTTCTGTCTTTTGTATAAACACTGGTACAAGTATTCTAGGATTCAAAAGGAAACATATCATTTAAAAGGAGAGAAAAATGACCACTATGAACTTAAGAACTAAGACTTAACAAAGGGTGAATCTATCTCTGAGGGCTAATACCAATGTGTAACACAATAAAATTTATAAATTAACCACTAGAAGAATAGTAGAGTATATAAATGTACAGATTAAAAATTACTGAAAATACCAACTCAATATGCTGTGATTGTAATGTTAACAACACAGGTAGACGATGCCTCAGTGAGAAGTTGAAAATGTTAAAAACAGAAATACATAGTTTCTTCCTATATACATTTCATATTTGTTATACATCAAGAAACAAGCAAGAGCCTAACTACTCCCAGGCTACGGTGGAGGAATCACCTAAGCATAGGAGTTTGAGTAGCGAGGAAGAAAGCATAAAAAAAAAAAAAAATGTCCAAAGGGGGCTGGAGGAACGATGGCTCAGCAGTTAAGAGCACGGCTGCTCTTCAGAGGACTCAAGTTTGGCTTCCAGCACTCACATGGTGAGTGCTCACAACTCTCTGTAACTCCAGTTCCAAGGGATCCAGTACCCTCTTTTGGCCTCCAAGGGTACCTGCGCACTTTTGGTACATATATATACGTTCACACAGGTAAAACATTCATACACATAAAATAAATACATCCTTTAAAAACATTAAAAAGTATAATCAAAGGAACTCAAAAGAAAGGACTAAAAAGCAAATTCAGTAGTAGAGGCTTGCCTGGTATGTCCTATCCTCAGTATCAAATAGGAAAAAACAAAACAACACTCCATAAAATTTTGGTAAAAGTGAATAAAAACAAGCTACTTATGAAAGAACCTTGTAAATCGTGATACATTTTAACACAATTTATAAATATTAACTATCACTACTACTGAAACATTTTGTTTGTTTTGGCTAAGGCATAGCAGCTAAGTTCCATTGTTAAAGAAAACATGGAGCCTACTCAGTGGCAAGGTTCCATAAAATTATCTTATAAAGTAGTCTGTAAAATCTTCACGATTTAAAACAACCAATTTATTATTATGAAGAGCAGTATTTATCTCATATCCAAAATTGTATTATCAAAGTAGTTCTTCCAACAAATGTCTTATTAAAACTGAGGTGAAAGTTGAATGGCACATTCATTCTTAACACAAAGTGAAACGAGTAAACCCCAATAAAAAAGCAAAAACAGAAGCCTAAAGTTCTTTACACCACAAGTTAGAATTGAAGCTGACATATATGAGTTCTTATTTTTACTTCTCCTTACCTTAATATCAAGAGAATAATGCATGACCTTCTGGTCAATTTTCTCTAAGAAAACACATAAAAATTTTAGGGCTTCTTCTCTACAATCACGAAACTATAAGATAAAAAGATAAATAGAAAATACAGGTAAGAATAAGCCATTCCAACAAAGAGGAAGATAGAAGAGACAAAAATGAAAGTTTTGCACTTACTTCATCAATGCTAAGTGATTTCCGGACAAATATAAGCAAACCAAATTCTCTGGAAAAAACTAAGGATATCTGCAATGCTGGGAGGAAGGAGGGGAGGAGAAAAAAATTAGAAGTGCCAAGAAGCATTTCATAAAAGACCCCTAAAAGGGTTGCCTGATTTTCAAGGTAGTCGTGTAAGTAATAAAAAACTAACATGAGGTTATTATTCTGAAACAATGAAAACGGAAAGTTCTGATTGTTGTTCCATAGAGATGCAGTAGACAAAGCAGAACTTTCTTCCCTCCCCACCAGATGCCCACACTCTTATCTGCGATGTCTAACGTCTGGATAGACACGGAATGAAGGCTACAGGTGGAACTGAGGCTGCTAATTAGTGACCTAAAATGATAATATAATAAATACTCCCATCTGATGGATCCAATGTAATCATGTGAGGCCTTAAAATGGGAAGTCAGGCCAGTCTGACCAGAGACCTTATCTACAGAAAAACCAAATAATAAATGGACATGCAAGGAGAGGACGACGAAAAAGTCAGAGTAAAATATGGTAGGAGAGCAATCAAACACCTCATGAGATGGGCTTTACGTGCTGCTTCTTGCTACTTGGAAGATGGGGTACAACTCAAGGGGAGTGGACACACTCTAAAAGCAAGAATCACCAGTAAAGAAACAGGGACTTTAGTCCTATAGTTTAAATAAATGAAGAAATGGGTTACCTTCTAGACCCCTCAGAAAGGAAATCTGCCCTAATACCTTGGTTCTAGCTTGGTGAGACCTATGTCTTTTATGTACTTTAAGGTGAGTTCTGTTACTTAAAATCAGCAAATTACTGAACACAGTAGCCCAAACCTTGTAATCCCAGTACTTTCGATGCTAATACAAGTTATGCAGAGTTACAGAACAGTCTGGGTAATGTAGGTAGACATTGTCTCAAAAAACAAAACCAAGACCCAAGAAATGCTTGCAGTGACTACTGTAGTAATAAGAAACTCACAGCCTATATCTTCCAATGCAGTGTATATTAACGGAAAGTTGGGACTGCCTTAAGAACAAATAGGTCACGCCACAAAAATGAATTCTAACCTTGAAACACTGAAAACAGAATGCAATTAAATGTTAGTTTTTCATGTTCTATTTTTCTCCATTCTTACATCCTTGACAATGCATAGTTACTATAGAGCATCTTGTTCCATGTTCTATTTGTTTGTTTGTTTTTTTCAAAACAGAGTCTATGTAGCCCTACCTGGCCTTGGAACTCAGAGCTCTGCCTACGTCTGTCTAGGACTAAAAGCCTGCAACATCACATTCAGCTAGTTTACACTGGTACATATTGAGGTTAAAAGATTTGCATATCTGTGTTTTAAAAAGGAATACAGCTTTTACCCACAACATAATCAGTTCTGTTGTTTTGATTTTTTTTTTTTTGTATTGTTTGTTGTAGTACCAGGACCTGAGCCTATATCCTCATACTTATCAGGTAAGTACTCAATCACTGAGCTGCCAGTCCTCCTGTTAAACTTAAAAACACTATCTGGGGACCTGGACCAGTGATTAAGAGCACCTCCTACATTTCCAGAAGACCTGAGTTCAGTTCCTAGAACCTATTTCTGGTGTCTGGTAACCATCTGTAACTCCAACTCTAGGGTATCCATTGCTCTAGTCTGGCCTCTTACAGGCTCCTGCATATGCATACACACGCATACACACACACACACACACACACACACACACACACACACACACAATAACGTGGAGGGTTATAGTAACCCATTCCTGTAATTATAGTACTACTCGGGGAAGGGGGTAAAAAAGGTAGGAAGATTACAAGCTGGAGGCCAGTCTGGGCTAGTTCAAAAAGAGAAAGAAAAAATATATATATATAATATACATATATATTATATTTTATATGTAACATTATATATAAATATATATGTAAATGAGGCATGTCTACAAAGAAAATTAAGTTATCATGCAGGCATTGTTATAAAGTTAAAAAGAACAAGACAAACGAGGAATCTCACATCTATAACCCCAACTTTTGAAAGCTCAGTCTACATGCATAAGTGAATTTCAGGATAGCTTGGGTTACAAGAAAGCCCCTAACGCAAAAAAAAAAAAAAAAAGTCAAAAGAACAGCATGACTTTCGGTAATTTTTGCAATTATTCTGAAAATACGGTGCAACAAATAAAGGATTTTGTAAAGGTCCTAGTGGGTTCAGGCGAGATTAAGATGAAAGAAGATACTTTTTCTCTGTACTTTCCTCCAACTTTGGCTGGAAATGACTGTCAGATTTGGAGGCAATTTTCCAATACCAGTTTAAGACCTCTTTCTTCAGGAAAAGACTTCACTTTAAGACGTTGACTACACCCAAGGAGAGAAACGCTGAGCAGAGTGACAGCAGGCAAACCCGGGGACCGTACCCACCCAGCACTGCGGAGCTGGAGTTCAGCACGCACTCCTGCCCCAGGCCGCGGATCAGCTGGTAACTGGTCCCCGCAGCGCTGCAGCGGTCCGCCGCGGACACGAACTCCTGCAGCTGCAGCAGCGAGCGCCGCAGGCCGGCTCCCGCGTCCGCCATAATGTCAGCACCAGCTTCGCGCGTGCGCGACTCGGCCAGACGGCCGCCCCGCCCCCTCACTCTCGCACTGGGGGGGAGGGGAGGGGCGGCAAGCGAACGCGCACACCCACAGGCCTATGGGTACGTAGCGCTTAACTTGTGCACCTCGGGACTCAAGGGGACAGAAGCCTGTCAGTCTAACCAAGCGAAAGGCCGCGAAGATTGGTGCCTGACTTATTTAGAATGCCTCAGGCCCGAGGGGGCTAGCCCGCCGCCGGTTTCCCGCCAAAGCGCGGTCCAGCTGCAGGCTAGCTCATCCAAGGAGAGGGGTCCGCAGGGCGAAGACGCCGCTGTTCCACCTAGGCAGCATCCTAGAACTCCCCCGGCGGTTCACATTGGCGCATTCCGGAGGGCGAGCTCCTTGTCCTTGCCTCTGTGATTGGTCGAGCGCCTCTCCTGAGGCCACGCCTTCCCGTGACCCAAGTCGCTCAGTGGCGCCTTCCGGAGGCGGAACAACGCGATCTTGCGTCTGTGATTGGCCAGGCGCCGCTGGGCGCTGTGACGACTGAGCGGCTGGCGGGAATCGGCTCTGCGTGCAGGCAGCGGAACTCTCCCCAGGTTTGGCGCGGGGCTCCCCATCTGCTCTGGGGTACGTCTTTCCTGCTAACCCGGGTCGCAGTGCGGGAGCAGGGTCTTGAGAAGACTCAGCCAGCTTGCCTGTCGCACAGGTACCGCTGCACCATGTCGTCCCCGAGGTCGACGCCGAGCCGCCGCAGTAGCCGGCGCGGACGAGCCACCCCAACACAGACGCGTGAGTTCCCCCCCTCATCTTCCGCCTCATGTCGCCCCAGCACCGTGCAGTGTCCTGAGGCCTCCGAGCCTGGAGTGTAGTTGTCAGACCTTTGGGCATATAGCGGCCTTTGTTCACCCAGATACTGATGACTCTGGGCGGTCAGCCTGTCTGGGGTGATCAGTTCAGTTGGTTAAAAAATGCTCACACCTTTTGCCTCTGTTCCAGGTCGTATTCTTTTAAGTAATAAAACAACCCTAAGAGGCACATTCTGGGAGACTTAAGCATGAGCGTTGATAGTCTTTTTTGTTTTGTATCACTGAAGTTCGAAGTGAGGAAAGCAGGTCGTCTCCCAGTGGCAGACGTAGAGGTGAAGATTCTTCCACCGGAGAGCTGCCACCAATGCCCACCTCACCAGGAGCAGACCTGCAGAGCCCAGCTGCACAGAGCGCCTTGTTTTCCAGCCCCCCTCAGATGCATTCTTCAGGTAGGTTTCTGCAGATGTGGGTTATACTGTAGTTGGTAATGGAGGTAATTATGCTGATCTGGTTTTCTGGTTTAACGGTTGATTTGATGCTAAGCATTCCAAGTTCATAGGTTCTTCACTGAAACAGCTGGAGAGTGAGGCAGAGTTGGTTGGTACATGTTAGGACCTAGTGAGCAAAGACAGCAGATTTTATAGTAGAGCTACATCTCAGCTATGAAAGATTACAATAAGCATTCTGTTTATTAGATTAGCAGACAACATGCTGAATTTGGGGGTATGATGTGCTAAGGGGAATTCATGTTGTTTTTATAGCTATCCCTTTGGACTTTGATGTTAGTTCGCCATTGACATATGGCACTCCCAGCTCTCGAGTGGAAGGAACTCCAAGAAGTGGGGTGAGAGGCACACCAGTGAGGCAGAGGCCAGACCTAGGCTCAGCGCGGAAGGGGTTGCAGGTGGATCTGCAGTCGGATGGAGTGAGTACAAAGCTGGTCTCGGATGGCATCATCTTGGAAGCATAAAACAGGTGGTAGTTCCATTAACATATTTCTGTCATAACTTTCTCTGTAGGCAGCCACAGAAGATGCAGTAGCAAGTGAACAGTCTCTAGGCCAAAAACTTGTGATTTGGGGAACAGATGTGAATGTGGCGATGTGCAAGGAAAATTTTCAGGTAAACTTGTGTATATTAAACCTCTTTCCTGAGAGTTTTGGAAAGTGTTTGCATTCTATGTGTAGGTGGCCATAATGCAGAACAGCAGGTTGGTTTTGGTTCAGTATTTATTCCTCAAAAAGAACTTACGTCATGCAGAACATGGTGGTAAACATTTGCTGTTCTTTGAGACAGGGTTTCTCTATATAGCCCTGGCTATGCTGGAACTCAGAGATCTGCCTGCTTCTGCCCCCCACCCCCAAGTGCTGGGATTAAAGGTGTGTACCACCACACCGTTAGGTGGTAAACACTTATAATCTCAGACTTTGGGCAGAGGATTGCTACAGTTTCAAGGCCAACCTGGCCTCTATACTGAGATTCCTGTCTCAAACCCAAAGAGAAAATATTATGTTTACAGATAGCCATACACTTGAGATCTTTTTTTCTTTCCACATTTTTTGTTGTGAGGGGAGGGGACATGCCATGCACGACTTGTATGTGGAGGTCAGAGGCCAATTTGCAGGGTCTTATTATTTCCACCATAAGTGGGTTCTGTAGATCAAACTCAGGTCATCAAGACTTCCAGGCAAGCATCCTTAGTTACTGAGCCATCTTGGTGGTCTCACATTCTGCATTTTAATAATAGTTACGTATTCCTAAGTTCGTTGAACTTAATTTTGTTTTCTCCACATCAAGAGATTCCTTCAGTGTTTTACTGATCCTCTGGCCAAAGAAGAAGAAAACGTTGGCATAGATATTACTCAACCTTTGTACATGCAACGACTTGCAGAGGTAATCAAATACAATTTACAAGTGGAAGTTTTGTATTTTGAGATAATAAAACCAGCAAAATATGACTTGTTTATATATTTTGCAGATTAATATTATAGGGGAGCCATTTTTAAATGTGAACTGTGAACACATAAAATCATTTGGCAAAAATTTGTATAGACAGCTCATCTCTTACCCACAGGTAAGAATTTGACTTTGATCTTCGTGATTACAGTAAATGTTTACAGGGAATCTACCTAGCAAGCAGAATTATATTTAGGTAAAACAATGCTTCCAAGGGTTGAATATTTCTTAAAGAAAACCATGGCTTATCTATATTTAAAATGAGTTTTTTTTCCCCCTTCAGTTTAATTGGTAATGCTTCTTTAAAATATTGTATCTTAGCAGTGATTTCTTCAATTTCACAAGGTAAATTACTTCTGTGTGTGAGAAGTGTTAAATGGAAGCCATTGAGGCAAGGTAGTATCTAGGATAGCTTTGTATCTGAAGATGACCTTGAACTCCTGATCATCTGACTCATAGAGCTAGAGTTACAGGGGCTTGTGAGCCACCTGATTTGGGTGCTGGGACCTAAACTTGAGTCCACTGGTAGACCAGCAAGCGCTTTCAACTCCTGAGCCAGCTCTCCAGCCCCTGCATCTTTACATTTGTTTTTACAGGAGGTTATACCAACCTTTGATATGGCTGTCAATGAGATCTTCTTTGATCGTTATCCTGACTCTATCTTAGAACATCAGATTCAAGTAAGACCTTTTAATGCATTGAAGACAAAGAGTATGAGAACCCTGAATCCAGAAGGTAATATATTTAGTAGTAGAAAAATGCCCTATGTGGAAAGAAAGCCCAATGATCATGCAGTGTGGGTAGTGATAGCATTGAATTATAAGCTGAAAAGATTTACATACTTTTGTGAACCTGTTATGCATTTTTAACTTAACTGAAATATCTGATATAAAAGAAGTGACTAACAATTATCTGCTGTAAAGTGAATTTAATCAAGTACAATAAGTCTCTAGTTAATAGGTAAGCATTTTTTTAGTCACTGAAGAAAACAGATACAGAAGGCCAGCAAGGTGGCTCTGCTGTAGAAGCAATTGCTGTGCAAACCTGATGATCTGAGTTCAGTTCCTGGAACCCATGGTGGGATTAGAGATTTGACTCTTGAGAACTGTTTTCTGACTTTACATATGTGTCCACGCCTGTGCACATGCATAATGGTAATAATATTAATAAAAACAAATGCAGAACATGATTTCCCAACCTTAAACTTAAGAAAGAATTCTAGCTTTGGAGGTAAATAAAACTTGAGAGACTAACAGAAGAGTAGAGCCAGAAGATAAGTGTCTGTGCCTTAGGGAAAGGGCAAAGTCCTGTGCCTATAAAGGAAAAAATGATTGTGAAAGATTTGAATAGGATTTGAAAGGTGAATATGGCAGAATGCCTTCTAAATTATATGTGGGGGGCTAAAACAGGAATTTTGGAGACAATGTTTGAGTGGGACCAAAAAGCCTAGTCCTAGCGAGCTTAAAATGCCAACAAAGAATCTTGGTTTTATTTCAAAGAGATGTTTAGCAGAGAAAGATTTTGCCACTCATGCAATTCAGTGAAGTTCTTGACTTTATACTATGAATTCAGTTAGACTCTGTAGTGGCTCAATTATGGGACATTAGGATCCTAATCTGGAGAGTCTATGGTGGTGTAACAGGACAAAATGTTTTTCCATGTATAAAGGTTGGAGTGTAATTTATTTTTAATTAATAAAAATACCTCTGCAGATAAACATACTAAAACTGTGGAATATTTTCAGTAGCAAAATAATACAGGCCATTAACATGAACAGGTCTTTTTATTTCAGAATTTATTAAAGAACTATAATTTTTCTATTATAAAATTGGCTCCTTATATCACCTTTTCTGGTGGGATGTTGGAGGCCTTACTTTAAAAATAACCCATAGGTAAGGCCTGGTATATAAATGAGTGGTAGGTTACTTATCCGTGTGCTATACTGCAAAAAAGAAAAGGAGGGTGAGATGGTTCTTGGGTAAAATTAAAGAAAATCATACTTTGAGAAACAAAGTTGCTAGGTGATCAGCTGATTTCAGAAGTTGGCAGATCGTGTTTAAAATTTTTTAAGAAGGTGTTATGGAGAGAGAAGCAAAGAAGTAGATGGAAGAAATGAATGAAATAAATTCTAAAGGCCTTATGAATCAGCACAAAGTGCTGGTAGGACAGAAGAGCCTTTGAGTCTAGCAAAGGCTGACCATACCCATCCAGAGCGGAGTGTAAAAGAAGCTTCTTTTATAGATAGTGATGATTGCTGAGAGGCAAAGTATTTTTTGTTGTTGTTTTTTTTTTTTCTTTTGAGCATTGACTGCAAAATTAGATGATGGTGTGTATTGATGGCATCCTTAACTATGCCTTTAGCCACGTGGTGGTGGCACATGCCTTTAATCCTAGCACTCAGGAGGTAGAAGCAGGTGGGTCTACAGCATGAGTTCCAGGACAGCCAGAGTTAAAACAGAGAAACCCTGTCTTGAAAAACCAAAAAGAATACAAAACTATGCTCCTGCTCCTGCTCCTGCTCCTGCTCCTGCTCCATTCTGCAGATGACAGAGAGGCTCAGTGTATCTCTAGGTTCACATACACTTTTCCATGTTGTCTGGGTCTAGAGTCTAGGATATGTGTTATATGTTCGTTTGTGTAATCACATTCTGCGTAGTCCAGAGGAAATGTTCCTTTCTTAGGAACGGTTTATTCACCATTTTTGTTGTTGTTAGCGGCAGGGTTTTTTACTGAGTAGAGCTCAGCAAGTAGGCTAGGCTAGCTGACTGGCCAGCAAGCCCTAAAGATCTTCCTGTTTTTTTCTTCTCAGTCAGAGATTAGAAACATCTCACACCTCACCCTGAGCATTTTCAGCCCAAGGTTTTACCTAGATTTCAGATCTTCCAGGTAGCTATGTAAGTGAAATGAGAGGCTGGGGACAAATATACATCAAACTTCTCACCTGTTGATGTTTGTTAAGCAGTTTACCTGAGGAAGAGAGGACCAGAGGTGGCTCAATGGGTAAAGATGCCAAGCCTGACCACCTAAATTAGATCCCCAGGACCCACATAATAAGAGAGGACTGACACACATAAATTTTCTTGTGATCTCTATATTTGTACTATGCCATTCAAGTGCTCATAAAAATAAATGAGTGAATGAATGAATGGTAAGTTTAAAAGGATGAGAAGTACACTGGTATTGAGAGGAAAGCAAAAGCAGCCTAGAGACATAGGGAGGACATCCTGTACTAGTCCTGAGGATACCAACCTACACTTCTGCTTGAGCTAAGATTCTGCCTTAGCGGCAGACCAAGGCCTGGGTGGGCTAAGAGAAATGGCTGGTGGACAAGCCAACCTCTCTCCCCTTACAGACATTGATCAGCTCATCACCATCAGTGGCATGGTCATCAGGACATCACAGCTGATTCCTGAGATGCAGGAGGCCTTCTTCCAGTGCCAAGTGTGTGCCCACACCACCCGGGTGGAGATGGACCGAGGTCGCATTGCTGAGCCCTGCACTTGTGCACACTGCCACACCACTCACAGCATGGCACTGATCCACAACCGCTCCCTGTTCTCCGACAAGCAGATGGTATGTGGCTGCACACAGGATGCAGCTCCCCAACACACACTGCTACCTGTGTTCTGTTCTGAATCCTCAGCCAAATTTAATTTGTCAGTCTACCGTGAACCTTCCTAGGTAGAATTCAGATCTCCCATTTGATAGTGTTGGTTTTGTTAGTAACTAGAGTTCAGAGCATACTGAGGCTTCAGTATTGGTATGCTATGTTTCAAACATCGTGTTTGATGTCTAGGCTGTACAAAGGCCTGGGTGTTTTGGGTTTTATTTCTTTTCCATGGTCTTCCCCCCCCCCCCCCTCAAGTTCTCTCTTTACTACTCTTCAGATCAAACTTCAAGAGTCTCCTGAAGATATGCCTGCTGGGCAGACACCTCACACTGTTGTCCTTTTTGCCCATAATGATCTTGTAGACAAGGTTCAGCCAGGAGACAGAGTGAATGTCACAGGTAAGAATGTAGGTTTGTAACAAGAAGACTAGAGTGCTACAGTTTAACTTTTGTGAAACCATTTTTTTTTCTGATACAGATTTTAGAATTCATGATTCTGGGGCCCTTGTTGTGTAGACCCTTCACAACTTTGCATATGTCTCAGATTATCAGTGCTGATGCCATGAGAGTACTGACTGGATTAAATCTATTCCAGTAGCTCAGGGCAGAACACCAACTTGGGATTCTGCTTACTTTCTACACATACAGCTAAGGGTTATTCAGAGAGTAGAGAGGGTAGAGCACCTTGTGTCCATTATGTGAAAGCTAGTGCTGACTTGATGTTGCACTTAAGTGCTGCATTAATTCATGTTTGTATATTCCAAATGTCTCTTCATGCAAACAGTGCCCTATCCTCAATGCCATATGGATGTGGGAGACTGCGCATTTTGGAGCAATGTGGACACTTGGTCAGGGTGGTGGGTTGAATAAGAACATTGTTCTGGTTTTTTGTTGTTTATTTTTGAGATAGGATTTCTCTGTTGTAACTCTGGCTGTCCTGAATCTCAAGCTATAGACCAGGCTGGCCTCTGTTCGCCTCCCGAGTGCTGGGATTAAAGGCGTGTGTCACCACCAACCTGCTAACAACACTGTTCTTAATTGAGGATTGAATCCAAAGATCTCTGGCACCTGAGTCTGAGACTCACTGTTCCAGTGAATCAGGATTTCTTCCTCAACAGAAGAGAAACATGCAATCCCAATTTTGTCCCCCAATTGCCCTGACACCTTTGGTAAGGTATTTAATCCGATAGATTATTTTCTCAACTATATCATCAGTGCTCTTCGGTGAAACGGAAGTATAGTAGGTACCCAGAGAAACAAAACTGGGCCATTCCAAATATCATTAATAATGTCACTTAATCCACATCACTCTCCTAGTAAAATGTAATCTGGTTTGCATTTTTTTTTAATGTTCCATAAAAGCTGAGCTTTTTTTCTTTCTCTTTTTCATTTCATATATTGGGGCTGATATCAGAGGACAACTTGTTGGGAATCAGTTCTCTTGTTCTTCATTTGGGGCATAGAGATTGAATTCAGGCCATCAAGCTTGGTTGGTGGCAAGTGCCTTTACCTGCTGAAGTATCTTAGTAGCTTTATAAGCTATTTTTCTCTCCTGTTTTAAATGAGAATTATTGTCTTGTTAAAGACCATGATCTGTGCTGTAAAGATGAGAGAGAGATCAGATTTGGTCCTTAAAAGGTAGAAGGCCTGGTAAAATGGTTCCGTGGGTAAAAGGTGCTCACCATGCAATTCTGATCACCTAAGTTTCATCGCTGGGTCCTACATGGTAGATGGAGAGAACTCCCAAAAGCTATCCGCTGACCTCCACACACCACAGCCTGGCACATGAGTACATGTGTGCAGGCATCTCACACACTAATAATAAATTAAAACTTTATATTAGTGTGGAGTTCAGGGCTAGTCTGAAACCCAAAGAAGAAAAGCATCAGCTATACCAGTTTAGAAAAACCTTCCTTCTTAGAGAACATATACATTAGAGTAGTTAAAATAGTAATTATTTACCACATAATTTATCTGAATTACTTTCTTTGGTGGGTGCTTTTGGGGGTATAGAGTTGTGAAGGTAGGGTGGCATGCAGTGCTGGGTTTTGCACATGCTTAGCAAATGCTCTGCCAGCAAGCTTCATCTCCAGCCCTTAATTAGGTTGATGAAGCTACCAGAAAACATCCTGTTTCTGGTAATATCCCCAAGTTGTCATTTCCGTTTACCTTTGAATTAGTAGATTGTCTTGCTATGCATGAAATTATTTCTAAAGACTTGAGCTTTTATGATTTTCCCTTCCATGTTTTGGTGCAGGGCTTAACATTTTGTTCTAGTCAGATTATTAAATAAGTTCTACGCTTTTAGCTTAGGGAAATGACATTGCTATATTAAATTGACCATGACACAGCCAGTTTTGCAAATAGCTTGTTTTTGTTGTGCACCTTTACCAGTGTGTACTGAGTAGGTATGCACGAATACTTACCTAAGCTCATGTAAAACAGATGGATACAAATGATTTTGGATCTATTCTTAAAAACCTGTGATTTGCTGGGTAGTGGTGGCACACACCTTTAATCCTGGCACTTGGGAGGCAGAGGCAGACAGATCTCTGAGTTCGAGGCCAGCCTGGTCTACAAAGTGAGTTTCACAACAGCCTGAGTTACAATAGAGAAACCCTGTCTCAAAAACCTGTGTTTCTTCTAGCTTGGCTGTTTCTTCTTACTGTTTCTTGACATTCTTAATGTAGGCCTTAGTCTGGGAGGCTAACAATGCTCTAGGGATGGGCCCCATCTGCACATTGCCTGTGCTGACCACTGAGCCTTCAGGGGGAGAAGTAGAAAGGTAAAGTTGTGTTTCCTATATATGTCCTCAGGCATATATCGAGCAGTACCTATTCGAGTCAATCCAAGAGTGAGCAACGTGAAATCTGTCTATAAAACCCACATTGATGTCATTCATTATCGGAAAACGGACGCAAAACGCCTGCATGGCCTTGATGAAGAAGCAGAACAGAAACTTTTTTCAGAGAAACGTGTGAAATTGCTTAAGGAACTTTCCAGGAAACCAGACATTTATGAGCGACTTGCTTCAGCCTTGGCTCCCAGCATTTACGAACATGAAGATATAAAGAAGGTAATAATAGAGTTACTAACTTGGGGTTGAAATTTACAGTTCTTTAGGGTTGAGTAGTTCTAAAAATCCATCTGTCATTGCTATCATCTTCCAAAGGTAAGAACTGTTTGCTGTATGACAGAGCAAGGCACTGACCCTGCCATGGTTGTGAGTTGAGTATTACTATTTTGTTGTGTACGTATTCATCTCTGTGATGAGCACATTCATGTTCCTAAACCTAGGAAGTTATATGAAGTCAGAGCAGGGGTTTATGCTGGTCAAGTACTTAGGTTTAAACTGGTTTGGAATAGTTTAGAGTGACCAAAGCACTCACAGATGATTTTAATGCCTTCAACTTAAAAAATAGAAAGTATCTCTATAGGTCACAACCCCTTTAGGGGTTGAACCCTCTCACAGAGTCACCTAAAGCTATCTCACATACTAGATTTTAATTCATAACAGTAGCAAAATTACAGTTATGAAATAGCAGCAAAAATAATTTTACAGTTGGGGTCACCATAACATAAGGCGCTTCAGTAAGGGTCTTGCAGCATTAGGAAGGTTGAGAACCACTGCTCTAATACATAAGCCAAATTATTACTCTACAGCAAGTGTTTTGATGTGTTTATATGTTTTTAGGGAATCTTGCTTCAGCTTTTTGGTGGAACAAGGAAAGATTTCAGTCACACTGGAAGGGGCAAATTCCGTGCTGAGATCAACATCCTTCTTTGTGGTGACCCTGGCACCAGCAAGTCCCAGCTTTTGCAGTATGTATACAACCTGGTTCCTAGGGGCCAATACACGTCTGGAAAGGGCTCCAGTGCAGTTGGCCTCACAGCCTATGTGATGAAAGATCCTGAGACCAGGCAGCTAGTCCTACAGACAGGTGCCCTTGTCCTGAGTGACAATGGCATATGTTGCATTGATGAGTTTGACAAAATGAACGAAAGTACAAGATCCGTACTGCACGAAGTCATGGAACAACAGACTCTATCCATTGCAAAGGTGAGTGGTGATCTCCATTGTGACGACTCTCGGGTGAGATCTACATTTGAGAAAGTGATCCTTCTAACAGGTTTCAGTTAGACTTCTATAGTGAAACCGTTTATTTTATATTAGTTGCTTTTACTCATTAACATATGGGTAATATAAACTTGAGTTTATGTTGAAGTTACTACCAGTGTTAAGTGCTTGCTTTCTGATTTGAAAGACTAAAAGGGGCTGGAAAGATGGCTCAGTGGATAAGAGCAGTGGCTGCTTGACCAGAAAACCTGGATTTGAGTCCTAGCACCTATAGTGGCTCACAGCCATCTGTCATTGTAACTTCAGTTCCAGAGGATTCAGTACCCTTTTCTGATCTCTAAGGTTACCAAGCATACATGGAGTGTACAAGCATGCATTCAGGCCAAACACCAAATACATGAAATGAAATTTAGTTAAAAACAATTATTTTTTTAAATTTTTATTTTTAATTAAGCTCAGCTCACCCCTGAGCTTAGTCCTAGGCATTAATCTGAGGAGAATGCCATCTGCACCGAAGTCAGTGAGACTCTTGGAAGGCAAACAGCAAAGCAAATGAGGGTTAGCCAGAGGTCAAATGAAGATAGTTTTCTAATTGTGAAAGTCAGGAAAAGGCTTCTAACTGCACTGCTGTCTCTGATAGGCTGGGATCATCTGTCAGCTCAATGCTCGAACCTCTGTCCTGGCCGCAGCAAATCCTATCGAGTCTCAGTGGAATCCTAAAAAAACAACCATTGAAAATATCCAGCTACCGCACACACTATTGTCAAGGTACTAAAACATTTCTATATGATGTTTGCTTATTCATAGAATTATCAGCAGGAGATTGAAAAGAAACTGTCAGCAATTGCTAAAAATCTCTTCACTAACATTAAACAATGATTCAGATTTGTTTGGTCAGGACTCTTGGCAAGATTTATGTATTTAATACTTTGGCTAAATTTGTTTTGTTTCTGGTGGTGCTACGAATTTAATGAAAAGCCTGTCATGTGTTAGGCAAGTGCTCTATCACTGAAGTATACTCTTAAATCCTATGAAACAGTTATCAGAACAATTGAAGCTAGTTTTAGTCAAATAGTCTAGTCCTGTGAATTATAATAACATTTCTCAGAGGAAAGTCTTAACTTCTTTGACTTCACTCTTATGGGTCAGTTGGGTGTGGGAGCCCTTTGTGGGCACATACACACTCCTGTCAATGAGTGGCTTAAACACCTTTTAAGTCTTATTTGTAGGTTTGTTGTGTCTCAACTAGGAAGACAGTGTTTTTCCTCTGTCTTGTCAGGTTTGATCTTATTTTCCTCATGCTGGACCCGCAAGATGAGGCATATGATCGGCGTCTGGCTCATCACTTGGTTTCACTGTACTACCAAAGTGAGGAGCAAGTGGAGGAGGAGTTTCTGGACATGGCAGTGCTGAAGGACTACATAGCGTATGCACATAGTACCATCATGCCCCGGCTGAGTGAGGAGGCCAGCCAGGCTCTCATTGAGGTAACCAGGCCTAAGGAACATAAGTTTGTAACTCTAGATGAGTTATCGGTTTCTCTTAACTTCCTTTGCTTATTTTTAAAAATGAGTGGTATTTTAGATTCATACATAATTATAAAATGATCAGGAACGTACTGGGACTTATTTGGGCTGAGTATTGTGATATGGAACGTGCTTTTGTGGGTTTACATCCTAGCCAAGTTCCAAAAGGCTCAATGAAGGTTTCAGATGATGTGTGGTTTTTTTTCATTTGCATCATGAAATAAAATTATGTCAACATGCAAAATGAATTAATTCTCTTTGAAACATTATCCCCAGTCATCCTTTACATGCCTCATAAAATGGATCTCTTAGGCAGTTACTTGCCAAGCCTTTTCCTACTGGCCTCTGATTCATTCCTTTCCTCTACCACTGTTTCCTTTGTTTGTGGGGTGTGTCTGTGTGTTTGTGTTTGGTTCTGTTGATTATATTGGTGGGGGGTAGGCATGCATTCATCTGAGTTACATTATCAGCATTTTCTTCTTCATACCTACTTATACAAGATGTCTCCAAGAAGATATTTCTGATACCATCATACATCGGTGTAACAATGTGTTTCCGGGTATAACAATGTGTTGTATGTATATAAGGCTCAGACCTTAATGATATCCAGGTCTGTGGCCTAAATCCTACTTGTAATTCTACAGTAACTCTGCACAGCAAGCAGACAAGCCTTGAGTTATTTAACAGAACCTTAACTGTTCTAGTTCAGCCATGAAACTTAAGGTTCTTGTCATCAGTGGTTTCACTTCATTTTTTCTACCTTCACTAGGCTTATGTAAACATGAGGAAGATCGGTAGTAGCCGGGGAATGGTTTCTGCTTACCCTCGTCAACTAGAGTCCTTAATTCGCTTAGCCGAAGCCCATGCTAAAGTAAGATTTTCAGACAAAGTTGAAGCAATTGATGTGGAAGAGGCAAAACGCCTTCATCGGGAGGCTCTGAAGCAGTCTGCAACTGACCCCCGTACTGGCATTGTGGATATATCTATCCTTACTACAGGTTTGTTAATTTGCTTTGAACAAAAAGACTTAAAATCAAAAGGGATTCTATCTTCTCTATTGTCTTGGTACCTATTAAAAACTATCTCAAGGAAGAGCCAGGCTGGCACATTTGCTCACCTCCAGTCCCATCTGTCCAGGAGGCTGGGGCAAGAAGGTCACTTGGGCTCAGGAAGTCTTTGCAAACGAAGGCACCACAGTAAGGCACTGTCTCAAAATAAAAAGAACTGGATCTCCTAATAAGTGTGATTATACTTGCTTATGTAGGCTTTGAGTGGCAAGTAGCTACTGATATGTAAAAGAACTGAAATAACAAAAATTCATGCTTTTGAATGTGCTCTGGCATTTGGCTGTTGTCTTAGCTTTCTTGGCAGTACCACTGAATAAATGTTTATGGGAATCTGTAACATTTCACTTCCTTGGGCAGAAATGTTTTCATTGGTTTCTTTTCAAAAAAGGAATGAGTGCCACATCTCGTAAACGAAAAGAAGAATTAGCCGAAGCATTGAGGAAACTTATTTTATCTAAGGGTAAAACACCAGCTTTAAAATACCAACAACTTTTTGAGGATATTCGGGGACAGTCTGACACAGTAAGTATTTATATGTGTGTAAGTAGTAAATGTAAATAAGAATAAGTTTGTCTCTTTTTACAAACCCATCATCAAGAAATACATAGTTAAAATTTTAGTACACCTGTTCAAACAGTTCACTTATACTTGACTGCATTGACATGATGAAGGCAGAGCATTGAAGAAACGTTTGCCATCCTCTATTTACAGCATAAGTGTGTGCAATGGGGTTAACAAGATGGCTCAGTGGGTAAGGAGGGTCCCTACCACGAAACCTGATGACCTGGACCCATGTGATAGAAGGAAAGAACTGACTTCAGCAAGCTGTCCTCTCCCTTCCACTTAATTCACCAACCCACATACGTGCAGGAACACAAAATAAATAAGATGTAAATATAAATAAGGAATAATCATAAAAAATAAATCAGTGTAATAGAATTTAGCAAAATGAATCCTGTACAACCACCAAAAAGAGAAAGACTGTGAGTAGTAGTTTAACATTAAAACTTGTGTGCCTAACAGGAAAGACATGAATGTGACATTTTTATTTCCTAGGCAATTACCAAAGATATGTTTGAAGAAGCCCTGCGTGCATTGGCTGATGATGACTTCTTAACAGTGACTGGGAAAACTGTCCGATTGCTCTGAGCTCTGCAGCCCTTGGACTAGTCAGTTGCTGTTGTTGATGCAAATACAGAGTCTGAAAGGCAGTATTCTACATAAGAATTTTCTATCCTGGGTTATATTTTGTTTGTAAATATATGTTTTTACTTCACATTTTAAATTTATCAGCATAAACAATAGAGATAATTTTCTTGGTATGCCACTTTATATTTTTAGCAGCTTGCTGAAAAGCAATTTGTACACAGAGAGCCTAAGTTCAGTTTAGGAGAATGGCAGTCTGGGTCATATATTTTTAATACGGGGGGCTTTGCATTTGTTGTGTTACAGTGCTGGGGATGAAGCTAAGGCTGTCATGCATGTTATATATGCAAGCTATATCCTCAGTGTGTGGAGAACTGTGATTGGACGTAACATGTGGCCAGGATACATTCCTTTTATAGCACCTGGATTTAACGTCTTCAGATAGTTTCCCTACAACAGTTACTAGAACAAGAATATGGTTGAAAATTATTAGATTTCAAATTGACTTCTGTTTTTTCCTAGTATGTAAAGCTTTTTCCTAAATAAATGATAGAAAAAGTAATACTTGGTTGTCTAACATTATTTCTCATTAAGAACAGAACTCTACTAAATACTGCATTCTTGGAAATTCATGATGGTGCTCTATAGGTTATAAAAATCAAGATACGAATTTCATGTAACTTTTAGATCCTTGCAACCATTATTCTCATAAAGCCATTGTAGCTTTAAATCTTTTATGTAAATATTAGTATACCAAGTAGTCTCTAAACCATTTGGATTATATGAATTAGTTTTTTAATGTAAATTGGAATCAGTTCTTACTGGTAGTGTTCCTAGATCTACATGAATGCTTATCCTGCTCTTATATGTTGGTACTGGAATAATGTAATTTCAAAGGAGGCAATGGTGGAGGTGGGACATCACCAAAGGCCACTGCCGTCTACCTATCCAGTATGTATTGATAAAAGTTCCTGTGTAGGAGATGGCTTCCATGTGTCACCCTTACACCTATCTTTAGAGGATGAGGGCATGAGAAGCCTCACAACTTGTCTGAAGTCCAGGAGACCAAATTCATAGCTTTATGTTCTGACTGGAACCACATTTTATCTACCATGTCTAGCTCCAGTTTTATCTTGGCTGGGTTCATTTGGACACATTACACAGACTTCCAGAATCTTGCAGGAAAGGTTTTGTTTCATATGGCAAATACTGTAAATGGACAGAGAAGTTGGAGTATTAACTTATTAACTACAGGCTTTGGACTTAAAAGAGGATTTAATCGGCAGTTTGCTTAGCAGTTTCAGAGGGCTAGTCCATTATGGCAGGAAGCTTGGCAGACATGGTGCTGGAAGAGTAGTTGAAAGATACATCCTGCTCTGCAGGCACTGGGCCTAGCATGGGCTTTTGAGACCTCAAAGCCCACCTCAGTGACCCACTTCTCACAAGGTCACACCTAATCTTTTTCAATTAGTGCCACTCCTTGATGACTAAGCATTCGAATATATGAGCCTGTTTTGAGAGAGGGGGCCATTTTTATTCAAACTACCACAGGTACAACTCTAGCTGGTCAAATACAAACTACCTAGGCACAGGCACCTGAAAGTAACAGGAAAACACATCCTAAAGCCATGATATATGATGAAGCTTTTGACATTTCTCTTAAACTACTTATTGAGTCAAGTCATCACAATGCACTTTGTGTTTATAAATTCTTACTTAGCCACTAGAGGGATGACTTAGAGGTAAAAGAGCATGTATTGCTCTCAGAGGACCAGGGTTGGTTCCCAGGACCCATGCCCAATGGCTTATAACTGCCTGTAACTCCAGCTCTGGGAATTCAGTGCCCTCTTCTGGCCTCCACAGACAACTGCTAATACGCATTTATTAAAACTAAATCTTTTAAAACTTACTTAAGAAAGAATTGCTACTATTAGATAGCTATAAATCAAAGTGTTTATGAGGTTCAGGTACTGGTTTCCATACAACCACTAGAGTTGTAGAACTGATGTAGAAGATAAACCTTTTTCCCCAGATTAAATATTCAGCCTTGAGGATTGGGGACATTCTAATAGTTGAAATCAAATAATGTGTACCATATTGACTAAATTGCCCATGTGCAGTAAATATTGAAGCTTACATTAACAATATTTTTCTAAACTTTTCAGTTCAGTGTAAAGAAGTATATAGCTGTGGATGTGTAATCATAAGTGCTGGGATTACAGATCCCACATAAAACAATGTATTGAAATAGTTGATAACTTGTGTCATAAGAGTTACTAAATTCTGTATTTTTTTCCTCTGCCAATTCCTGGATGAAGTTGAAAAATGTGGAAGTTTTCTGCAGTGTGAACTAACTTTGTATTATAAACAAGTATTTTGAAAGAGATACATTTAATCTATGGAAATACTGAATTTCTCATCAAATTTCCTATATGCAGGACTCAATTTTTAAAGAAATATATCTCCAACTTGGCAGTGACCAAGCCTAGTGTTGTCATTTTCAAACCTTCTATGGTTGCCTACTTGAAATAAAATAAAAAGTGCTTATAATGAAAATAATACGGCTTCCAACCTCTACCTGCCTGTGACAGGATCCCGTGTTGAATGGACAGTAGAAAGGAAAGACATCTCTCAACCAAGATCTTGTTTGCATTTCTCACTAGTTGAAAGTTTTAACACAGCCAACAAGATCAAAACTGTAAAGACTGCCTGCATAGATAATACTTTGGAGACATCACAAAGAGTGTTGAAACAGCTTAATTTTAAAACTTTGTTTAAACTGTGAAATCAGTTGTGACTTTTCTCCTTTAAACACTGCAACTTTGGGCATGGAGAGATTGCTCAATGCTTAAAAGAGCTACTGCTCTTGCAGAGAACTGGAGTTCAGTTTCAAGCACCTTGATTCACAAATACCTGTAATTCCAGCTCCAGACACTCTGAGTCCTGGCCTTGGGCACTTGTACATAATGTGGGGTAAGGTGGGAGAACACAATTACTTCATTTTAGGTTTAGTAGGCAGAGGGCCGCAGTCTTCCTGGGCTGAGCCCTGGGACTCAACTGCTGACCCCTGTTAAGGTTTTCTTAATATGTGTTGCTATTCTCTTATTCAGAGATCTGGGCTCTTAAAGGCTTCTTTCTTTGGGGGGCCAAAAGGTAAATGTTTTCTTAAAAGGTAGTAATGCTTTCTAAATGCTGTATCTAAGCTTGAAGACTTTTCAACTCGTAACTTAACGCCACCCCCTGTTCCCATTTGTTGGCTGTTACTGGGAAAAATTCCTAACTTGTAACTTTTTTAACCCCCCTTTAGCTCTAAAAGACTAGGAAGGAAAGAAAGGAAGAAACTTTTTCCAGCCCTTTCTGGCTGTCTTAATCACTGTCTGCTTTCTTTCTTATTCCCTGGAACTCTGTCTTGATCTGAGCCTTGTTTCTGCCTGCCTTTCCTATCATCAGCTTCTGGAGCTCACTGTCTCCCCTGTCACCATCCAACTTACTCTATGCTCACTGTCTCCCCTGTCACCACCCAACTAACTTGTCTTTTCCTAGGAATACACTCTCTTAAATAGCTCCCCCAAGCTATTCCCAGAAGTCCAAGTGGCATGTTACCATAAGGAAGACTGCACAGTACAAAAACTTCTTGGCTCCTCCTACGTATTTCCCCCTTTTTACTAAGATAAAAGTTGTACAATATTGATTACTTTTCCCTGAGACCTTCCACTAGGCCATCTCTTCTCCCTTTTGGTCTTTAGGAGTTTATCTTTTGCATTCATACATGATGCATTACTAACAGAGAGTGAATGAATGATGACCAAAATACAACTCAGGATCTATGTGATCCACATATGCATCTTTGTAATCTCTTTTCTTCCAGAGTTAACTCTTACTCTGCTGCAGCAGTTAAGTATTTTGGGCTATCAAGGTTGGAGTCTCCTTGTAATGTTTGAAACAAATTGCTTGGCTCTCACATAGTTAATCCAATTGTGGGTCTTACCCAATTGATACCTCCCAATAGTTTTTGGAAATCATTAAGATTTCACAACTGATTTCTTCTGATCTGTACCTTTTGTGGTTGAATTTTTTGCTGACTTTTAACCTAGATTGTTAATGGAATCTCCTCTTTGTATTTATTTATTTGTTTGTTTTTTGAGACAGGGTTTCTCTGTTGTAAATCTGCTGTCCTGGAACTCACTCTGTAGATCAGGCTGGCCTCGAACTCACAGAGATCCACATGCTTCTGCCTCCTGAGTGCTGTGAGTAAAGGTGTGTGCCACCATCACCTAGCTCCTCTTTATATTTTTTCAGGAGCAATTTGCACACTCCAACAGGGTAAGAATCTTTTTGTTTCATCAAACAATTTTTTCAAAGTATCATGGTCAGAATAAGTTAAAAAAATCCATATAATGGTAGAAAATTGATTGGGTAAATTGTTTTCTAATTGTTTCTAATGGTTGTTGCACAAAAATACTGGCCTAACATTGGACTATTTGCTATTCCCTGGGGAAGGACTTCCCACTGATATCTTTTGACAGGTTGAACATTGTTATAGGTAGATACTATAAAAGCAAACTTCTCCTTGTCCTGCTCTTGCAAGGGGATTATAAAAAAAAAAAACTGTCTTTTACATCAATCACTATCAGATACCATGCTTTAGGTAATAATGAAGGTAAAGGAATTCCAGGCTATAGTGGACCCATGGGCTGAATCACCTGTTTACATCCCTCACATCAGTTAGCATTCTCCATTTTCCAAAGTTTTTCTTTATAACATACAGGTGAGTTCCATGGACTGGTAGATTCTTTTGTATGCTGAGCCTTTAACTGTTCCTCTACCAGTTGTTTAAGCACCTGCAATTTTTCATTTGGTAAAGGCCACTGCTCTATCCAAACAGACTTGTTGGCTAGCCATTTTGAGGCCAGAGTAGTTGGTATATTTTCAGCAGTGGGCCCCTTTATAAATTTGGAAACTCAATCCCTGTTGTGTCTGGCTTTTGAACCATCTGCACATCCTGTGCATCCCCCTAATTAAGAACATCTTCCCCTTGTGACTTTATTTTATGAAACTTTTCTGGGATTGAAAGGATATTAATCTGAGTTCCCCACTGTTGCAATAAATCTCCTCATAAATTTATAGTTATGTCAGCCACATAAGGGTTTAACTTTCCCTTTTGCCCTTCTGGTCCCAAACATTTAACCCAATTCACACTTTGCTTTATGTGGAACAATTTCCCAATCCCTATAAATGGTGTGGATTCTTTCTAAAGGGGCCAATTTTGAATTCTATGACTCTTAAGAGATTATTATTACATCTGTACCTGTGTCCACCAACCCTTCTATTTCAATGCCATTTTTTTTTTTGTATTTCCAATTTTGGCCTTTTATCATTAATGACAGACAGCCTGCCAGACACACATTTTCCAGTGCTCCCAAACCTGCCTGTTCTCTCTGCAGGAGTGGCTTTTCTTTTGATATAGGGAAACAGTAACAGATATGCAATTCTATCTCTTGCATTAAATTTCAGGTCTCTTGTTACATAGGCCATGATTTTAATTTCTCCTTTAAAATCTCCATCTATAATTCCAGGATGTACAACAAATCCCCTTAAATTCAGGCTGCTCTTACTTAGAATCATTTCTTGTCCCTGGTGGAAGAGGACCATAAACTCTAGTAGCAATATATAGTATTGAACATTTGGGGATAGGGTAAGCTGTCTGTTTATAGCCAGATCTACTACAGTACTGCCTTCAGTAGCATGCATCAGATCTCTGGCACTGAGTTTGGTTTGCATGGTACCCCAGTGCTGACAGGAAACAGGAAGCACATTTTTCCTCCAAGGGCCTGAGCTTGGACCCTGGTGGCACTTCCTGACTGCAAGAAATTCCCCTGTATATGTCTCTTGGATCTACACTCATCTGCCCAGTGCTGACCCTTTCCATACCATCTCACACCACTGGAAATCTGCTCCTTTTTTTTCTGATTTATATTTACAAAAACCATTGTCTTTAGAAGCAACTTGATCACAATCTCTTTGCAAGTGCCCAAGTCTTCCACATTTAAAGCATTGACATTTTGGTATTTCAGACCTCTAACTATAGTTTGTCCTATTTTAGGAGCTGAGTAAGTATTGGAACCAATGTCTGCAGTAGCTTGGATTCATTGATCCAATGGTGCAGAATTTGCTTGTAATGGCCTTAAAACTTTCTTACACTCCATGTTTGCATTTTCAAATGCCATTATCTCAATCAGCACCCATCTCACTTCAGGGTCTGAGATAGCTCTATTAACTGTTATTAATTCTATTATTAACTGTTATTAACTCTATTAACCTTTATAAAAAAAATCAGTGAAGACTTCACTTGAGCCCTGTATAATTTTTTGTGAATGAAGTGAACTTTTTTTCCTGGCTTCTCTATCTTTTCCCAAGCTTGTAAAGCTACTAAATGACACTGTTCTATGGTCAAGTCATCAAACGTAATCTGTTCTTGTAATTCAGCATACTGATCCTCACCAAGGACCTGATTTTGGTCTATATTTATTCCTTTAGCCCTGTTCTGCTGATCCATATTTGTTGCTTCTTCCCTCCACCAGGTTAACCATTGAAGCTGAGGACCTGCCTTTAGTATAGTGGATATACATGGGACTATCCAGATTGCAGTGCCCAGCTATTCAGGACTGCTTTACATAGGGTAAATGCATGCCCATACAACACCACAGCTTCCTTCAATCTTTTTAAATCACACAGTTCTTTGGGATGATATTTTGTTTCATTATAACCTTGGGGATTATCCTTAACAGCTGGAATATGCTGGACCACTACTGGAAGTGCTGAAGGTGATTTTGTGACCCTAAGCTGCCTTTTCTGATCATTTTCCTGTACAGACTCTTCCCTTATTTTCCTAACAGGACTATCATCCTGTACAACCTCCCACTTTATATCTACTCTGGGGAAAATCCTTCTCTCTGTCACTGGGAAGGAGCCCAGTTGTGTTCCCTGTTCCTCAGTTTGTGCTGCCTTTTTATCAGTTTTTCTTTTTTTCCATCCTTGACAGTCTCCCAAGTTTGTGTTCTCAGTTCTCAGTTTGCATTTTTATTTCCTCAGTTTTTCCCTTTCCCACCCTTGTCTCTTCTCCAAGCTAATGTTCCCAGTTTCTTTTTTAAGAAAAAGGAAAAATTGAGCCCTTTTGTTTTCCCTTTGACTCTGTTTTTCCTGTCTTGGTTCTTTCCAGTTCTTCTTGCAACTGTTCTAGTTGCCTAGCTGCTTCTTTAATCTTTTTTGAAGCAAAGGAAAAGGAAAAGAGGAAAAAGAAAACAAATCACCACTGAAAGCAAAGTGGTGTGTATTCCAGTGGTAATAGCTGTTATAAATACTTTGTTGGCTTCTTGAACACGAAAATCCTCCCCTTCTTTCTTTGCCTTTCCCTCTACTTTCCCCTTTGAAACACCCCCCGCATTCTTTTATCTTGTTCCTCATGCCCTTCATGTGGATGCTAAAGTGTTTAGGGCTTTTTGTTTTGTTTTGTTTTGTTTTGTTTTATGTGTGTTCCTGTCTTCTGACATTCGGATCTAGGCTTGTAAAGGCTTCTTTCTTTGGGGGCCAACGGGTAGATGTTTTCTTAAAAGGTAGTAATGATTTCTAAATGCTGTATCTAAGCTTGAAGCCTTTTGTAATGGTTATTTTTCACTGGTAATTTGATTCTGTCCCCTGTTCCCAGCTGTTGGTTGTTACTGAGAAAGATTCCTAACTTGTAACTTTTTAAAACCCCGTTTAGCCCCAAAAGGTTAGGAAGGAAAGGAAGGAAGAAACTTTTTCCAGCCCTTTCTGGCTGTCTTAATCACTGTCTGCTTTCTTTCTTATTCTCTGGAACTATCTATCTTTATCTGAGCCTTCTTTCTGTCTGACTTCCCTATCATCAGCTTCTGGAGCTCACCATCTCCCCTGTCACCACTCACCCAATTGTCTTTTCCTACAAACACACTCTCTTAAACAGCCCCACCCTAAGCTGTTCCCAGAAGTCCAAGCAACATGTAACCATAAGGAAGGTTGCACAGTGCAAAAAATTTCTTTGCAAAGCGTACCCCTCTACAGACCTCTTCTCAGTCTGATCACCCAGGTAATTTACTGATTGAAAGCTCCACTCCCAGATACAAAGTGCAAAGTGCAAAGTCTTCTTTTCCATTAATGAACAGAATCCCATAATACATTTCCCCAAACACCAGGCCATCTGACCTGTTGCCACTAGGTGATGGTCAAGACTAAGAGACATGAGTGTTCTCAAATATCCTTATTAGTCACTGAGGAATTATAGAAATCACTTTCATAAGCATTAACACAAAGATGAAGATAACAGAGGACAGGATAATCTGAGCAACAATTGCTTGGACAATAACTAGTTCCTCAGAGTAACATTCTTTCTGCATTCCAAAAAAGCTACATCCAAAAAGCTGGATCACACAGACCATTGAAGCTGAACCTTACTAGAGCAGGCATGCTGTCAGATCAAAAGTTCTTCATTCCAGAAAGCTGGATCACACAGGCCATTAAAGGTAATCCTTACTAGAACAGCCATGTTTCTAGATCAAAATATCAAAAGATCAAATGCTCATTCCACTACAGACTGTCTTGTGTTTTCTATAAAGTTTACCAGGGAACTTAGAAAGCCCATAGTTTAACAGTATGCGCACAAGTAACATTAATTTATTACACTAACCTATGTGTGTAATTTGGATTCAGTTTCCTTTTATTAAGGTGATATTACACAGCACTACCTTCTAGGACAAACAACCACCATCTTCATCAAACTGGGTATGGGTACTAGTAAATGATCATGGCAGCTGAGCTTCTTGAGTAGTAGTAGCTTCTTGCCTCCTTCTTAGAAGGTAAGAGTAAAGAGGGTAACTGGACTCTCATTCCAAGGTAAATATGGCTGTCCACATCTAATCTATGAGATGTGGAGATACCATGGGTACCCATGTGCTAGTAGGAAATGGACTCACTTTACCATGGAGCCAATCTCACCATGGCAGAAAGCAGCTGTGTGGTTTGCTGCAATCTTGGATAATGACACCACAAAAAGACAAATGCCATGAGACTTCACCTGTCTTGGTTAATGTAGCCATATGGCATAAGCCCAAATTGTGGTACCCATAAAACTTCCTAGGCCTATTTAGTCCTTGGGGATTACTGCACTCCTTTTAGATTAGACTAATGGGGTAACACCAGATCTTCAAGGGGTTTTTTAAAATGCCTATTTTTTAAAATTTACACACAGTTTTTACAAGATATATTTACTGTTTTTGAAAGGGAATTAAGAATTTCCCTAGTCATATGCTACTAATTCTGGCCTACTAATAAAGAGAGCTATCACTTTTGAGATTTAAGTGGCTCAGGGCTGAATGTGTGTAAAACACAGATCCCAAAAAGCCTCAAAGGATAAGTGCCCAAGTTCTAGACAAGCTTCTGCCAGTGGACAGCTGCTATGGAAGGCTATGCTGTATCTTAATGTCTGTCATTTTTGCGTGGAATTTCCAGACGGTTTTTTTCCTCTGAGACAGAATGTTTCCCCAACTCCTTTGATCCACACTGGTCTGCTTTTGTTTTTGCCCCACAGCACCATTGGGTATCCTTGCTTTTACTTTTACCTTTTAGTTACAACACAAAAATGGTGGGGGAGAAGGAGGGAGAAGAAAAGAACAGTCCAATGGCACTGCCTTCTGAGTTTATTTAGTAGTCTGTTTTCTTCTTCTTGTTTAGCAGTTTCTAGATCATAGGGACTTAAATCCAATTAACATATGATAAGTTTCAAAGAGGCTTTCTCAATCCAGATAGCCCTCTTTAAATAATGAAAAAAAACCACATTGAATACCTATTATAGGCCCCACCCATCCCAACAGGTAGTTCCCCAGATCCACCCCACGCCAAGGCCATTAACTTCTAGCTCGTTGGCCATGGGTCTGGGAGCCCCCTGGCGCAGTGGCTGCAGGTCCACAGAGCCCCCTGGGCTTAGTGGCACTGGCTATTGCACTGTGAAAAACCTACTCAACCCAGTCACTTCAGATGCTGCCCTACACTAGTCACGGTTGCTGCTGGTCACCTCACCGCTGGAGATGGTCATCTCAACCCCACGTCCCAAACAGACGTGGGACAAAGGCATGGGACAAACCATCTCCAGAACCCTGAAACCCCAGAACTCCAACCTCCTAGAAACTGTGTCCTTTCCTTCAGAAAGGAATAAGCACCCTGCCCCTCCATAAGTTCTTTAAAGTGTACCTAAAGTTGGTAAAGTTCAAAGTTTAAGTTGTTCATTTACTTCAGAATTGGAGTTTATTTTACAGTTCCTAAAGTCATTCCAAGCCACAGTTAGCTGGGCCCCTCTCCCCAGATTATTTAAAACCTACTCAAACTCTTTACAGCCCAAAGGCAGAAAAGTTGATATATGGGGGTGAAAAATGTGGATTCAAGTCCACCAATCACCAAGCAATCTCTAAGTCTGAAAACCTGCCAATCCCTGAGCTCAGAAAACTCACCAATCACTGTGATTGAAACCCACCAATCACAGGCCATGTGGTTAGCTCTGGATCCTCCCTAGAAACCCTATAGAAAGTGCTGAGCCTTGTTCAGTCTTTTGCTGCTTCTGGATTCCACCCTCTAAATAAATCTATTTGGTGAAATTTGCTTCCTGCTGAGATTCTTTTATTACACTGAGGAGAAGAACTGAAGAAGGGAAGAGAAGGGAAGAGAAGGGAAGGGAAGGGAGGGAAGGGAAGGGAAGGGAAGGGAAGGGAAGGGAAGGGAAGGGAAGGGAAGGGAAGGGAAGGGAAAAGGTGAAGAAGAGCTGAAGCCCTGCTGGGCTAAGCACTTCAGTCCTGTTGGGATATTCTTCCTTCAGGACTGCATCAACTCTATAAGGGAGATTTCTCCCCTTGGCACTGTGTGGTCCCTGGGATCCTGACTGCCAAGGTACCCTTCCATCTCTGTTTGAGTTGGAACAAACCGTAATACCTATAATATTGTCTTCCTTTATAAAGAAAGAAAAAAACCTTAGTATGGATCACTTTTTCATGCTACTATTTGATATACATTTGGGGTTCTACTCTCTTCTGCCTTCTGGGTGTTTAACCATATTTGGAGGCCTATACTAATATGGATTAAAAGGGAAAATATTTTCCCATTGCCCTTCAAGGTCTAGTAGGGCCTAGGGGACCATGAGGTATCTCTTAAAATATCCTAGAGCTATGGGGAGCCATCTGTTCTCTTTTTCAGGGAGGTCATGAAGACCCCATGTGGAAAATTCTAATTTAAAAAGGAGGGTTAACATGAAGGAAAAAAACAAAACTCTATACTTCATCAAATAAATCAGTGACCAAATAAGACCTTTGACTCATTCTCACATAGACAGACTAACTGCCAAAAGAAAGACTGGACACCAAGATCTCTTCCCAAGCCCAAGTGACCCCTGAAGACCAGATATTCAACTGGCTTTGATAGTTTAAAAAATGATAGATTTTAAACACCTACATGATCTTAACCACCCAACAGGAAAAGTACAACCAGGATTAACGTAATATGTTTCTTTAATTGTCCTCAGACACTATACTTCAGCATACAAGATGTTATTCAGACAACTATTTCTCACTAATGATTCTCTTAAATTTAAAAAAATATATTTCTTTTATTTTATCATTGTAATATAATTACATCATTTTCTCCTTCCCTTTGCTCCCTCCAAGCACTCTCATACATGCTTCCTGTTCTCTTTCAAATTCATGGCCCCTTTTTTCATTAATTATATATGAATATATGTATAAGTATATACTTATATATTTCTAAATATAACATTCTCATTATGTATAATGATACATATATAATATATATTAGATATATTATACATATATATGTTTTCAGGGCTGACCCTTTACTATTGGATAATCAAGTGACACACTTTTCCTTGGGGAAAACTATTCCTCCTACTCTCAGCATTCCTTAGTTACCCGTAGTTCTTTGTGTTAAGGGTTGAGATTTTGTGGGCTTTCTTACATCCACTTTGGTATGTCTACTGTTACCTTCGTTTAGGCAGTCATATTGGTGAGACTTTATGGGTGCAGTTTTTGAGATTGCTAGGAGACAGACTCACAGCAACTCCCTGTTCCTCAAGTTCTTACAATCTTTCTACCCCTTTTTTCTGTAAAGGTTTTCTGTAAGGGTCTGTTGCAAACAAAAGTTTTCTTGATGACACATGAGGTCTATACTTACCTGTGGGTATAAAGACAAATATTTTGAGTGTAGTTTAGTCTATGCTGGTTAAGTAAAGTGATTCCAAAATCTATGGCTTCACTAGCACTAGGTATCCAACAGCAAGCATTATTTCCCTCTTGTTGACAAGTCTAAGTCCAATTTGTTTGCTACTGCCAAGGTATCTGTGCAGTTCTTAGGGTTATTGTGCCATAACTGGCCATTGTTGTGGTTCCTAGACATCAAAGCAATTTAGGATTGTTGGTTGCTTCCTTCTTTTGGAAACTTGCATGGCTCCTTCTGAATCCATGAAAGCTAGTCCCAAGGGAAAAGCATGCAAGTACATTCCAGCTCAGAGGTCTGGGAGCCCTGTGTCTGAAGCACATGGTGTCTTGAACAATAGGAACTTATATTTATTTCCCTCTTGGAGGCAACAAAGGGCAGTAGCAATAGTCTGTAAGGTTTTGGAAGTCTCTTGGATAACTGTGACCAAAAACTAACAGCAGGGTTTCTCATGCTTGGAGTTAGGTTTTTGTAAGGTGGCCTTTGGCTCTTGGAGGAAGCATTCTCAATCCATGTAAGAAAAAAAATCTCATTTGAACTATATATTTATACACAAAATGATGCATATTATAGATTATTTTAGGTAGTTAGTCGTATGATTCTGTATTACTTTTTTTATACAACCCTATTGTTATTTTACCCTCCTCTCTCTTTCTTCTCTATTTCTTATGCTCCCCCATCCTAATTAGAACCTCCCCTTTTCCCCATTTTCCTCAATCAGATTATTGAACCCTGCTATTCCCACCTCAAGTGCTCCTATATCTCCCCACCCCAGCAATAGTCTCTTTATTTTCCTGGATTATGCATTTACACCAGGTAGTATACTACACCTGAGATTTGGAGCTAGGAACTGTAAACGAAAGAGAACATGTTGCATTAGTCTTTCTGGGTCTGGGTTACCTCACTAAGTATGATCTTTTCTAGTTCCATCCATTTATCTGCAGATTTCATGGCTTCATTTTTCTTTATAGCTGAATAATATTCCATAGAGTATATGCACAACATTTTCATTGTCCATTTGTTGGTTGAAGGGTATTTGTGTTGTTTCCATTTCCTAGGTTTTATAAATAGAGCAGCAATATCATGCTGAGCTGTTTGTGGAGTAGGACATCAAGTCCTCTGGGCATATGCCAATGAGTGGTATAGCTGAGTCATATGGTAGGATTATATTTAGCTTTTTGAGAATTCTCCACACTGATTTTCATAGTGACTGCCCCAATTTCTAATCCCACCAATAATGAATGAGAGTTCTTTTCCCCAACATGCCTGCAGCATATGCTCTTGGCTGTTTAGTTGATCTTTGTCATTCTGATGAGGTAAGATGAAATCTCAAAGTTGTTTTCATTTATGCATTTCCCTAATTACCAGAAACAATGAACATTTTTGAGCTATTTATTAGCTTTTTTTTCTTTTTAGAATTCTCTGTTCAGGTCTCATACCTATTTTTCGAATGTGTCATCATTTGTTTTCTTAGGACTCTGGTTTTTTTAAAAAAATTCTTTGTATATTCTGGATATTAAACCTCTGTCAGATGTATAGCTGGCAAAGATTCTCTCCCATTCTGTGAGTTTCCTGTTCACCTAGTTGATTATTTATTTAGCATTACAGAACACTTAGTTTCATGAAGTCCCAGTTGTCAATTCTTGGCCTTAATTCTTGGGCAAACTGAGTCCTATTCAGAAAGTCCTTCCCTATACCGTGTAATGTAGGATGCTGCCTATGTTTTCTTCTAGCAGTTTCATTGTTTCAGGTTATACATTCAGGTCATGGATCCATTTGGAGTTAGATTTTGCACAATGTGATAGATATGGACCTAACTTCATTCTTCTGCATTTGGAATCCTCTTTTCCTAACTTCTCTGGGTCTACAGATTGTAGTTTGGATATCATTGACTTAATGGCTAATGTTCCCTTGTAAGTGATTACATACCATATTCATCTTTCTGGGGCTGGATACCTCAGTTAGTTCCATCCATTTGCCTGCAAACTTCATGATTTCATTTAAAAAAAAAAAAAAAGAAAAGAAAAGCAGTTGAATAATACTCCATTGTGTAAAAGTAAATATACCACAATTTCTTTATCCAATTTTCTGTTGAGGGAGATTTAGGTGTTTCCAGTTTCTGGCTATTATGAATAAAGCTGTAATGAACATAGTTGATCAAGTGACCTCGTGGTAGGATGGAATGTCCTTTGGGTATATGCCCAAGAGTGGTATAGCTGTGTCTTCAGGTAGATTGATTCCCTTCTTTCTGAAGAACCACCATATTGATTTCCATGATGATAGTACAAGTTTGCATTCCCACTAGCAATGAAGGAGTGTTTCCCTTGCTCTATATCCTCACCAACATGAGCTGAGACTCAGCTCATGTGTGTGTGATTGATCTTAGCTATTCTGACAGGTGTAAGATGAAATCTCAAGGCAGTTTTTATTTCCATTTCTCTGATGGCTAAGGATGTTAAACATTTCTTGAATGGTTTCTCTGCCATTTGAGATTCCCCTATTTAGAATTTTCTGTTTAGATCTGTACTCTGTTTCTTTGTTTGTTTTTGGTTTATTGAGTTATTTGGTTTGTTGATGTCTAATGTCTTTCATTCTTTATATATTTTGGATATTATCCCTGTATCAGATGTGGTAAAGATCTCTTCCCACTCTGTAGGCTGCCACTTTGTCTGATGGTGTCCTTTGCCTGACAGAAGCTTTTCATTTTCACGAAGTCCCATTTTTTAATTGTTGATCTTAGTGACTGTATGATCTGTGTTCTGTTCAGAAAGTTGTTTTCTATGCCAATGCAAGGCTGTTCCCCACTTTCTCTTCTAGTAAGTTTAGAGTATCTGGTTTTGTGGTGAGGTCTTTGACCCGCTTGGACTTGAGTTTTGTGCAGGGTGATAAATATGGATCTATTTGCATTCTTCTATATGCAGACATTCAGTTTGACCAGCACCATTTGTTGAAGATGCTGTTTTTTCCCTCCACTGTGTATTTCTGGCTCCTTTATCAAAAATAAGGTATTCATTGGTATGTGAATTTATGTGTGGGTCTTCAATTTGATTCCATTGATCAATGTGTTTGTTTTTAAGCCAATACCATGTGTTTTAAAATTATTATAGCTCTTCAGTACAACATGAAATCTGGAAGTTATCTTGTTCAGGATTGTTTTCAGCTATCCTGTTTTTGTTTGTTTTTGTTTTTGTTTTTATTGTTCCATATGAAGTTGGGAATTGTCCTTTCAAGATCTGTAAAAAAAAAAATGTGTTGGAATTTTGATGAGGATTGCATTGAATCTGTAGATTGCTTTTGGGAAAATGACCATTTTTACTATGTTAATCCTACCAATTCATGAACATAGGAGATTTTTCTATCTTCTGATTTTTTTTTTCAATTTCTTTCTTCAATAACTTGAAGTTTTTGTAGTAGTTCATTGCTGCTGCTGGGGTGGCTCAGCAAGGAAGATAAGGAGGCATTCTCATATGTGCAAACTCTTCCAGACCTCAGAAGAGGGAACCACCATCATAGACAGTGCCATACTGGCAGTGGAACCCTGAGCATCTGTGCTCAGGTGTTTTATTGATTCAGAGCTTCTTAGGTACTCTACTGATACCATGTGCAGATCATAAGCAATTAAACATCCCCCACAGAAATCCAACACTTGCAGACAATACAAAACGCCAAAGCCCTAGGTAGCCCCTCACCCAACAATGCATAAAACAATTCATTTATAAATAAATAAATAAATAAATAAATAAATAAATAAATAAGTAAACTTCCACACATTTTTATCAAACTACAAGTTTTTATCAAAGCTACAGTCCAAAACCACATTCATGGTGGTCTGATAGGATACAGGGGGGTATTTCAATTTTCTTGTAATTATTGAGGCTTGCTGTGTGGCCAAGAATGTGGTCAGTTTTGGAGGAAAGTTCTATGAGGTGGTGAGAAAAAGTTATATTCTTTTGTGTGTGGGTGAAATGCTCTGTTAAATCTGTTAGGTCCATTTGGTTTATAATATATGTTAGCTCCAGTATTTCTCTGTTTACTTTTTGTCTGGATGACCTGTCAGCTGGTGAGAGTCAGGTATTGAAGTCTCCCACTCTCAGTATGTGAGGATAAATGTGTGTTTTTAGCTTTAGTAATGTTCCTTTTTACAAATGTGGGAACCCTTGTGTTAGGAGCATAGATGTTAAGAATTGAAATGTCATCTTGGTGGATTTTTCCTTTGATGAGTATGAAGTATCTTTCCACATCTCTTTTGATTAACTTAAGTTTGAAGTCTATTTTGTTGGATATTATAATGGCTATACCAGTTTGTTTTTTAGGTCCATTTGCTTGGTAAATCTTTTCCCAACCCTTTACTCTGAGGTAATATTTATCTTTGAGGTTGAGGTGTGTTTCTGGTATGCAGCAGAAGGCTGGATTCTGTTTTTGAATCCATTCTGTTAGTCTTTGTCTTTTTATTGGGGAACTGAGACCATTAATGTTGAGGGATATCAATGACCAATGATTGTTAGATTCTGTTATATTGTAGTTGCTTGTTGTTGTTGTTGTGTGTGTGAGTGTGAATGTCTCCTTTCTGTTGATTATGATGATGTGGGATTATTTATTTCTTGTGTTTTTCTGATTGTAATTAACTTCCTTGGGTTGGAATTTTCCTTCTAGTACCTTCTGTAGGGCAGGATTTGTAGATAGATATTGTTTGAATTTGGATTTATCTTGAAATATTTTGTTTGATCCATTTATGGTAATTGAGAGTTTTACAGGGTATAGTAGTCTGGGCTGTTATCCGTGTTCCCTGTCATTCTTATGTAGATCTATAACGAAGGATGAAGAGACCAGAGACCCCATTTTGTGTACTCTAATGACTAACTTATCAGGTATAGCCCAATAATGTAGACAGCTAGTCATACGGGCACAGGCCAATCAATAATAAACATTTGTAATTGCATTTCTGTTCACCAATTAGAAACCAGACTACCTCATTTATGTGGAAACCCCCATTTTCTGTCAATAAAAGAAGCTGTAATTCTTTGTTCTGGGTAGGACATTTTTCATGGTGCTTGACCCCAGCATACTGGTTCTTCACTCTCCAAAATAAAAGTGCCTTTGCTTTTTGCATATGTGGTCTCACTGGTCCTTGGGGGGCAAATTTCAGACTCAATAAAGGAAACAAAATAGACAAAGAGAAATACAAAAATTACAGTTTGAGGAGAAAAGGAGCCCCAGAAAATGTTTTGTTGAAGCCAAATTCTGTGCTCAAGGAGATTAATAAGTTTGAAGAAAAGACTAATGCAAAATAGAATAAAGGGAGTGGTGACCTCAGGCAAGACCCCACCAAGCTAAGCGTCTAACTTGTAAAAAGGAATTAAAGGAAACCTTAAACAGTGAAGGAAACTATCAACAACAGGAAGCTGATGCAAATGTAGTTGAAAGAAGGCCAAGTTCCAGCCCAGTCAAGCAGCAGAGCTATGCAGCTTAGGCCACAGGGTTCTGGCTTTATAGTCAAAGATATAAGAAAGGGGTTGTGGAATCTCTCTGTGGCCAAGAAAAGCCACTGAGGCCAGGCATGTGTCAAGGGTTTCCTTACCTGGAGGTTTTGAGAAGTCTTTGTGTGATGTGAAGCTGTGAAGGTGCAGCCTGGGCTGTGTTGAAGACCCCAAGATGTTGGAAATGCCAAATTCATGAGATACTGTTGTGCCCAGTTTATGCCCAGTTTTCAAAATCCCCTCCTCGAGTACCACCAGGAGACACCAGTTCTGATGCAAAAGCAAGGAGCCTTTATTCTGCAGAGCAAACCAGTGCACTGGGTCTGGCACCACCATGCAAGATAGCCAACCTGGAATGAGCTTCCAACACGGGTATTTAAAGGGAGCAAGGGATCTCTCTGATTGGTCAGAACCCAGACACTGGATTGGGTCATTAAATGTTATGTGGCAATAAGGATTTCTGGGAAAGCAAGTACTTGCCATTAAACAGAGAGGTTTATGGGAAAGCGAGTACTTGACATTAAACCGAGGAAAGGTTAGTGCCTTTACCACTAGGGGCTCTGAGCTTTTCAATACCTACCTGCCAAGGAAAGCTGCAGACTAAGAGTGGGATGTTGCAATCAAGAAAGCTGAAAGGAGTTGGAGATCTGAAAAGCACTTTGATATCAGACATGGAGATTTGGATTTTGGAGTTTGCCCGGCAATGTGTTTGATTTTCTTTGGTCCAGTATTTTCTCACTATTTCTCCCTTTTCTACCCTTTTGAAATAGTAATGTATGTTCTGTGCTATTGTATGTTGGAAATATGTGATCTGCTTTTCGATTTTGATTTTATAGGGGGTTCTAGTTAAGAGATTGCTATGAGTCTCAGAAGAGACTTTGAACTTTGGACTTAAACACTATTGAGACTGTGAAAAACTATGAGGACTTTTGAACTTGGACTGAATGCACTTTTGCATTATGATATAGCTACAAACTTATGGTGGCCAGGGAGTAGAATGTGGTGGTTTAAATGAGAATGGCCTCAATAGGTTCATATATCTGATGCTCACCAGGGAGTGGCACTATTTGAAAGTGTTAGAAGAGGTAGGTGGTGTGGCCTTATTGGAGGAAGTGTGCCACTAAGAGAGGGATTTGAGGTTTCAAAAGTCCATCCTAAGCAGTGTCTTTCTCTCTGCCTGAGAATCAAGATGTTGCTCTCAACTACTTCACTGGCACTCTGCCTACTGTGAAGGCCTAAAAAATAACTCCACTTTCCCTCTCCCTCCTCTAGGGAACATTGAGCAGGGCAGAGACCACCTGTGTAAACACCGGATAAGGGGAGCCTGGAGACAGGAGTCTCCTGAAAACAAAGATAAATTGGCTTAGTGTTTATTCACCGCCAGCCTTGTAAAGATAGCCCCAAGGCTGCTTAACTGCGTACATGCTGGGACGCAGAGACTGGTGTCCCCTGCCTTACGGGCGCTGTCTTTACCAATCATTTTAAAGATCAACTCCCTTGGGCCAATCCTGAAACGCCGAAGCATGTAACTCCCCGCTTACATCATTTTTCCTATATAAACTCTACTCTCCCTTTGAGCAGGGTTCCCGCCATCCCTGCTGTGTCAGAGAGGCGTGCAGCCCTAGCTCGAGTTAGCCTAAATAAAGAGACCGAGTGTGTTTTGCATCAGATCAGACTCCTTGGTGGTCTTTGAGGATATGGACGGTGGGCACCACACTACCATGCCTGCTGCCATTCTCCCCTCCATGATGATAATGGACTCAGTGTCTGAAAATGTAATCAAGCCCCCAATTAAATGTTTTTTTTTTTTAAAATAAGAGTTGTCATGGTCATGGTGTTGTTTCACAACAACAGAACAGTGACTAATACAATAACTCCAGTTGCCTAGATGGTTGTGCAAAAATACAAATACGAATAATGAAGACTTTGTGCTTCCAACAGAACTCAGTAACCCTGTAACAACAGATCCTGAGAAATCCAATTTAGTTGAAGTACAACACAAGGACTTCAAAATAGCAATTTTGAATATGTACAAGGACTTTAAAGAGGATATAAAGAGTCTCTTAATGAAAATACAAAGAAGTAGTAAATAAAAACAGTTCAAGATATGAAAGTAGAAATAGAATCACTAAAGAAAACTCAAAATTTAAATAAAACTGGAAATGAAAAATTTAGGGTGCCAAACTAAACGTCAGAGGTAAGTGACAGAGGTAGGATACTCTTGCTAGGTTAGCTCGACCACATCTACAAATTACCATCAGGTCCCCAAAACAGCTCAAGTAGACACTGAGATATATGTACGGCAATACAAAGCCGTTTATTTCCTCGGAGCACATTCTGACATGCCAGGGTCAACCCTTAAAAAAAACATGGCGACTCAGAGATGCATCCACATGGGCTTTTTAAACGAGGAAGCGGAGAGTAGAGGTCAGGGCTGCCCACTCCTAGGAGGCGCTGGTCCTCTCGTTACTAAAGTCCAAGCATCACTTGGACAACTGTGAAGGATTTTTCTTGATTGGATAATTTGATGTGGGAAGACGCACTTTAAATCTAGGCCACACCTTCTGGTGTGAGTCTATTTGAAGGAACTAGAAGGAGGAAGCACTTAGTGTGTACCTGCTTCTCTTTACTCTCACTGGCAAGTTCATTTCTCCACTGGCCTACTTCAGGATTCCAACAGATACTGAAGACTAGCTCAGATATCCAGCCTTGTGGGCCAGATAATAATTGGATTCTAAGGCTTTCTGTTGGGAGACAGGTATATTTGAACTAGCTGGATCATAGCCTGTAAGCCACTCTAATGAATCTCCCTCCCATGCACATATGTATATATGTATGTATTTATTCATTCTCTCACTTCTGTTACTATAGAGAACCCTGACTAATATATAAGCTTCACCAGCAGATTATAAGATATAGAAGAGAATATCTCAGGCATTAAAGAGAAAGCAGAAGTAATGGATACCTCAGTCAAAAAAAAAAAAAGTTAAATCTACAAAAATATCCATGCATAAATCATCCAGAAAATCCAGGACACTGTAAGAAGACCAAATCTTTGAATAATAGAAGAAACTCAGGTCAAAGGCACAAAAAATATGTTTAACAAAATCCTAGAAGAAAATTCTCCAGCCTAAAGAAGGAGGTTCTTATCAAGGCATGGGAAGCAGAAAGAACACCAAATAGTCTGGACTAGAAAAGAAATTCCCCATGATACAAAATAATCAAAAAAACTAAACTTACAGAACAAAGAAAAGATATTAAAAGCAGCAATGAGACCAAGCAACTTATAAAGGTAGGCCTGACTTCTCAATGGAAGTGGGCCTGGACTGATGTTCTATAAACTCTGAAAGACCACAGATGCCAATCCAGACTACTAAAACCAGCAAAATAATGAATCACAATGGATGAAGAAATAAAAACACTCCACAATAAAATTAAACTTAAGCAATATCTATCTACAAACCCAGCTCCAAAGAAGAAACTAGAAGACGTTAACCACATCCAAGAAGACACAGGAATTAATACTCCCAGAACAGGAAATCAAAAGATCATAAAACTGACACCAATAGCCACAAAGAAAAACAGAATAAAACCAAACAAAACACACACACACACACACATACACACACACACATACACACACACACACACACACACACACACACACACATACACACACACACCAGGAACCAATAAACTGCTCATGATAATTCTTAACACCAATGGTTGCACTTTCCCAATAAAAAGACAGAGTAATATAATGAATTAGAAAACAGTATCCGTCTTTTTGCTGTATCCAAGAAATATATTTCACCATCAAGAATAGGTATGACCCAGCTAAAAGGATGGAAAAAGATATTTCAGTAAAATGGACCCAAGAAGCAAGCAGGTATAGCCATTTTAATATCTTACAAAATAGACTGCAAACAGAAACTAATCAGAAGAGAAAGGAAGGACACTACATATTTACCAAAGGCAAAATATACCAAAAGGATATTGCAATTCTAAGCATTTATGTACTGAACACAAGGGCACTCAAGTTCATAAAAGAAGCACTACTATAGCTTAAATTGCTTATTGACTATCATGGAGTGATAGTGGAAGACTTCAATACCTCACTCTTACTAATAGTTTATCCAGACAAAAGCAAAACAGAGAAATGTTGGAATTAAATAACGTCATAAACCAAATGGACCTATCAGATATCTACAGAACATTTAATCCAAATACTTAACTGCAGCCCTGGAACTTTCTCCAAAACTGGCCACATATTAAGACCGAGAGCACATCTCAACAGATGTAAGAAAACTGAAATAACACCCTGCATCCTACCTGACCACCATAGATTAAAACTGGGTATCAACAACAGAAATGACAGAAAGCTTACAAACTCATGGGAACTGAACAGCTCACTACCGAATGAAAGTGAACCAAGATAAAAACCAAGAAAGAAATTTAAAACTTTAAAAACATTGAATGAAAGTGAGAACACAACATACTTAATCCTATGAGACACAATAAATGCAAGTCCAAGAGGCAAGTTGTCCTACTTAGGGTTACTATTGCTGTGATGAAACACCAGGGCCAAATGAAACTTGGGGAGGAAAGGGTGTATTTGACTTATAGATCCTGAATCACAGTCTATTGAAAGAAGCCAATGTTTGAACTCAAACTGGGCAGGAACCTGGAGGCAGAAGCTGATGCAGTGGCCCTGGAGGAGTGCTTCTTACTTTCTTGCTCTCCATGGACCCAGGATCATCAGCCCACAGGTAGCCCCATCCACCATGAACTGGGTGTTTCCCATTGTTGCCATAGATATTGATTCAGGTTCAAAGGTTTTTTTTTTATTTTTTTATTTTTATTTTTATTTTTTTGGTCTAATTCAATCCCATACAATCTAAAATGTTTAAACTGCTAGCCCATACCTAGAATGTTTCAGCCTCAGTCTCCATACAGTCTAGAACATTTAAAGCTCCATACAATCTAATCAACTGCCAAGACTTATTGCTGGCTGAGCCACTCTGACTAGCTGCTTCTGAACTCAAAACTGTACTGAATTCAACTGACTCTTCTTGTTCAACTCAGCTCAACTTACTGTTCTGGTTTTAAGATGGCTGGTTTAGACTGACCCTCTGAGCCAGTAGACTATTTCTGACTTAACTTTTCTGATTTTGTGAGACTCTGGCTGATTCTTTGACTGCCTCAGACTGAACTGCTCTGCTCGGCTTCAAACTGACTCATTCTTCCTGACTGATCCTGACTTCTTCTGCTGAACTGTCTCTGTGTCTCTGCCTTAGACTCCTCATACTCCTCAGACTGCTTCTGTGTCTCTGTGAGCTCTCACTGTCTCATAGTCAGCCTCTCTGCTTCTCTGCCTGATCTCCAGTCCACTTCATTATCTCTGTGTCTCGTCTTCTCTCCGCTTCTCTGAGCTGAGAGCCTGCTTTTATATCATGAGAGTATGTCCTCATGTTGACTCAGTCTGATAACTCTTCCTCTAATTTGTCACTTTGCCTGCCCTTCACTCTGATTCATCTCATATATTACTTCTGTCTGATACTGATGTTTTCTGAGATCTAATTCCTGTCTGCTTCTCTTGAAGATTAAGGCATACTACTGCCTTCTGAGTACTGGGATTAAAGGTGTGTACTAACACTCTACTCTAAAGCAGCCATGTTACTGAATTAAAGGTTTAAACATTCCTATATCCCATATCCATCACTAATTAAGAAAACGCCCTACATGCTTGCTGACAGCCTGATCTTATGGAGACATTTTCTCAGTTGAGGCTCTCTCTTCTCAGATGACTGTAACTTGTGTCAAGTTCACATAAAACTAGCCAGTACACAAGTTCATAGCATTAAGAGCCTACATATATCCACTGGCAGTGGTGGCACACACCTTTAATCCTAGCACCTGGGAGGCAGAGGCAGGCTAGATAGAGACAAAGAGATAAAATCTAAATTAATAAAATTAGAGAAGAAAAATGAGATATTACTATACACACTGAGGAAATTCAGAGAATCATGAGGACATACTTTAAAAATCTATTCCATCAAACTGGAAAAACTACAAGAAATGGATGAACTTTTAGATATCAAAGTTAACTAACTACTAGGCCTAAAAAAAAAGAAAGAAAGAAAAAGGAAGAAAGAAATAAGAAGAAAAGGAGTTATCATCAACTCATCAATGCACCTCAAATTATTTTGGAAAATAGAAACTGAAGGAACATTTTCTGATTCTTTTTGTGAGACCATTATTATCCTGATACCTAAACCACATGAAATCCCAACAAAAAAAGGAAATTATAGACCAATATCCCTTATAAAATAGATGAAAGCATTCTCAATAAAATACTTGTAAACTGAATCTAAGAACACACACAAAAGATTGCCCATCATGGTCATGCAAGGGTGGTTCAATATATGAAAATCAATAAGCATAATCTACCATGTAAACACACTGAAAGACAAAAAACACACTATCATCTCATTAGATGCAGAAAAAGCCTTTGGCAAAATCCAACATCCCTTCATGATAATAGTCCTGAAGAGACTAGAGATACATAATAAAGGTAGTTTACAGTAAGCCCACAGCCAACATCAACTGAAATTGAGAGAACCTCAAAGCAACAGTAAAATCAGGAACAGAGCAAGAATGTCAACTTTCTCTATACCTATTCAATATATTACATGAATCCTTAGCTAGAGTAACAAGACAAGTGAAGGTGATCAAAGGGGATTATAAAGAGGAAAAGAAGTAGTCAATGTATCTTCATTTGCAACATGATAGTATACATAAGTGAATTTAATATTGTACCAGGGAATTCTTACAGCTATTAAACATTTTCAGCAAAGTAGCAGGATACAAAATTAACACACAAAGGTCAGTAGTGTTCCTACATACAAATGACAAATAACCTGAGAAAGAAATCAGGGAAAGGGGATTTTTCACTACAGCCTCAAAGAAATATATCTGGGGATAACTCAAATAAAAAGTGAAAAACTTGTGTAATAGAAGCTTTTAGACATTGAGAAAGAAATTGAAGAAGACATTAGAAGATTGAAAGATCTCATATGCCATAAATATATAGGATTAATATTGTGAAAATGCCCATCCTACCAAAAACAGTCTACAAACTTAGTACAATCTTCATCACAATTCCAACACAGGTCTTCACAGAAATTGAACAATCAATTTGTGAAAACACACACACACACACACACACACACACACACACACACATACAGTGGCAACTAAAAACATTCCTGAATAATAAATGAACTGTTGGAGATAGTCCTATCCCAGATTTCAAGTTGTACTATAATATAGTACAGCTATAATAATAAAAACAGCATAGTGTTGACATAAAAAAGACATTTAACTGAATTGAATTGAAGACCCAGACATGAGTCCACACATCTGACTTTTTACAAAGAAGTAAAAAAATACACACTGGAGAAAAGACAATATCTTCAACAATTAGTTCTGGTCAAACTGGATGGCTGTTTGTGGAAGAATGAAAACAGATCCATATTTATCACTCTGCCCAAAACTAAACTCCAAATTGAGCCAGAACCTTAACAGATAAGACCAGATACTCTGAGCCTGATAGAACAGTAAGCAGGGAATAGTCTTGAACAAATGGCACAGGAAAATACTTTCTGAGCAAGATGGCAATTAGCACGGGCACTAAGACTAACAATTAATAACTGAACCCTCGTGAAGCTGAAAAGTTTCTGTATATGGCAAAGGACACCATCATTTGAGCAAAAGCAGCAGCCTAAAGAGTGGGAAATGATCTTCACCAGTTATCTGTTAGAGGTCCAGAATTTAAAACATATAAAGAACTAAAAAACAACAACAACAACAAAAAAGAACATCAAGAAATGAAATAATTGATTTAAAAATGAGATATAGAACTAAGCAGAGTTCTCAAAAGACAAAATACAAATGGCTAACAAACATTTAAAGAAATGTTCAACATACTTAGTCATTGGGGAAATGCAAATTAAAACTACTCTGTGATTTTATCTTATACCAGTCATAATGGACATGATCAATTTAGTTGCAGCCAAATACTATTATTCTACTTAAGAAGCATTGCAACAAAATGACTCCTAATGATATTCTGCTATACCCACGGATAAATGCCTCACCCAGCCATCACCAGAGAAGCTTCTTTTTAAAGTAGACAGGAATTATCACAGAGACCAGCAACTGGACAATGTGCAATAAGTGAGTGACTTTGGAGGGTCCAGTCCTTAGTGAGATGTTTTTACCAAACTTCCCTCAGGGCGCAGAGATTTGTGAGTAGGAGGAGGCAGAAAGATTGTAAGAGCCAAAGCTGATGGATGACTTCAAGGATGCAGTTTCTTACACACTCAGGACTGATGCACATACGAACTAGCAGAGACTGTGGCAACATACACATAGCCTGCACAGATTCAAGCCAGGCAGGTGCAAGCACGGGGAGAGGGAAATGGACAATGGCTCTCACACTTAACCAAGAAGCTACCTGCAATTGATACCTGCTTGCAAAAGAAGTATTTGTTTTTTTCCAATGGAATCTCAATGGGCATATTAATCATATTTTAAGGTAAGCTCCATGCCTAGAAGTAATTGACCAACAGAAAATGACTTCAATGGTATTTTTGTTAAATTTTTGTCTCATATTGCTTTGTTTTTTTTTTTTTTGTCTTATTGGACTTTTTCTTGTATATTTTGGTTTCTGGTTTTGTGGTGTTTTCTTGTATTTTTATTCCATTTTGTTCGATCTCTAAATAGAGAGGAAGGACACGGAGACTGGTGGGTGATGAGGTGGGGGGATCTGGGAGAGGGGAAAGAGGGGAAAGCATGATCAGAAAAATACTGCTAGAAAAAAATTTTAATTAAGAAAATTTGTCTGGTTACACCTCTAACATTCTTGTCAGTATTACACCAGTGAGTGTATCTGCAGGCAGATCATTATTGCGGTTGCAGGACTCATAGCTGGGTGAGATTGATGATCACTTTTATTCCCTGGTAGTCTTTCTAGTACCTTCCACTACTACGAATGATAGCAGATGTGAAACATCTAGTTGAGTACCAACTGGATTTTTCCATGTTCAATTACCTAAATATGTGGCAATAGTGTTGTCTTACTAACAAGTTGTCAAGAGTAATTAATAGCATTGTGAATGGCCTATAGTATTTGCCTGTGTGTGTGTGATGACTATGGTACCTGACAGTAGCAGTGTGCTACAATCTTTTACCCTCCCTTCAGGATAGTGGGAGGGGAGAAAAGAAAGCTAGAAAGAAGTTTTCACCACTTTTACAGCCTTGATATAGAATGGGAGAAAGGTAGAAATTTTCACAGACTCTTTTTTGGCTGTCCTAAGCTTGATGAGGACTAGCTGACAGTGAGTCAGACTAGCATCTCAGCTCAGGTCTATAAACTCACTTTCTCCAATCTTTGTTCTTTTAGGAATTATCACACTAACAACGACAACCCCACCAATGAACCACTCAACTCTCAGGGCTTCAGACATTTTATACCCTAAACCAAAAGTTCCCATAAACCCATGCGGCACCAATCCCAAAAATAAGCTACAGGTGCCACAACGACTGCACCCAACCAAATCATAGCCACCTGCATCAAACATTCCAACTCCAACTCGTAAACAATTATACTACAGCTGGGGTGGGAGCGCAAACCTAATCCAAACGCCATTTTGTGTTTTTAAAGAAACCAAAATAACGAAAACTTCTTCCAAATGTTCCCCTACACCTGACTTTCCATATTTTAAAGAGACATACTAGAGTATTGAAAAATTTAAAGACTGGGACTTTTAAAGTTGTACCATATTAAAATTATATTATGACATCTTGGGGACAAACAAGAAAGGAAAATTATGGTTTAACAAAGATGTGTTTGTCCAGTTGACAAGGAGTGGACTTGTGTTGGCTAACCTTGTTTGTAACAACACAAATGAGAAGAGGGAATCTCAATTTAAGAATTGCCTAATTCAGATTGGCCTGTGGGCATGTCTGAAGGGCATTTTCTTAATTGATAATCGATGTAGGAAGACCCAGCCCAGTGTATGTGGTACCATCTTTAGGTGCGTGGAACTGTGAATAAGGTGAACATAAACTTGGAAGCAAACTAGTAAGCAATGTTTCTCCATTCCTTTCTGCTTCAAGCTCCTGCCTTGAGTTTCCGGCCTAGCTTCCCTTACAGATGAACTATATAGCCTACAGACTGAAATTCCTAAGTTGCTCCCTAACTTGCTTTGGGTCATGGTATCATCAGAGGAACACTACAGCCTAAGTGTAGCCTTGCATGCCTGTGTTAGCATGTGTCCAACTCTTTCGAAAGAAAAAAATTCTCAACACAGTTGTCAACACCCATGTTTTACGTTGGTTCTTAATACCACGTTTCATGTGATGTAACTGTTACCATTTGTCTAGACATTATTTCAATATGTAATACGAAAATTCATTAGGGAATTTCCCCTTGATCACACTGAGACAGTATTGGAGATCGCAGATCTTTACAAGGCTCGTTAAGCTCCTGCAATGGGTGTCTTTGTCTCCCTACCCCTCCTGAGGTTTTTCGCTGGCTTTCACTTGGAGACAACTGTAGAATCAAGCGTCCCAGTGACCAGAGGGGCGAATCCCACCCAGGTCACACAAGCGCAGCCGCGCCCCCACTGCGGGGCCCTCTGTGACGCAGAGCGGCGCGCTGATGGAAGTGACGCGTGACGTCCTGCGTGTGACGTCTGCGTCGAGTAGCAGGAGAAGATGGCGGTCTCCACAGGTCGGTTTTTTCCCGGTCCGCCGCGCTCTCGCCGCTGGCTGTCTGGCGGGCCGCGCGGGGCTGCGGGTGCACAGTGTGGAGGGCCGCGCGGGGCGCGGGGGGTAGGGCAGGCGGCGGGGCGGTCGCCGCGCGGGGCCGAGCCTGCGGGGCCAGGAAGCCTGCGCGCCCACTGCCCGCGGCGTCCCTGCGGGAGCACCGGCGGACCGGGCCGCCGCATTGGTGTTGGTGGAAGGTGCCGGGGCGGCCCGGGTTGGCGGGCGTCCCTGCCCATCAACGAGACCAGGGCGGAGAGGCATCCTGGATGGAGTTGGGGGTCTCGGCTGGTGTTCCACCCGACACGTGCGGGAGGACAGGACTAACAGGGAGGACGGCTGCTGTCTGGAATAAGGGAGCGATGATTTCGCTTAGCTGGCCGAATGCGCGTTATCATTTTTATCTAAGTGAAAGACTACAGTACTCTGAGCCAAGACGAAGCTAATTGCAGAACAATTGGTGTCTCAGATAAGATGTTCGACTCCTGTCTACAATGTCAGGTTTCCGATTAGCAGAGACTTGGAATTTTAGAAATTTGACGACTTAAAAAAAATGTCGAAATAGGTTAAAAGTATTGAGCTTTAGCATTTAAAAATGATGGGGCTCATAAGATTTATTTTTGCTAGTTTTTATTGACTCTAGATTGTAGAAATGGAAGAGGTTGAGTGAATGTTGTGATTGCTACATTTCAAGGTAAAACCTTCATATGCATTTTTCATACTGATTAAATCTTACCTTCATTGTATATAAGTGTCATAGGCAGTAGAATCTTTAGCAATTCTACCTTGGGGAAATACATCAGAGCTAACTAAGCTAACTTTTTCTAGTCAGAGCTAACTAAGACCAAGGATTATTTTTAAAGTGAAATTTTAATGTTATAATTCTAATTTCTTTACTTGCTATTTGAAATCTATGTGCTTTTGAATGAGGCTGTGTTTTTTTTTTTAAGAGTTGTGCTCAATACCTTAAAATTTATCTAATAAAATGGTGCATTGTAATACGAAAAAATTTGATTTGTGATTGCATTTGTTTATTGAAACACGATATTTAACACTACACATATGAAAGAATGTTCAGTATTTTGAAAAGACCAGCAGTTAGATAATATGAATGACACATACTTTTTGTTAAACTGTTTTGTTCTTGGAAATTGAATGTATATTATAAATAAGTTTGATTTTGGATTATTTGTATATTTATTGCATATTAGATACCTGTATCCTGTTTGTTATTTTCCCTGGTTTTAGATCAATGAAATGGGAAACCTTTGTATAATTAAAATACATTTTAGACAATTGAGCTTATTTATTTTTTGAATCAGGGTCTTATGTAGTCAGACTGGCCTTTTAACTTTAACTGAAAAAAAGCTTGGAGGAAAATAATTCAAATTAGACTGAGGATTTCTGTTAAGAAAATCGAGAAACCAAAGAAGTAACAGTTTATACGTGAATAGAAGCAAGATTATAATCTAGTACTCTCTTCATAATGACAACTGTAAATTTAGAGTATTCCTCAAAGGATGAACTTTATTCTGTTTAGTAGATAGTAACTTTCATACATTCCTTCCTAGCTGAATTCTTTTACATTCTTAGTTCCCTTTCACGTGGAGGTAGGTTTGCAGTTTCCTCCTTCCTTTCCCTGTGAGTCAAGAGGGTTTTATAAAATTTAGCTTAAACATTAACTCAAGAGAAAGGATGTTTATTAATATTATTTAGTATCAGTGACTCATGATTTCATTTGATTTAATTATAATGTACTGTGTAAAAAAAGAAAGTTCTATGTGCTTTGTGGTAGTGCATATCTATAGTCCCAGCACGGAGGCAGAAGAATTGTTCCTGATGAGCTTGGGCTGTATAATGAATTCAAGGTTAGCCTGAGCTAGATAGTAAGATCCTGTCCTAAAAGGAAACAAAAACCAAACAGCCTCTTGTAATAGTTTTAAATTTACAGAAAAATTGTGAAGGTAGTGAAGTATGCATATCTCACATTCAGTTCCCTTTCTTTGATAGCTTAGTGTGACACATTTGTCAAAATTAACGACCCAATACATCAGCATGTTTATTATAAGTCCATACCGTATTCATATTCCCAGTTTTTACTTAAGCCCTCTCCCCTTTAGTATAAAGATCCCAATTTGGGTACCACATTACATTGTAAAATGAGATATTAAAAAGAATTTATTTAGATTGTATTAGTATTTTGATGGGACTGTCGTTTCTTTGAGTACAGATACAAGGGAGGCTTAGGGAAAAAAATGAGACTCCCCTCCCCCTTTGTGTAGGGCTGTGTAAGGTCAAGAAACAACCAAAGAGAAATAATTACCTTTTTCAGATGTGGTCAGAGTTGTGTATACTAGAAAGACTAGTGTGGCAGTATTCTGATTACCCTACTGCTGTGGACTGCTGTGCTCTTTTGGCATGCTTTGTCACTAATTCTTGTCTTCCTAATGTGTATGCCCACAAGTAATCCTGGAAGAGAATGCTTTGAGCCTCAGAACTAAATGATGGAAGAAGAATTGAACTCTAGTTTATTTCCCTCTTGAAACTTTCACAACTGATGTAGTAGATTTTTCTTGATGTTCTTGATATACATGTTCTTGATAAACTCTTGATACTGTGATCAAATAATACAGCTTCATTATGTAGACAATCTTTGCAGAGTAGTTTGGTAAGTAAAAATGGCTATGAAAATTGTTCAAAGCAATTTGTTAAGTGAAAAAGTTATTTTGAGATCTTTGAAAATGTCAAGACATTAAAAACTGGTTGACTACAAATGTGAGAAAAATAGTAAAATTAATATTTAGTATAACATATATATTAAAGACATTACAGTTTTGTTTCTTGATAAACACTTGCCAAATGTAGTTTGAACACCACTCTCTCTTCTAATTACATTTTAAGTTAGGATACCAAACAAGAAGCTTCCTTTCTAAAGCTTGGTGAATAGGCAAGTTCCTAAGCTGGATCATATAGCAGTATTTTACCTTTGTTCTCTTAGTGTTATGAACATCTCACAGGTCCTGTGTGGAAATTTTTCAGTGCTATGATATTTTGTGGTTCTGGAAATTGAATCTAAGGCTTTTCATGTATGCTAGATACTCTACCAGTTATATTCCCAGCTCTCTTTTTACTTCTTAATATGATACAGAGTACTGCTCAGTTGCCTAAACAGGCCTTGCAATTGTGATTCTCTTGTCTCAGCTTGTCTTAGTTACAGGCCTGTAGCCCTAGACCTACCTACCTATCTGAAATTATCCTTTTCTTACAACCAATTTTTCTATTTGTGTGAATGAAGTAATCTGGAAGGTAAAGGTAGGAGAATCAGGAGCTCAAGGTCATCCTTGGCTACATAGTTTCCCCCCCCCCCCTTAAGTGCATCATGGAGTACATGAGACCCTGTTTTAAAAAACAAAACACAGGTCTGGGAAGATGCTCAGTCATTAAAGTGCCTCCTAGGAAGCATGGGGACCCGAGTTAAGATCTCCAGAACCCACATAAAGCTGGAGGGTATAAGTGGTGCATATCTGTGACCTAGTGATTGGCATGGTGTGGGCAAGGTGGATGGATCTCTAGAGCTCATTTTCCGGTCACCCTAAGGGATCAGGAAGCTCCAAGTTTAGTAGGAAACACTATTTCAAAATGTGAAGAGCCATTGAAGAAGTTGATGTTGACCTCTTGCCTCCACATATGGGCGCATAAATGATCTTTAAAAACGTTTGTACTTTATACGATAGCATAGTATGCTAGCAGAAGTTTGGATTAGTTGGCATTGGTGTTGTTTACCCTTCGATAACGGAAATTCATGCAGATGGAACCCATTCATAGCAAGGTTGCCTAACTAATTATTTTGGGAACTGTTTAACATAAAACTTAAAAGTAGAAAAAAGTGTGTTGACTAGAATAATAAGATCCAGTATTTGAGAACTAATGTAAAGTAAGCCCGAATTATATGGAAGACGGGCTGTTAGGACCAAGTTTGGGAGTGGTGTATTGTTTATAGAGTTTTAGTTCATCTGTGTGAGAATAAATGTTATTTTCAGTTTAAGTTATAACTCTTTGTCATATGTAAGGTCTTTGCACATGTTGAAATAATAGTTGTACTAGGCAGTTCATTATAGCTCCGCTATTTTCTAAGCTAAGTTTATTTTGTAGAGGAGCAGTAGAACTCTAGGCATAAATTGCCTTTGTCGAGATTATTGAGATGAATAACCCAACCTGGCCAAACCTGAATTATCAAACGTGAGAGAAGTACTACATAAACTTTGTTGCTAGCCCTTTCAGATGCTATCAGTTTGTAAATAGCCCAAGATTAGTGTCTTGATTCTTTAATTTGTTTTGGTATCACATTGTTTTATGTTTGCTTGTTTATTTTGTGCATATCCAGTGATGTGAGCCAGGTTCAGTGATGGTGGTAGCCAGGTGTAGTAGCTCATGCCTGTAACCCTACACTTGAAGCAAGAGAATTGCCGTAAATTTGAGGACAGCCTGGGCTACATAGTGAATTTTAGATCAGACTAGGAAAGAGTGTAACTATAAAAAATGGAAATGGGGAAAAATGGAAAACTAGTGATTTTACTTCATGAAGATATAGATCTTGATCTTGATAGAGACTAAAAGCATTATAGATTTTTAAAACTTCATGTTTTTATGTGGAGTGAAATAATGTATTTAAAAATTTTTTTTAAAAAGGGCCCGTTAGATGGCTTAGTGGTTAAGAACACTTCCTGCTCTTAAAGAGGACCCAGGTTTGGTTTCCAGCGCCCACATAGTAGCTCACAGCAATCAGTAACTCTAGTTCTAGATAATCCCATGTCTTCTTTTGACTCCACAGGCGCTAGGCATACATATGGTACATGCACATACATGTGAGCAAAGTCTTGTACTCATAAAACTTACTTTTTTTTTTTTTTTTGAGACAGGTTTCTCTGTTGTAACTCTGACTGTCCTGGAGCTCTGTAGAACAGGCTGGCCACGAACTTACAGGGAGTCGCCTGCTTCTGCCTCTGTTGGGATAAAGGCATGCCCCACTACTGCCTGGCTAAAACCTAAGTTTTTAAAAAGGAAAACTTGTTGTAGTGTCTAAATATTGTTTCACATTAACAGATTGTTTTTTTTGTAAACATAAATTTGGTATTTCGGGAAAATACATATGTAGTAATTGTTCTCTTAAGAATGACAATTAATTATTTTCTTTTTGAAGTTAGAGGAAAGGAGAGGGGTAAGAAGGTTATTGGTAATGCTATGAATGGTTGACATAAAGCTACCTTTATATTTAATCCAGCACCCAATCTGATATGTTAAATCTTAAGCCTGTGTTGTATCATATCAATTATTCCTAAAGTGGCCATGGCCCTTTTTGGTGTGTGTGGTTGTGCTGCTGAGGATTGAACCAAGTGCTTGTGAATGCCTGGGAAATGTTCACTCCTGAGCTATATCCCCAGCCCCCTTTTCAAATAAAACTAAATATTTTAGAAATACTTCACTTACCTACTTTCCCAAATAGACCCGTTGTTAGGTCTCAGCCCCACAAACTGCTATTTAACTGATATTTAACATATCAAAGTGAACCTGGCCTCCAGGTTCTCTCAGCATCTGTCTGCCCCTACCTGTTTCAGGGTCCTCCTGACTTGCATACCCCATCCCCAACCCTGAACTCTCTAGCCTTAGGGGTTGGGTTGCCCTTTCCTCTGTAATTCCAGCCATTTTGGTTATTCTCTCGTTCTCTCTTGGTCTCTTTTGCTTCTTTGCCTACATGGTCCCCTCTTTCTCCTCTCTTTCTTCTCCCCTCCCTCCTCACATGGCCGGCAACTCAGTCTGGTCATGTCCACCCTGGACTCTCCCAGATGTCTCTGCCTCTTCCTATGTTCTCCCTCATAAACACAGTAAACTTTCTCCTCCGTAATACCTAGGAGCAGTCATGTTCTTTTCCTTTTTATTTCTTTTTTCATTCACCTTTAGACAAGACTGTTGTCTCAGTTACTGTTTTCTTGCTACTATGTCAAAAGCAAATTATAGGAGAGTTTATTTGGGGCTTATGGTTTTAGGGGTTAGAGTCCATGACCGTCATGGCATCAGAGAAGCAGGTATGGTACTAGAGTAGTAGCTGAGAGTTTACATCTTGAGACAACCATAAGGCAAAGTGAGTACACTGGGTGTGGTCAGAATAATTTGAAACCTCAAAACCCTTTCCCAGTGACACATCTCTTCCAAGAAGGTCATACCTAATTCCAAACAGTTCCATCAACTGGGGACCAAGTATTCATATATGCTTTTGGGTCCATTCTCATTTACGCTACCATATTCCACTTCTTGGCCCCCAAAGGCTTGTGGCCCTATTATAATGCAAAATGTACTTAACTCCACTTCAAAAGGCTTCATAGTCTTTTACAGTCTCAATACAGTTTAAAAATCCAAAGTCTCTCCTGAGACTTAAGGCAATCTCTCTCTTTTATTTTTGGTTTTTCAAGACAGGGTTTCTGGGTCGTAACTCTGGCTGTCCTGAAACTCACTCTGTAGATCAGACTTGTCTCGAACTCACAGAGATCCACCTGCCTCTGCCTCCTGAGTGCTGGGAGCACTCAAAAGCACTTAAAAGGCGTGCATAGCAGCCACCAACACCATCACCTGGCTCAAGGCAGTCTACTAATTGTATCCCCATATAAAATCAAAAATCAAATTATATACAGTGACACAAAATAGGCATTACTGTTGGGGATGTTTGTTTTTAGTTATGTTTGAAATTGTTTTATGCACTGTTAGGTGAGGGACTATTCTAGGTCTTGGTGTTTTTGTATTGTCTGCAGGTGTTGGATTTCTGTCGGGGGATGTTTAATTGCTTATGATCTGCACATGGTATCAGAACACCCTGAGGAGTTCTAAATCAATAAAACACCTGAACGGAGACGCTCAGGGTTCCACTGTGTGTATGGCACTGGCCAGGATGGTGATTCCCTCTGCTGAGGTCTAGCAGGATTTGCTAGACAACGCCCCCCTCCAAGTCTCTTCCTTGCTGGGCTGTCACAATGGGCAAACTCCATATTCTGTAACTCCATGTTTGGTGTCAGAGGGCTTAGATAGCTCTTCTGTTTCAGCTATGTTGACTGCAAAACACTTCTCTTGTGCTTGCTCCACTCCCTGTCTGCAGTTCCCCTGAGAAACATTCCATTACTCTGGCATCTCACATCTTGAGGTCTTCAACACAAATCCAGGCTTCATTTTCACAGCTTCACACAGTGGCCCCTCAGGGCCTCCATGGAGACCTCCCCTGCCACAGGCCTGGCCTCAGTGGCTCTCCTTAACCACAGAGGGACATTCCCATAATTCCTATGATTCTAAAGCCAGAACAACACTGCAAATGACTTCCTGCTTTGGGTGAAGCCTGGCCCTACATTTTCAGCAACTTTCATTTGTTGCTGATTTTTAGAAGCAGAGAATTCCTCAGGCCTTTCCCTTTTACCAGTTGGAAGTTTTACAGTGTTATTTCCCAGTGTTCTTTTCACTTCAAACTACATTTTGTATTCCTTTTTCCCTGCTTGCTCTTTTTATTATAGTCCTATGTAAGCGATTACTAATGACCATGAGACAGAGGCTGTCTTATAATCTTTGCTAAGGAAATTAATCTACTACTTTTCAATTTAGCTTCAGGCAGATTCTTAGGATAAGGGCAGAAAGCAGCCACCTTCTTAACCAAATATCAATAATTGTCTCTAGCCCAGTTGCTATTGTTGTTCTTCCTCTGAAATCTCTTGAGCCAGACTTCCATGGTCCATACTGCTCTCAGCACTATTGTCTTCCAACCTCTTACTAGAATGGTCTGTTAAATACCCAAATCCCAAAGTCTTCCAGAGTTCTCCAAAAACATATGACTGACTGTCACAGCCTCAGCCTACTTTCTAGTATCTACTTCTGTGTTAGTTACTTTTCTATTTGTGTCAAAATACTATACCAAGTGTTTAATTTGGGGCTTACAGTCTTCAGAGGGTTAGCCTATGATAGTGGGACAAAGGCTTGCCAGCAGTGACAGCAGAGAGCTCACATCTTAATCTGCAAGCTGGAGGCAGAGAGATGGCACACTGGGAATAGCGGGAGTCTTTTGAAACTCACTCTCAGTGACAGACCTCCTTCAAGAAGGTCATGCCTCCTAATTTTTTTCCAAACAGTTCTACAAACTGGGAACCAAATGTTCTAGCATATGAGCGTATGGGGGCCATTCTCATTCAAACCACTATGATATATTTATTAGATAAAACTTGGAAGATTTAGCAATAGCTCTATGACCCTGACATCTTATTTGAAGTTACCTGTTGGGAGAAGCCAAGAAAGCCCTGAGTGAATGTGTAAAGAGTGAATGTAGTCTTGAATGAATGTGTAAAGAGTGAATACAGTCCTGAATGAATGTGTATTATTTATGTATTATGTACATGGCCTTGTCAGATCCATGGGAAATTGGCAAACTATCCCTCAGGCCTCAGGGGGATGACAGAGCATGCCTTGGGGTGGGAGTAGGAATGTTGACAGTTTGTGCAAAAACTAGTTTCCTCCTCCTTGTGTTAATAGCCTGAGACTTCTGACCTTCACAGACCTACTGAGACTGCCTAACTCCTCTCTCTGTGCTATACATAATAAAATGCTGAAGTTCCCAGTTGTGTGTAGTTGGTACCATTCCAACAGAGTGTACACAAACCTACTAGTTTCCAGCTTTTGTGTATGTGTGTCTGTCATTTCTTCATTCCCTCTCTGCTTTTAGTCAGGTTTCTAAGACCAAGCCATGCAGGATGCAGCAGTTACTAAGTTCCAATCTTGTGGGAAAAACCCCATTCTTCTTTGGCCCCTGACCAGATCATAAGGATGCTAAAACTTGAGTTCAGTTTTAGGAAATTATTTTTCTACCTTAAAAACAAAAACAAAATGGAAAAACAGCTTTAGTGAGATATGTACTATTTAATTCTAATTATGACTACAGTTTAATGGAGGTTGATGTATTTACAGGTGTGTGAAATAGAATAAGGTTAAAAAAAAAGAAAGGCCAACCAGATACTGATTTATGTAGTACTGTGATTCTCAACCTGTGGGTTGCTACCCCTTTGAGGGTTGAATAACCCTTTCACAGGGGTCTCCTAAGACCATCTGCATATCAGATATTTATATTATGATTCATAACAGTAACAAAATTACAGTTATGAAGTATCAACAAAAATTATTTTATGGTTGAGGGTCAGCACAACATGAGGAACTGTATTAAAGGGTCACAGCTTTAGGAAGGTTGAGAACCTCTCTGGTCTAGTGATTTCAAGCACTACTTGTACTGCCTATTTATCAACATCACTTCATTTCCTACCTGAAACAATGGGTTATTGCCCTTAACCATTTACTGACTGCCACATAAGCTTCTGCAAAATCTCACATGCTTGCTTACCCCACCTTCTGTTAGGGCATTAAACAAAGACACGAACTGGACTCGAGACTTAGGTCTCCCAGGAGCTATCCTGGCTTCAGTCCATTCTCAATTGCTGCTAGAGTGCTTTTTCCAGGAAGACTCCCATAGCGTGTACAGTCATTGCTACAGTCACTTGAAAATGTTTTCAATTTCTCAGGAAGTAATTCTGAACACATTAGCACTGTCCTACTTCCCCCAGTGTCTAACATCTTCCAAATTATGTTCTATCCTAATAGATTGGCCTCTTTTGTCTGTTCATATATGTGGAGTCATGTTGTATGTGGTCTTTTGTGTTCACTTTTTTTTTTCACTCTGTGTTGTGGATATGAGTATCGGCCTAAAAGGCTCTTGTGCTGAAGGCTTGGTCCTTGGTTAGCAGAGCCAATCATTGAGCATTGATTGACTTTGATGTAACCATTAGTAGGTTAATCCATTGATGCATTCATAATTTCATGACATTTTGTGGAGGGGTGGGAAGTAGGAGATGAAGCCTGATTAAGTCCCTGGAGTTCTTTCTTGCTCCTGGCCTTTTACTCTGTTTTTGTGTTTCCTGATGGCCATACCTTAAGAAGCTTTTCCCTACCATGCCCTTCCCCTCTGATGGGTCTGAGACCAGTGTGGACACCTAGGAAGGACTCTAGCTCCAGAAACTGCCCTAAGTTGTGGAAGTGGTTTGTTACAGTGATGGAAACCTTATTCTTTGTGTGATGTGTTTAAGGCATCTGTGTTGCAGTGTACATCGATACTTTTATGCCATTTTGTGGTTGAAGACATGTGGTTTGTCTATAGCATACATTTGTCCATTCACCTGTTGATGGCTATGTTTAAAAATTTATTTTGGCATTGAGAATAAGGCTCTGAACATTTTTATCTGTTCTGAAATAATGCTTTTTGAAGGTCGATACCTAGAAGTGGAATTGCTGAGGGATAATGATGACTGTGCTTAACAGTTGGAGGAAGTGCTGCTGTGCTGTCCCAGAGGGACCTAATTTTACAGTCTTAGCAGCAGTGTCTGATGATCCTGCTTTCTCCACATGCTCAGCAATACTTCCTGACTTTTGGTTCTTCTCTCATTTTTTTAATGATAATGACGTTGAGAACACTCACACTGGCATCTACCATGCATCTGCAAACAGACTTGTGCTTGCTCTCTCCATTTCTCCTTGGTCTGTAACAAGAAAGCCTCTTACTCAACAGCAGGCACACTCTGCTGTGGGTCAAGACACTTTGCTTCATAGGAAAACCTTGTTTGTCACTCCCATCTCTGATTTGGACTACATATCCCTTTCACTCTTCACCAAGAGTAATAATAACAGATACTTCTGTTGGTGTGCACTTCACAGAAGTATGAAGTTCGTACTTGTTGTCCACTTTAATGAGTTTCTGACATCAGGTGGCTGGGAAAGTGATGAGATATTCAGCTTCATCCTGACATAGCTAATCACCTAGGAGGCACCATGGATAAAGCCTTACTTAGTGTAGTTTTGGATGGCATTTTCCTGATATTGAGTATCCTTTTGTATGTTTGTTAGCCATTTTTATGTTTTCTTGAGAAGAGCTAATGTGCAACAATTTTATTTTCATTTTTAAACTTAAAATTTAAAGCAGAGTGTCATGCAGTCTGGGCTGGTCTTAAATTTACTATGCAGCCAAGACGGTCTTTGAAATATTTTTTTAAATTAATTTTATTTGTGTATATGTTTCTAGCTGTATCACAACTTGTGAGGAGTTGAGTTTTCTCTTCCGTTATATGGTGCTTAGGCTTGGTGGCAAGCACCTTTATCTACTGAGCCATTTTGCCAGCTGTTTTTGAACTCTTGATCCTCTGGGCTTCACCTATCAAGTGCTGGGATTATAGGCGTATGCCACTATGACCAGTTCTTTGACTATTTGTAAATTGGGCTTTTTAAAAATTTTTTAATTGTCTAGTTGGAGTTCTTTATTCTAGATAGAAATTCCTTCTCAGATAATATATTTTGCAAGTTTTCTCCCATTTTTGTCACTTGTCTTCACTTAAACTACATAGATAAGCACATAGAGCAAACAGCAGAACTAAATTTGATTACATTTGAAAAGCACAGTTAGTTTTCAGATCATCTGGGCAGCTGAAACAGGTTTCAGCGGTGCCTGTTGGCACTGGGATAGAGCACTACTACTTGCACAAGCACTGTGCCCTTTTATACTTGTGGGATTCATCTCAATTCCTACTGCTACTTCCAAGTCTGCCTTTCAGAAAGCCCCCTGGGCCAACTAGAAGGTGTCTTTGAGTTTAGCTTTCTGAACCTCATCCCTGTTCTTGTTTTCTCCTGTTGATGGTTCTGTTGAGAACTTGTGCCCATGCTTAGGCTTCACTTTCTTTGCCCTTGTCCCCCACCACCCAATGCCTCTGTTCTGCTGTGGCCTGAGGTGCTGACCTAGGCAAGTCTGAGGACCTAGGCTTTTGAACTCCTGAGTGCTTGCTGCTATTCTTAGGGTCAGAGTCATCCCTTTCCTCTATTGTCTTGCTTCAGGGGATGAAGATGTTATTTTACCCATTTCTTCCCAGTCAGTGTATTTGTCATCCTTTTTTTTTTTTTTTTTTTTTTTTTTTTTTTGGGTGGGCCGTCCTTTTTAGAGCTCCCTGTAGACCCTGGCTTTTGATAAGTGCTAGATCATCTAGCGTGCTCTTTGTTTTCTAATTGATGACCTTGTTAGAATGATTGTACATTATTACCATGCGACAGAGTGGGAGGAGTCTGACTTCACCTTTATGCTTGAAGTTTGGCTTCACATTAAAAACAGCATTATAGTTAATAATCAGTCATGTTGCAAGCCATCTATTCTCTGGAGATACTGTAATTGTGCCATAGAGTAATGGCTGAAATGTTCCTGAAAAGTACAAACAATGCATATATTGGTATACTGTTATTTGTGCTAGCATCATCTACTCTAATTACCAGCCGGCGTTTACTAAACAGTACCAAGAAGAGGTATTTTCTTCATAGGAAATGATTGTTATTGAAAAACTCTTAATTTTTTGAAGTGTTTGTTTCATAAACAGTAGTTTGAAGGAATACCTGTTTATGGTGTTTCATATAGTCTTCTGATTCTGGAAGTTAACTACAACTTCCAGGATTACATAAAAGAGCAGTTATAACAACTAGGGTTTTTGTTAGAAGACCACACATCTGTCTGTCAAAGTATGTGCCATTCCTAATCTTACTGAGAAATTAAAACTAGAAAAGAAAGGCAGAGTGTGTTGTTACTGGCCTATACTTCTATTTAAGGAAAGCACCCACTTCATAGTTCTGCTATAAACATTGTTAGCTGCTTTACTCCAGAGCAGGTTTAAGCTACTGCTATGTTCTCCCTTTAGCTTGTCTCCCTTTAGATGTTTATGCTAAACATCTATAGCATATACAGGCAACTTGGTACTTGTGTATGAATCCACTACCTGATTTTATCACTGGGTTTTAAGATTAGGGAGAAGCATTTTGTCTGAATGTTCTATCTCAGTAGTACTTGCTTTAGGTTGATTCACAAATATTGAGAGGAAAATAAAAGCATTTGCTCTAAGTTCAACAAGTTTTACACTGAGTACCTATTGTACTGTCATTTCATATGGTATTGGCTCTATGTTATGGACAAATAATGAGAAAATGAATTGCTCAAGTACAATCTTACATGGTGATATTTTGCTGCTTTTAATTATCATTCTTTGGTGCTCTTGTGGAACAGTCACACAGTTATGGATCTAGAGGGTGCTTGAGACCACTGAGCTCTTATTCCAAAGAGCTGGCAGGAGTTTGGTCCCTCCCTTCTGTGCTGACAGACCACAAGCCACAGCAAAACTTCGCCGCCTCTCCCTAAGGCGGCTGGCATTGGCAGAATTGCTTACCTGTTTGTTCCCTGGAATATGCCCAAAAGCACCTCAGAATGTAAATGTGGCTATTTCAGTATCCCTGTCTTAACCAATAGCCTCCTTCGCTGGGTATGAGAGACCCTCCCTTACCTGTATCCCATAAATGTAACCACCTTGCCTTACTAAACGGACAGATGTTCCTCTGACAATGCCTCCCGAAGGTCCTGGTATTTCTCTTGTGGCTCACTTGTCTCCAGTCCGGGGTATGTGTGTGTGTGTGTGTTTTCTAATTTTATTACAACAATTCTGAAGTGAAAGAATCCTAAAGGTATATTATGCCCAAATTCACTAACATAACCAAGGCTTATTTCCTCTGTATGTGGTGGTATTAATATGTAGCAAATAGATTTGTGAATGAATACTCCATGTATTTTTAGGGTTGTGCAGGGAGAGATGGTTAGAGTCTTTCTAGTTGTCGCATAAAGAATAATAATTGTGTGGTTAATTCTACTGTCCATATAGTAAAATATCATCCATACCATATAAGGTACTTTGCAAGTCGTCTAAATTGGAGGTCCTTTGGCTTGTGGTTGAAGCTATAGTTCAGATTCTTCAGATGTTTAAAGTTTGATTTGAATTTTGTTTTTTCATTTTGTCTAGTTCAATTCTAGGTCACATTTTAGTGTCTGGCAAATGTCTTACAGTTTAATTGCAGTACTTTATTTGCACTCATATAGCTGATGCCATTTTAGATTTATAAAGAGGTAATTATAAATCTATTAAGAGGCACTTTTTGGGGTGAGGTGTTAGATTTAAAATACTGTATTCTTCAAAAATGTTTCTTTTCTCATCTGTGAATGAAACATGTTACCAATTTAAAACAGCGAGTTTCAGGCTAGCCAGAGCTACTTGGTGAAACCCAATTTCAAAACAAAGCAAACACAAAACAATGTAAGTATATTTTAAATGTTAGATATGTTTTTAAAATATTTTAGAAGCTAAATTGCTGACCTAATGACTTTATTTTAGCAAGATAACCTTACCTGCTGTTTTTTTCTTTGTGAATTAATGTGAATAAAAAAAATATATCATTAAACCAGTGGTTTGTATCAATTGTGTCTATAGATGATGGCTGCAATTTAATTGAAGAGCTTTTGTTTTCCAAAGCTTGAACAGGACTGGGAGCATACATAGCTCAGTGGTAGAGTGTTTGTGTGGGGTGTTTGAGGCCCTAGGTGGTGACTGAGTGATGGGGAGTACTTGGCAGGTGTAGGGCTTCTTTGTAGGGACAGAGGACTAGTAGGGACAATAGGCGGTCCACCTCAGTATTCTAGAAAACCTTGCCTTTTGTTGAGTTTTCTAAGATTGAATAAAATTTTCATAAAAGATTTTTGGAGTGTGTGTATTGATGTATATCATTTGCTAATTGAACTGTCTGATTTTTGCCTGTTAATTTTATGTCAGAGTCCTTGGCTAAGAACCTCAGCTAGGAGACATTATGACATATCATGACATGTCTCATGACTGATATATAGCAGTATAAAATTGACTGAGTAGGAATTTATATGCATGTTCAATACTGTTGATAATGTTTGATACAATACTTTCTGGTGGCATTTTCATTAAGAAACATTTTTTCATACAGTATATTTGATCATACTCTTTTTTTCTCCCCAACTCCTCCCGAATCCTCTATACCCCCACTGGTTCTTTGTCATGATCCCCCCACTCTTTGTCTCTTTCTCTGTGTGTGTATCTCAAAAAAAAAAAAAAAATCAAACCAAAAACCTGATAAAGGCAAAAAATAACAAAATGAAACAAAAAGTCCATCCAAACACAAAAATAGAGTATATTTCATGTTGGTCTACTACTCCTGGGCATGTTGCCTGCCTAGGAGGGTGGTTGGTATATCCAGTGATACTCCATTAGGGAAAACTGGCACATAGAAACTCACAGAGACTATGGCAGCATGCACAAGACCTGTTCAGGTTCAAACCAGACGGAATCCCAGCACTGAGAAAGGGAAGTGGATACAGGGTCCACCTAATCGGGAGGCTGTCTGCAGCTGACACCACTGGCAGTTTCATTTTGAGGCACTACTTTTTTGAGGGAAGTTTGCTTTTGTGTAAAATAATTTGTGAAAACTAATCTTCGAAAGGCTTAATTTAAATGTGTATCTCAATAGTTATGAGCTTTTTGTATTGACATTGACAATTCTTTTGTATAGGAGTTAAAGTTCCTCGTAATTTTCGCTTGTTGGAAGAACTCGAAGAAGGACAGAAAGGAGTAGGTGATGGTACAGTTAGCTGGGGCCTTGAAGATGATGAAGACATGACACTTACAAGATGGACAGGCATGATTATTGGGCCACCAAGGGTCAGTGCTCTAATTGTATATGTTTAGTCTTAAAATTTATTGTTTATTTCTAGTGAACATTTAATTTATTGATATTAAAAGACAATTATAACTTTTGACAGAGAATTTGTACATTTATTTATCGATGCCTCCTGTTTGAAGGATATAAGCTTGATTATCAGGAAGACTGGGGTGGAGGAGGAGTGACACGGTTGTTGCCCCAAAGTGTTTGTGTTTTAGTAGAGAAGAAAAAATGTCAGTCCATGTGCTAGATTATAATATGGCTGAACAAGTTCACCATGTTTCTTCTAGCTGGAGTAAATTGAGGAAGGCTTGAGTACAGGAGGAAGTTGCCTTTAGAATAAAGGACTGACTGGTAGGATGTCTGAAGGTGGAGACGGAGAGGGAGAACATTCCAGACTAGAGAGGAAGAAAAGTGAGGAAATGGTGGGGATATTAGGAAGGAGACATCCTTTTGATGTCACACGTTACCTTACTAAAGATCTCTAAGTTGGCTTCAGTGATGGCATAGTGCTGTGGCCACTAAGGTTTCACAGGCTTGGGATATAGTATCCCAGGTATCTACCTATAGTAGATCTTAGTGCCCTAATTTATAAAATATAGTAGAAAATTTAAGACTGTTCTGGAGGTTTATGGTTCAGTGGTAGAACTTGTAAGGTTAGCATGCATACCACTTGGATATTTCAGCAACAACAAAACAAAATAACTAGGATTCTTAAATATTTTCTAGTATTGTTATTGATCTCTTGTTTGTTTGTTCTTAGGTGTTTCTTTGTGTCTTTTTTTTTTAACCTATTTTTTTTTTTCCTAGATGGAGAATTTTTTTTTTTTTCCTACAGTGCATTCCTTTATTCAGTGGTCTTATGCAGTGCATTGAAATAGGTATTACTAATGTTTGTGATGTCCTGGAGAAATACAAATTTGAAGGATTTGTGTATTGTGGCACTGCATGTCCTGGACCAGGTTCAGCTCCATGAGCTGTATCCCCAGACTCTGAAACACAATCTCTGAATCCTCCAGGCTGGCCATGAACTCACTGTGTAGGTTAGATAGACCTGCTAGTTCAGCCTTCTGAGTAGTTTAGGATTATGGTCTCAGCCTTGAGGCCCTTTTTTTTTCTTTCTTTCTTTCCTACCTTCTGATGAAATAATTTTACCTATTCTGTTTAGATAGAATTTAGATTTCTTCCTGGCCATTAAAAAATGATTCATGTATTTAGCAATGTTAAATGAGTGCATATTTTATAGCATTTATAGCACAGTTTGTAAACTTTATGTATACTCTTAAGTTTCCTGACCTCTCCTGCTCTGATTTTTCCATAAGACATTTGAGAACAGAAATGTAAGATTGATGTTTAAAAGACTTTATAACTTGGTATTTGTGATGAAAACTTCGATTTTTCACTGCCTGTAAACATTATTATGATAGTCTGGCTAAAATAAAAATTAAAAGCAAGTGGTTGTAACATTCTGGCATAGAATAGTTTGAAGATTTAGGTCAAAACTTGGTAAAGTATAAATTTGAAATTATTTAGGTTAGATTTTTCTCCAGCCACTACCCTCAGTAGACCTCATATCTTAAGACTGTGTTGGACCTTGTGTCTGAATTTATCAGTGGTCTGTCTTGTAGACAGACTTTTAGCAAAGTTTTCTGATGGGGGAGGAAATGCTACAGTCCCTACTTTATTTCTCATCCATTTGGGTCCCAAGTGGGATTCTTAAACAGCTTGCTTTTTCTTGTGTCACTGACAAACAGGAAATGATGTTTTGCCCTTGTCCAGTTGGAGCTGAAGGCTATTTCTGTAGCTTATGTCTCCTAGCTCACTGAGACACAGACATAGATGTCATGAGCCTTCTCTTGTATGAGTCATTGCATTGGAGCTGTAGGGGAGGAAGAACACTCCCCTCTCTTTACCTTACAAGGTTTATGACTGAAGTGTACACTACACATTTATTTCATTAGGGTTTCACATGACAGGATAGGCTTTATAATGAAGACCCAGAAAATTTTACACTATTTGGTTAAGAGTGTACAATCTGGTGTATGGTTACACAAAGAGAGCCTGGTCTTGTACTCAACTAGGGAACAGGATGGGGAGCACAAGGCCTGTTATATCATCTGTACCCTGTCTTTTCAGAGATGAAAAATTTCCTTGTTTTCAGGCTGAAAGGATATGAGTTTAATGGCCTAGTTTAGGGTATGCCTGTCAGGTTTTGTGACCTGCTACAGGGGAGAAGAGGAGGAGGTCCTGCTTCTGTTCATTTTTTGTTTGCTTTTTTGGGGGAGTAGGACAGGGACTTGCTATGTAGCCCTGGCTTGCTTCAAACTTGAGGTAATCCTCTTGCCTCAGCCTCTATAATGCTTAGAATGCCACCACCATGCCTGGTGTGTTTTGTTTTTGTTTGTTTGTTTTATAAATTTCTTTAGATAGTTTGCCCTGCATTCAAATTGGAGAATCACAAAGAGATTCTCTCTTGAGGACTGATTGATTCCACTCACTTTTGTATGGCTCTAAGTTGCTGCGTATTTGACTGCTGTCAAACCTGAGAGAGTTTCATAGAGCTCTTTCAAAATACTGAAGTATTATGTATCAGATTGTTTCATACATTTTATATTACAGTAGTGTAATATTGCAAATCTGAACTCACTTTAGGGTATCTCATATTTATCAAAACTGAATGTTTGGGTGAGATCGATAGTTGTTAACATGGCTTATTTTCTCCCTGGTTTTATACAGACATCAGTAGGTATTAAATTTGTCACTTTCATTTATTATGTAATTTTCTGTTTTAGTTCGATACCATTAAGTGAACAAAAGCTATAATGAGGAAGGAAAGCTAATTATATCATGAAAATAATCCCCAAATAGCCTTGAAGTGTAAATCATAGCCTTAAAATTTTTATTTTATAAGATAGTAGTATTAGCTAAATAAACTCAACCAATTAGAAACCATGTTTGAAAATAATGTGTAAATATGAAGTGCACATTAATTCAGGTAATGAAGTTAATAAACCACAGAATTCATTAAGTAATAATATAATGGGAAACAGGAAATTGTTTTATTGCTGTAAGGTAGTTTATTATGGTTTTTCTTTTGCTAGAAATAATTGCCTGCCCATCTGTGAAAAGTGACCATAATTTTTTATCCAGGAAGTCCATGTGAAAATAAAAGGAAGCAGTGTTCGTTTTACTTAAACAGTAGAAACAAATGAGATTGTTCTGGAAGGTGAAAACCTTTCCTTACATGCACCTGTTCTTTTAGAACTCCTCTCTTTCTTTTTAAAGCAAAATTAAAGTTGGTTTTTCTTTCTAATTTGTTAGAGGCACCATTTATGTCACAAAGTAAGTTCTAATTACTCTGATCCCACTCCATAGGATTGTTTTAATTGTATAAAGTCTTTATTTTAAGTATGTTTGCATTTTCCCTAACTACATAGTTCAGATATCTTTGTACAATAGTTTGTACACAATTACAAACATCATCATAACAAGTATATGCATATTAACAGTTGGGTGGTATTTTAGTTTTTTTATTATGATCATCCCTTTTTTCCCCCCTATCCTTTCAGACAAACTATGAAAACAGAATATATAGCCTGAAAGTAGAATGTGGATCTAAATACCCAGAAGCTCCTCCATCAGTTAGATTTGTAACAAAAATTAATATGAATGGAATCAATAATTCCAGTGGAATGGTAAGTTATGATGATAATTTTGCTTTCATAATTTATTTTATTTGAGAAGTTTTGTTCAGCTGAAAGACTAAAGGAGTTTGTCACTCAGGAGGCAGAGGCAGGGTGATGGCAGTTGGAGGCCAGCCTGGGCTGCACAATTGGCCCTACCATAGAAGAAAAAGCTTGTCTTTACGTTGTTTTTCATCTTCTTCCCCTCCTTTGCCTCCTCTCTTTCTTGCCCTCTTCTACTTCGAGATAAAATGTCACACTGTAACTAGCTCCAGGCTGGCCTTGAACTTGAGTCAGTCTTCCTGCTTCAGCCTTCTGAGTGCTGGGAATATAAGCATTAAGCTTCCAGGTCTATCCTTAAACTCTTCAGGTGTCTATAAGTACGGTAACACTTTTCTTAGAATTTTATTAATTGCATCAATAATCTTACTTTGAATAAGTCTTTACTTGTGTACTATTTTGAGATTTAAAGGATGAATATTCAAGAAGGGTGCTTTTATTTGAGTATTCATGGCTGAGTATGGTTGATACATTAGAGCAGATAAAAAGACTATGTTGTCCTGACCTATATAAGTTAGTATTCATAGCTGAATTTCTAATGTGAGTAGATTATTGGTTATTATCATAGGACTTTGGACTCATGTTCTTCAGGTGCTTTGAGAGCACACTTAATGCAAAGTAGCATCAGCATAGTAAGTGAACTTCATCCCTCCTAGGAAGTAAGACTGTCAGTGTTTTTGACTTTGTGTATTCTTGTTACCCCTCTGTGTCTGTGTCCCCTCTCACCAGTATATTCATGCCACAATATTTTATGTATGTACACATCCATTTCTTCCTCTCCCTCTCTTTTATTATTAAAAGTCACAAATTTATGTTGATACTGAAAAGACCTCTGAGTCAGCATAGAACCCACCCTGACACCAGATTCTATCCCAGAGGGACAGGGGGCAGGGGAAGAGAGAAGGGATGCGGACGAAGGGAGGAAAAGGAACTAGGGAGAAGCCGGGAGGGACAAAGGACTGCTTCTAGATAGGGTGGGGACAGACCTAAGGCTGTGGGTTATATGAGAAGGGAAAAGGGGAGGTATAGTTAGAGAAGGGTTGGAGTGGCTGTCTCTGATCAGCTGGGAGGAGAACAAAGAAGAGGAAATGTGGACTTTTTGGAGAGCAGCAGAGACTCCTTGGAGGGGTTTCTGGAAGACAGGCCTGTGTGTGTGAGGCTGAGATTTATGTCATGTCTCGCTGTTTTTTCATGATCCATTGCCATTTTGGGACTATGTAGGAGATGTCCTAACATACTGTTAGAAACAGAATAATTTTGGTGTTACACAAAGGAACGTGTGAACAAAGTGAAAGTTGCTGAGTAAGACCATTATTTCAGAACAAATGGTATGACCGAACCCAAATTTTGCTAGCAAGTACACATGGCCAAGATATTTTTCATCTTTTATTCTTGACATAGGTTGTAGCTACCTCTTATATTGTTGGGTGCTTGACTCCATATCTGATGAGGTTGGCTAACTGACACAAAGGGAAAGGAGAAGACTGAGGAAGTATCAATCCTGCTGGAGTCAGACTTGTGCACAAGTTCTTCTTGGGGAGGAAAGGGTTTAATTTCATTTTACACTTCTAGGAAACAGTTCATCATTGAGAGGAACTGGGGCATGAACACAAGGTAAGCACTGAAGCAGAACCAAGGAAGAACACTGCTTACTGGTTATTTCTTCTGGCTTGCTCAGCTACCCTTCTTATGTAGTCCAGGCCCACTTGCACAGGATTGCCATTAACTATTGTAGACTGTCCTTCATCAATTAGCAATTAAGACAGTACACTCTAGACTTGTCCATAGGCTAGTCTGATGGAGGCAATTCCTAAGTTGAGGTGTTCCCTTTTCCCAGATGTCTCTAGCTTGAGAACATTATTTACATTCTGATCGGCAGGCAGAGAGACAGAAACTGGCATGGGCTTTTGAAACCTTAAAGCTCACTCCAGTGATATACCCCCCTCCAGCAAGGCCACACCTTATAATTCTTCCCAAACAGTTCTACTAACTGGAGGTTACTCAGTATTCAAGTAAATGAGCCTGTGGAGGCCATTCTCATTCCAGCCACCACACTGACCAAACAACTTAAGGAAGGAAGTCTTTACATTGGCTTATAATTTGAGAGATATAATTCATTATGGCAGAAAAGGTAAGGCAACCTGAGTTATGAGATAGCTAGTCACATTGTGTCTGTAGTCAGGAAGCAGAGAGACAAATGCTGGCATTCACCTTTTTTTCTCTGTTTTATTCAGCCAAGGACCCTAGCCCATGGGCTGGTGCCACTCACATTTAAGGTAGATCTCTCCACCTCTCTTAACCCACCTAGAAATTCTCACAGTCATGCCAAGAGCTTTGTCTCCTAGGTAATTCTATAGCTAGTCAAGTTGACTGTACTAGCTATGGAAATGAGGGTCTCAGCAGGAAAAAGTTTGAGGATATGAAAGCAAGATGGCAGTGTCAGGGAAGAGATGAGCAGGGCTCCCCTATCCAGGAGGTTGCGCTTAGGAATGCACTTAAGGAGGAAAAGTAATAGAAAGGACCAGAGCTATACCATAGGAGAGGCCAGACTGTCCTGCTTAATGGGTTTTTTCCCTGTGGGAGTCATTCAAGAGTTGGTTTATCTCACCCTAGATCTAAGGCAAGAGTGTGGTTTAGGATATTGGATCAGTCCTTAAAGTGATATACTCCCCAATAGTCATGATTGTCCCACCTCAACTAAAGTTTGGAAAAATATAGAGGATTCATAAGTTCTCCATTGGGAGTACTTGTCAAACACAAGGTAGTCTCTGGCCAGAAACCAAACCAAACAAAACAAAGCAAAACAAAACAAACAATTGAAAGTTACATAGAAGCTGGAAGAATAAAGTTCAATTGCTAAGCAGCAGGCAGGGAAACTCATCAATACTTCAGAATATTCCTATATAGTCTATATAGGAATTCCTATAAATTTTCTACCAGGAAAATTTTCATCTCTTCAAGAGACACAGTGTAAGGGGCTAGAGATATTGATGGCTCCATGATTAAGAGTTTTGTTTTAGGTTTCTATTGCTTCTATAAAACACTGAGCCAAAGCAACTTGGGGAGGAAAGGGTTTATTTCAGCTTACAGTTACATCACATCACAGTCCATCACTGAGGGAAGTTATGGCAGGGTCTCAAAACAGCAGTAAATCTGGAGGCAGGAACACAGTCCATTATCAAAGGAAGTCAGGACAGGAAGCCAGAGGCAGGAGCTGATGGAGGAATACTATTTACTGGCTGGCTTTTCATGGGCTTGCTTAGCCTGTTTTCTTATTTTACTTAGTACCACCAGCCCAGGGGTGACACTACCCACAGAGAATTAGGCCATCTCGCATCAATCATCAATCAAGATAATGCCCCACAGGTTGCCTACAGATCAAGTCTATGAAGGCATTTTCTGGATTAGGGTTCCTTCTTCCCCGATGACCCAAGCTCCTATCAAATTGACATAAAAAATAGCCAGCACAAGCATGTATTGCTTTTCCAGAGAACCTACTGGAAACCACCTGTCACTTCAGTTCCAGAGGATCGGATGCCATCTTCTGGACTCCCAGGACACTTGCATTCATATGCATGCAGTGTACACACACACACATATACACACTCACTCACTCTCTCTCTCAACACATTCACATGCTTCTCTCTCTCACACACACAAACACACAATTTAAAAAGTTAAAAAAAAAAAAAAAAAGCTCAATGTGTTGGCTGTCCAGCCTTTAGAATTTCTTTTTGGAGACTCTTGTTCAGATGAATCTGGAAATCTTCTCATCTTTTCTTTCTTTTTAATATTTGGGAGATTGGTTGTGTTTGTGTGTACGTGCATGTTCACAGAAGCAGAGGTTGTCATTTAGTATCTTCAATTGCTCTGAACCTTTTATTGAACCAGGGGTGTCTTAGGGTTTTATTGCTGTGAACAGACACCATGGCAACTTTTATAAAGGAAAACATTTAATTGAGGCTGGCTTACAGTTCAGAGGTTTAGTCCATTTTCAGCATGGCAGGAAGCACAGAGGCACTCAGGCAGACATGGTGCAGGAGAGGAGCTGAGAGGTCTACATCTGGATCAGAAGGCAGTAGGAAAAGGAAGTGAGCTATTGAGCCTAGTGGACAGTTGTATACATCCAAGTGTCAAGAATGTTACTAGTTATTTCTTTACAACCATCTTAGGATATATGATTTTCATTTTTTTCTATAATCCTCATCTTGCAGTTCTGCTTTTTTTGTTGTTCTTGTTAATTTTTTTTAGATCGCCCTCCCTCAGTGGGTTTTATTAATCATTGCCCTTTACCTTCTCCTCTTCACCATTCCCCTTCCCATTGGTCCCCTTCCTTCCCAATAGCCCTCTTTCCTGGTTTTTGTTTTGTTTTGTTGCTTTGTACCATGGAAGATATTTTAATTATTTTTTAGTGATACTGTATTGTGTAAAATAGATTTATATTAAAATATTCACATTGCAGGTCTTTTTTCTTTCAAAAATGTTATGTATGTCATCTATGTAATTTTGTCTCTTTTTCTGGAAAACTCTTAGTGAACATTTACAGTCTTCACTGTATATTGCTACATTTTCCACTAGAAGTCAGACTGACATGCTGCAGGATTTGTTTACTGACCACTTAGGCTTGTGTTCATCAGACCTTACTATGTTGCAGGTAAGACAAGTGAGGAATCTGCTTCTTAGTATTAGTGGCTAGGTTAGAATTCCTGGTCTTGCTTAGGAAAGTTGATAGGTCATGTGGCATGGCTTCCCCATCATGGCAGTCCTCCACATGGCAGTCCTCCACGTTAGCCTACCAAGCCAGAGCCAGGCCGCCATAGTCCTCATTCTGCTTAAAAGCCAGCAGCTGGCTGGTCAAACTCAACTTTTTTTTTAAAGTTTTATTTCAAAATTTAATTTATGTATATGTGTTAGGGTTCTCTGTAAAGGAGCTGAATTGATTGTATGTGTGTGTGTGTGTGTGGTTTACGGACTAGTCTAACAGTGGCTGTCTTAATTAAGATAGGCCAAGGATCTGATAGTTGTTGAGTCCATGAAACTAGATGTCTGAACAGTCTCAATTTGGTGCTGTAGTCCTGGAGGATTTCTAGAAAGTTGCTGTTTTTTAAATCTATGTTGGAATCCTGAAAAAGGTTTTAATACTAGTCAAGGAATGCTTAAGCAACAGGGTGGATGTACTCGCTCGCAAGAGTGAGAGCAAGCAGGCCAAAATCAAAGGTTTCTTTGTGTGGGATACTACCAGAAAGTGTGACAAGGTTTAGGGTGGTTCTTCCCACTTCAAATGAGGTGGTCATGAGCTATCCTCTTTGGGTACTAGGGACCAAACTCAGGTCCTCTGGAAGCAAGGACCATGAAGCTCTGACTCAGTTCATGATCTGTTACCTGGACATTGTGTGAATAGCATTTGTAGTATGCACCTAGTGGTGGAGTATGTGCTCAGCTGAAAGGCTTATGTTTAGAATTGTGTCAGTGTCTGTTCCACTAGCAGCATATAAGAGTATCTCATCAATATACTTAGTCATCTTTACTTTCTGTACCTTCTTTTACATCATCATTTGGGATTTGAAAACAGAAAAGTAGTGATTAATTCTCGGATATCAATGTGAGTTTAGAGGGGTGGAAATAGTAAGATGAATGTATTAGATGACATTTCTCTTCATTGATATAAAAGAACTTGGATTATTATTTTTGTTTTGTTTTGTTTAAAAAAAAATTTTTTTTTTTTTGAGACGAGTTCTTGCCTTGTAACCTAGGCCAGCTTTGAACTTGTGGTGTATCACTATAATTGGCTGGATAGTTATTTTTATAACTAGTAAATAGGATTTCATATTGACTGGTAGTAATTGGGCAAGGATAATTTTATGTATTTTGAAGTTAATTCATGTTAAATATACAAGTAGTCATGGTCTGTTACTGCTCTAGGTGGTGGTGTGAACCTGGGAGAGTGGAGCCTAAAAATAAAGCAGACTAAAGGCTCATGCAATAGCCAACTATATTCAGGGCATCAGACAGTTTATATTCTGAGAGTGTTCTGGGGTTTAAGCAAGGTCAAATGAGCAAAGGTTATATGAGATCAGGCTGTATACAGTTGAGGTCAACCTGTGCTTGGAAACATCTTTGAATAACAAAAGTAAGATGATGGGTAATCTGAAGTAAACCTCACTCCTATCTAATATACCTGGGAGGGGCACAAAAACACGTTCCAAGAACAACTCATGTTATGGAAAAACAGGTTACAAGACTCTTGTTTACTTGGAGTTTTCTCACAGACTCTCAAATCTCACACAGCTTCATTCGTGGACTGTGTTCCGACAGTGATAGGTTTTTCAGTAATTGTGGTTTTATTAAAACTTCCTTGTATGTGGTTTTACTGCAGAGAATGTATTACCGAGCTTCATGATGTGAGGTCTCAAGTTTTAGAGACTGTTTTATATTATAGACTGATGAGGTACAGATTTTGATATGACAGGGTATTTATTTTCTCATGCTCTCATCCCCTCTTCCTGTCTGTCCTTCTGTGTTGACTGAATGTTCAACATGGGACGGGTCCAGTTCTAAGTTCGCTCACATAGTAGTGGATTAACATGATTTAATTTCTTGTTAGAGCCTTGGTTTTTTAAAGCCTGTTGAGCCTATTGCTATGAAACTACCCACAATTTGTTGCCACAAAGGCCTCTATAGGACAGTTAGCAGCAAAACTTTTGATGATGTCTGTCTGAGAAGCCAGAGAATGAAAGCAAAGACAAATATAAGGTGGACTTGTCTTACGATTTTTACTGGTGTGATGAAACACCGTTACCCAAAAACAAGTTGGGGAGGAAAGGAGGCCTTATTTCACTTACTCTTCCTTACACCAGCTAATCATCAAAGGCTTTCAGGGCAGGATCTCAAACAGGGCTGGAACCTTGATGCAGAGACAGTGGAAGGAGTGCTGCTTACTGGCTTGCTCTGATGGCTTGCCTAGCCTGCTTACTTATGGAGCTCAGGACCAGGGATGGCACCACCCACCATGGGCTAGACTTTCCCATACCAATCACTAAGCAAATGTCCTGCAGGCTTGCCTGCCTACAGCCTTGTCTTTTGGAAGCATTTCCCCAATGGAGGTTTCCTCTTAGATGACTCTAGTGTATGTAGAATTGACATAAAAACTAGCTTGCACAGGACTGAGTTTTAAAATTAGAAATGACATTTAAACATTGTGTACAGTAGAAATTAGTCATATACAGAAATGACGAGATAATCTGAAGGTGGGAATAGATTTGTAGCATAGATTCTCATGATGATTTCAGAAGATTTGTATTTAATCTCCAAATGTATTGAGGTGTACACATTGCTTATATGTAGCTCTATGTAAAATTTTTAAAAAGTGTGTTTTAAGTTAAATTAATTTGTGTATGTGTGCATGTGTGTGGTTTATGTGTATTTATACCACAGCATACATGTGGCAGTCAGAGGACAAATTTCTGCAGTTGATTCTCTATTTTCATCATGTGGATCCTAGAGAGTGCATTTAGGGCAGAAAACGCCTTTACTCACTGAGCCATTGTGCCAGCTCTAAGAAGCTATTAACAAAAAAGAGTTTATAGGCCTGTCCATATGCAAATGGAGGGCTTCCATATGGGAAGAATGGGTCTTTGAGAAGCATCTTACCAGCTGCCTGGCTGCATCTACTTTAGTCTATACATTATGTTATAATTGGATTGTTAAGCTTTTTATTATTTAGTTGTAAGAGTTCTTCATGAACTTCATGAAACTGGCAAAATGCCCTGTATCACACAGTGTTTGTAAGTACTTTGTTCTTTTCCTTGGTTTTGTTTTGTTGTTTGTTTTTTTTTTACTTTATTGATGGTGTGATTTGCATAATTTGGTGCTTTGTTTTGAGGCAGGACATCCTTTGTTGCCCAAGCTGATCTTAACTCCTAGCTCAGGTGATTTTTCTGTCTCAGCCTCTCAAGTAACTAGAACAGCAGGTTGTGTGTCATCAAAGACTGACCAAACATTTTAAATTTTAATGTAATCTTTTATGTCATTTGTCACATCTGCTTTAGATATATGTCTAAGAAACCATTGTCAAAAATTACATCATTAAAGTTTACTCATATTTCCTCCCAACAGTTCTGATTTTAACTCTTCTGGTGTATGACCTAATTTGAATTTTTATTTGTTTATTTGTTTTTTGTTTTTCTAAACAGAGTTAAGGGTACAGCTTTATTCCTTTGCAGGCAGATACTAATTGTCCCAGGACCATTTGTTGAAAAGATTATTCTTTTTCCATTGAATATTCTTATCCCCTCCTCCATCCCATTTCATTTCTGAACTTTCAGTTTATTTGTGTTTCTATGCTTTTGTAAGCAACATTGTAACTTTGTTAATTAACATTTTGAAATAAGAACTTTGTGGGTGAAGAGATGGCTCAGCAGTTAAGAGCACTGCCTGCTCTTCCAGAGGACTTGGGTTAAATTGCTAGCACCCACATGGCAGCTGACAGCTGTCTGTAACAGTTCCAGGAGATCCGCACCCTTACACAGTGTACATAGAATAAAATTAAATAAAAATATGTATATATAATATATATACATATAAAGAAATAAAAACTTTTATTTTTCATATTATTTTGGTTTCTGGCATTCTAGCATACATTTTAGGATCAGCTTGTTCATTTGTAGGGCAAGAAATAAAATAAAAAAAAGGCAGTTGGAAAAAATTTTTTTTTGAGACAGGGTCTTACATTATAGCCCTAGGCTGACCTTTGCTCAGCCATTGCAGAAGTGGATCACCATGCCTGATTGGTTGGAATTTTGATAAACATTTATTTGCATCTATAGTTCAACTTGAATATTGTCACGTTCAAAGTATTTACTTTCTGATCCATGCACACTTATTTAGGACTCTTCTATCAATAATATTTCAGTTTCTAGCACAGGCCTTATTTTTTATCTTATTTTAAATGTTATTATTTTCTTAATTTTATCTTCAGATTCTTTGCAAGTGTACAAAGATGTAACTTTTTTAACATGAACACTATGAACTTACTAGCTTTAATAGTTCCCTCCACCTTTTCCCTCTCTTCCTCTCCCTCTCCCCCCTCTCCCTTCTCCTTTCCTCTCTCCCCCCCCCTTCCTTTCTCATCCTTCTCCCTCTTTCTTCCCCTTCCTTTCCCTCCCCATGATTGTGGCTGGCCTGGAACTCACTATATACGCTAGGCTGGCTCACAGAGCTCTGCCTGCCTCTGCTTCCTGAGTACTGGGATTAAGTGTGTGCGCCACCATACTGACCTCTAGTAGTTTTTTAATGTTATTCTTAAGAGTTGTCTGTGTACCAGAACATGTCTGCAAGTAGAAGTAGTTTAACTTTTTTTTTTCCTCTTGAGTTTTATTGGAAATACAAAGGAGTGTTCTGACTAATGTTAGTAGATAAAAAGTTTTTCTTAAATCATTAGCCTTCTGCTCATGTAAATCATTAAGAATTTATAAATGCTTACAATGTAGTTACTTAATTTAATAACTTATATGCATATAATTCTGGCAGCAATATTGCTGTATGTTTATTGTAACATACAAAAATATACTTAAAAACCCAGATTTTTAGAAAATCTTGATAAATGATTTGTTTTATTTATATGAGTGCTCTGTCTGCATGTACACCTGCATGCCAGAAGATGGCATCTGATTCCATTGTAGATGGTTGTGAGCCATCTCATAGATGGTTGCTAGGAATTGCTAGGAATTGAACTCAGGATCTCTGGAAGAGCTCTTAACCACTGATCGCTCCCCAAAAGAATATTTTTAAAATATGTTAATTTTGAACCTTAATGTTACAGTATACTCTTTAAATCTATAATTTCATCATAGAGCATTTTTGCTAAAGTATATTTAAAATACTACATTATCATCACTAATACTATTATTATTTTGTTTCCTTGTGCTACAGGGTCTTTATATCTAGCCCAGGCTGGCTCGAATTTGTGATCCTCTTTTCTCTGCTGGGATTCCAGGTGCTCCACCATGTCTAACTGTGATTCTGAAGTACTTTACACTTGGTAGTTAATTGTCCCTCTTTTTCTCCCCTCTCAGGTGGATGCAAGGAGCATACCAGTGTTAGCAAAATGGCAAAATTCCTATAGCATTAAAGTTGTACTTCAAGAGTTAAGACGTCTAATGATGTCCAAAGAAAATATGAAGCTTCCACAGCCACCAGAAGGACAGACGTACAACAACTAATTCTAGTGGATCTAAAACTTGTCTTAAATCAACAACCTTCTACTCATGTTAATGTCTTGATTAAATATCACCATGCAAAATACCCACACATTAAGTAAAAGAATTCCAGCTGGTAAACATGACCCGGACAGTTGTAAGAATATATTTAATATATGTACACCTATTATGTTTTCAGGTAACAAGAGAAATGCAGCACAATTTTACTTTCTCTTCTTAAAGCAGTGTCATTTTAAACATGAACCTGAAGTATTCAGAATTGAATTCAGGTTTCCAAGACAAAAACATGGCAAAGGAGTATCAGATGGCAATGAAACCTTTGTCTTTCTGAAAAGTCAGTTCTCAAGAAAGAAGAAGAGAAATGGCATGCTTTATCCGTCATACTTAGAGCTGCAGTTGGAATTGTTTAAAGTATAATGAATAGTCACAGATTGTGTTAATTCTTGAAGTGGTGTGGGTGTTGACTACTATTAGTGTCAAAAATAGGTTCAGGATTGTTTTGATACCTGTATTTATAATAAAAAGATGTTTGGGGGTATTGATGAATTTCTGTTAAAAGCTGTTCCCGTTTGTTACATATAACAGACATGATAAATATTTGTTTACAGTTTTTGTTTAATAAACCATACTTAGAAGTTTTAAGTGAAGTCAACAAAAAGAAAATAGGTGTATGGATTTGTGATTTTGAGATTAAAGTTAGTCTTAAAATGTAAATAAAATACGGAATGTGTCCTCAGAGACTGTGCTATTTCTGTTACACTGATATATGTACAGTAGCCGTATCAAGATGGTAAAATTTGGGATTATTAAGCTAGGCCTGATGGTGGCAGAGGCAGGGAGATTGCAAGTTTCAGGCTGGCCTCAGCTGGTACATAAGACTGCATTTAAAACAAAGATGAAAACAAAAATTCTGAGAACATCACAGATTTTCACTGAAACACATATTTATTTTATATGCTTGTGGTTGGAATTTACAGACCATTTACTTTATATACTGTGTGCTTAGTTTAGTTTCTTTACACAAAGAGAATTCCCAGTTAGTACATTTCAAATTTGATTGTGTCATAGATAATATTTAAAAAAATCTTTGCATTTTAGCAATTTTTATAGTTACAGACTGCAAATTGTTCAAGTATTTATTACTTTTTTCTTTGTAACATGTTTATTTTTCTAAGAACCTTTGGTTAATTACACTGAATGTATTGAAGACATCCCTATCTTTTTAATTTCTTATTTATCATTTTGTTTGGGGTGTGTGTACATATGTGTGGAGGTCAGACAGAGGATACCTGTGTGGAGTTGGTTTCCTCCTTCACTTTTACGTGTGTCCTGGTATTGAACTTCTGTCACCATGCTTGTGAATAAGTGCCTTCACTGCTTAACCGTCTCATTGGTTCCCTCTCCTGTCTTTTAAGAGCAATGAAAGTTAATTTATCCACCTCACTCCATTTTCACTATTAACAGATGTATGTCTGAAATTAAAAATTAATTTTTATTCTTTTTTCAAAGTGACAAAAGTTTGATTGTCAAAATGAAAAATTAGATGTTCAAACTTTGCCTATAAATTAAAGAAAAAGTATTAAGAGTAGGCTGTGGATTATTATTAAACTATTTTGGTTACTTTTGTAGCAGGGACAGGTATTTTGAAACATACATGATACGCTTTGATCAAGCTGTTTCTAAGTTAAAACCTTTTTTTTCCCCCTTGTCAGCATTCCATTAATTAAATTCTGGCAGTTTGTCTAAACATCATCATCACTGTTACTGGTATTTTGAAACAGGGTATCACTGTTTAGCCTCTGATAACCTCAAGCTCTCAGCAGTACTCCTGGCTTGGCCTTCCTAGTGCTGGTTCAGGTGTACACCACCATGTCCAGTTAAAGTATACTAATTTTAACATAGCTAGTCTAATTATCCAGGATGTTTCTTCTGTTTTCTTTCTTGTGCATTAGGTGTATGTGTATGTGTGTGCACATGTTTCATGTGTGGGTGCATGTAGAGGCCTTAGGTTGGTGTCAGGAATATCCCTCTATTGCTCTTTCACTTTATACTTTGAGCAGAGTTTCTAAACGAAACCCAGAGCTCACTGATGTGGATAGACTTGCTAATCAGCTTGCTGCAGAGATGCCCTGCCTCTGCTTTCCAAGACTGGAGTTACGTGGGTTCTGGGATCTGATCTCTGACAAGCACTTTAACCACTGAGCCATCTCCTCACCCCTCAGAGATGTTCTGAGTATTTCAAAATAACACAGAACATACATCTATAATTTATTCATGTGTAATTTATTAAAATGGACTTAAAATTGAACTGTTACCCTGAAGTATTATCCTAATTTTTTAATGGTTAAAGATTAATTTGGATTGTGCTAACACTATAGAGTCATTACCAGTCAGATATTTTCTTTTCTGCCTTGAAAATGTATCTTGTTATACTTGGAAGTTACGTGTTGGGATGCTGTTGGTAGGCTGAGGATCTGGTACTTGGTCTCATGTCCTCCTTGTTTATGCCACTGTGGAAGCCCTCCCCTCTACACAAGTCTCTGTTGGCAGAGTCCAACCTCCCTATTAACTGTGAATCAGCTAATAGATTTACAAAGCAGAATCATTTTGCATGTAACAGTTTAAGGTATTACAATAGAACTCTTTCAAATATAAGCCATCAGTTTTGAAGCAAATTTTCCCTTGTAAAGTGGCTAAAGTTGCAGGAATGTTATGGTATAAATAGACTAGGAAATTGCCTTAGAAATTTGTTTCAAAGATTTTCAAGGATGACTATATATTAATAAAAGTTACAAAAGTAAAATTTTTGTCCTAGCAGGTTACTGTTAAACTCTAATGGCTTTAATTACTTGGTTGCTGTTTTTCAGAATTGAAATTATTATTGATAATTTAAAATAAAGTGATTGCATTCGTTTAGGGATCTGCATATAACTTTCCAGGTTTTGTAGCATAAACATTGGGAAGAATAGCAAAAGGCATTTTAATTTTCTGGGTTTGAAAACAAAACTTAAAATTTTATAGTATCCTTTAAAAAACTATTACACTCAACACTTAAGTAGGTCAATAAAGAGGGAGTTAATTTGATTTATCAGTCCAATCTACTTTCCCAATAGTCTTATTCCAGTGCTAATTGCCACCTAATACATGTTATACGTTGTAAATGCATGTGAAATTAATATTTGAAAATTTAAGAGCCCACTATTGAACCATTCTTTTCTTAATAGGTCTGGTGTTCATGGTTTTGGTTATTCTCGTAAGTGCATTTGTAGGTTCTGTGGTATAGAAAGACAGTATTCTGTCAAAATCATGTCAGCTTTTTAAATGAGTTCTTACATATATTTAAAACGTAGTAATAGTCTAATAGCATGCTTGGTAGGATTTTGGAAAGTAAGGAATCTTTTCTAGTTTTTTCCTTTGTAAGAATACTTTTTAGGTATTTATGTGCATAGTTATTTATTGTTAGGAAGGATCTAACAGACACTGATTTTACTTTTCTGCTAAGTACCAATATAGTTTTATTGTTTCAGTTTGATTAGCTTTTGGCTAATTGTAACTCTTCAAGATTTTGGAAAGGTGTACATATTTTCCGAACTGGAAACACCGTGAAAAGGAATAGATGCAGAACTGATAGGAACATGAGTGATTATCTCACATTCAATACTGAGATTACTAAAAAGCAGGGACTCCACGGCAATTGGATTTCTAAAGTTAATGTTCTTTGGAGAAGTTACCAAAGAGTGGATGAAATCCGCCTCCCAAACTATATTTTGTGTGTGTGCATGTCTGTGTGTGTCACACCTGTATGTGTGTATGTGTGCTGTGTGCCTGTGCTTGTGCATATACATGGGTATATGTGTGCGTGTGTGTGTGAGGGTGTGGAAAGGGAGGGAGAGAGAGAGGAGAGAGAGAGAAAGAACACAACTTACTGGATTTTGTTCTCTCCTTCCACCATGTGAGGGATTGAACTCAGGTCATCTTGCTTAGGTACAAGTACCTTTATCCTCCAATCCATCTTGCCAGCCCCAAGGAAATCTTACACTGAAAATATTGGATGTTTAGAAAGTGTGGAATGTTGAAAAGAAACAATACGACCTAAGTATGTTCTGAGAAGAAAACTAATGAAGGTATTTGTTGATACAGAAAATAATAAAAATCAGACTCATCATTTTGTAAAATTAAAGAGTTTGAGAAGCCCATGGAATGAGTTACATGATTTAAGAAGCCATTGGAAGTCTGGGAAGTGAGCCTAATGACTTGAGTTTGGATTTGCAGAAGTGTGTAAAAAGCTGGACACTGTAGTATGTGCCTGCGATCCCAATATGTCTCTACCAGGAGGTGGGAAGTGAAGACAACTTTTTAAAAGTATAGTATAAGTTGGTTACTATGGTTTTTATATCTTAAGTAAAAGGTTCTCAGAAGAAAAATTTAAGGGTTTTGCCCCATCTCACTTTTACACGTAGTTTAAAATACTGACTTAGGTAGGTTTCTCCTTGCAGGTTTATGAAAGCAATGATAAAAGCTGAATAGATCTTTCTTAACTTGGAAGACCTAGAAACTGTCCTTTTTCAAGTGGATAATTAGCCAGATCCCATATAACAATTGGGCAGTGATCTGTGTGCCACCAAATGTAGGCAAATGTAAAACAACCAGTGTTTTATTTTGTCTTTGCTGACTAACAAGTAGCTACTTAAAAGAAAAACTGGCCAAAGTTTATATAGAAAAGCAAGGTTGAGATCTGCTTCCAGGCTTTTGTCTTACAGATTCTGTGGATAACTACCAGTGTCTGATGCCCGCACTGCTGAGTGGTCCCGGAAAAGCTGAGGTTGCACCCCAGCTGGCCATGGCTTATGGTTCTCATTTTTTGGGCCTCCCCATGAAGAAGTGATTGGTGACTTGGTTCCAAGCATATGCTTGGATATATATGTATATGTGTGTGTGTGTGTGTATGTATATGTATACACACACATGTATCCTATTGTCCTTTTCTGCATGTGACTTACACTGATATTTTCAATGTTTGGCAGAGTTATGAAGGTTCATAATGGAAGAAAAAGGTATTAAGAGTTAAAGGTTTGTGTTTAAAAATCCTGAGCCAGAAGAAACAGGTGCAGAAGTAGAAATGAAGAAAGTACCTGCTTTGAGCAACCTCAGGCCATAGGATTCTAGTAATAAGACGAGATACAACAAATGGAGTCCAGACATAGGGCATCCCTCAACCTCAGATGCCTGGATGAAGAGAAGCACGTCCCCATGCTGAAGAAATTTAGTGATTAAATTGTATACATTATGTAAATAAAATAATACAAAGGGTTTTTATTTGTGTGTGTGTGTGTGTGTGTGTGTGTGTGTGTGTGTGTTTTAATCTGGAGAATAATTGGCATTTGGAGAAACCAGTAGTAAATTTGTGGTCAGTTAAAAAAATTGAATTTATGTGAAAGTTTTCATTTACTGGTCAGTGAAACAGTTGAATAAAGAGATCACTGATTTCTTTCCTAAATTTTTGATTTTTTTATTTTTGAGACAGGGTTTTAATGTAATCCAGGCCTTGACCTATCTATGTAACAGGATGATCTTAGATTATTGACATGTGCTATGATGCCTGGCTTTAAGTGGGCTTAACATTCGATTAGTGTAGATTGCAAAGTAATTGGAAAATTTCATGTTTTAATGTGAAGGGAGATTTTATACTTATATATATATAATTTTAGACAAGGTCTTTCTGTGTAGCCCTGGCTGACCTGGAATTTGCTACTAGATCAAGCTGGCCTCAAACTTACAGATCTGCCTCTCTGCATGGTGAGATTAAAGACAAACACATAGCTAACTCCCTAGGGGAGGGAGTAAATTAGTTATAATTGATTTTTGTTCTGTTTTGGTGTGAAGACATTTTTCTTATTACAATGGATAAATATGATACTTGCAAATACTTTATAATACCTAAGATGGAGTTTTATAGTTTTTAAAAATTATCAGTCTTGAAAATTTGTTTCTTTTTTGAGATTCTAATATAATTACGTAATTTCTCTTTTCCTTTCTCTAAATCAGTGGTTCTCAACCTCCTATGGGTCATAAGCCTTTGGGGGTCAAACCACCCTTTCGTAGGGGTCACCTAAGACTATCCTGCATATCAGATATTTACAGTACAATTCATAACAGCAAAATTACTTATGAAGTAGCAATGAAAACGTCACCACAACATGAGATACTGTATTAAAGCGTCAAAGCATTAGGAAAGTTGAGAGCCACTGCTCTAAAAATTCCTGTGTATCTATCCCTCCTTGCTCTCTTAATTCATGGTCCTTTGTTTTCATTAATTGTTTAGGTGCTGCCTGGTAACATTCTTAGCTTTTGCAATGGTGAAAGCTAGTGGACTCCTAAGGCTATATTTTAAGATTTGGATTTCAAAGCAAGTAAAACCCAAGGTAATTTGGCTCTGATCTGCAGCATTTTCACTGTCCATAATCTGAAGTTCATTTGGCCTTGTAGATTCTTGAATATGGGCATGCAAACCATGGCCTCCCAGTTTCTCTGTCTCATAGTTCTTATCATGTTTTGTGCATATAGAGGCTACATACTGTTAGATACACTACAGTGCTAGGGTGGGTCTTTCCCAGGATGTGTTAGAAATGAAGCTGAGTAGGAAGGAAAGTAGTCTTCAGGACAGAGAAAAGTTGAAGTCTGTAAGGAAGAAATCCCTGAGTCATGTCAAATCTGCTATCTACCCTTCCCTATGTATCTGATGTAACATTTTACATGCCATATATAATAAGAGTATTAGACCTATTGTTAAAAAAATGGAGAAGACAGTATGACCTAAAGAAGTAAAAGTAGCAGAGGAAGAAAGGCATTTTTCCCCTCCCCAACTCTCTGCATGTGTCATCATACCTCTTAACCAGACAGATTCCTTTTCTTATCTTTTAGATTTTCTTTTAACCAATTTGTTTCCATAATATAACCTCATATATAGTGGGTAGTTTTAATTCTAGGAAAGATTGATCTTCAGTATCTAGATTTTTGCATATATTATTTGCAAATTATTTGTCCTATTATCTTGGCATTGCATCAGATTTTAGTTTGGGTAAGTAGTCACATTCCAGAAGAAATCTGATAATAATATAACATTTTTAATACTTCCCAATAAAATCAGCCTTTTCCTATGCATCAGATACTAGTGATGTGTAGGAAGAAGGGGTCAGACTTGTGAGAAGTTAAGATTCCCTAACCAGATTATATCAATCAGAAAGAAAAATGGGACTCCAATGTGAGTCACTTTGTAATACTGCCCACCTGCTTCCCATTGCAGAATGAGTGTTGCTCAGAATTTTCCTCAGTTCTAGATAAGTGTACTGTGAGATGCCTTAAGATTCACGTAATTGGAGGAACACAGGATCTTTAAGTACAGTGTCTTAGGTTACAAGTTTTATCTATTTTTCATAATTGAAGTTTTCCATAAATTTTTACAGACTATTAGTACTAGCCTCTAAACTGAAAAATGTTGGCAGTTGTCCCTTAGCCACTTCAGATTCCATCTGTACTGACATTGTCAACAATCCTTATTGACATTGTCAACAATCTTTGTACAGGCTCTTTTCCACCCTGAGTTTGGGATAGTCCTGTACAGCTTCTCTTGTATTTTCAATCCATTCTTTTAGTAAATCACTTTAAAATGATTTCTTTTCCTCTGTCTGAGGAACAGTCCCTCTACATGTCCTGTTTTTGAAAATGAGTCTTCTTTTAAGGAATGTCTTTCTTCGTTTGCAACAAATTCAGCTTGTTCTAGAATTTCTATACTTCCAGTAAGGTTTCTTTTGACTGTAGTGTTTGACCAGTTTTGATGAGTGCTGTTGCCATTGGAGACTGACTGCTTTTGTACAATTGTAATAAAAGAGTCAACCATAAATTTTTGGGTATCATACATGAGTGTCAATAAGGTAAAAGTTATTCTAAGGTAGGCAGAAGTGTAACCATAAAGCTTTCCAAACAAAGCCTTTGGGACTTGACAGTAAGTTTCTTACATCTGAATTTTAAGTTTGGCAAGCTACTCCTATGAATTGCATTTCCTGTGATAGTCATAGATAGTTCATGGATAGTCATGGATACTGTGAGGCTACCACATTTGCAGGGCAACTGGTCTTATTATAAATGCTCTAGGGTCACAAGACACAATTCAAACTATTTTGGCAAAGCAAGAAGTTTCACTTCTGGAGAAGGATGTATATAGCCATGTCAAATCAAGCAAAAACACCCATTGGGGTCTGGTTGGGTTTTTATTCCTAATGTAAGGGGTCCCTTGCCTCTCTCAGTAGTCAGAACTTTTGCCTCACATTCATATATAATTGACTAACTCAGAGTGGTACCGCTGATAAGCAAAGTTCAACTTTTGCAACCTTGAGCACATTTTGATTTTAATAAGTGCTGATCCTTTGGGAAATTTGAATTTTTGCTACATGACTTCACAAATTTTTTAAAATGGAATTTTGTCTTATGTAATCTTTGGATAGAAGAGAATATATTTGGTTACATTTCCCACAATTTCCCCCTCTTTCACAATACATGCTACTAAACATTTTCTCTGCTTGAATTTGTATATTTTTTTCTCCCTGTGGTTAGAAAAAAAGACTACATTTTAGCAAACACGTTGCACATTGTCAAACTGACCTTGATGTGAGGTAGTACTTCTTGTATGGAAGAAAAGGCAGAATAGAAAACACACACAAACACATGTTCATCCTGTAGTTGTAGTTTTAGATAATTTCTTGATGTCCTTTAATTTTCATCAGAAATCATGAGGGGCATTATTTCTTTTCTTTTTAAGACAGGGCATTCCCTCTTGAAATGTCACTTCTCCATACATTTATAGCATTTTTTTTTTCTCTCTAGAATCTTCTTTCAGTCCTATCTCTTCTGTAACCTTTTCACTGGCCGTCTGTTAGTTTCAACGAGTAGTTTTAGCATCTCCATCCCATCTCTTTTATGTCTAATCCCAAGTACTTTTTCATCTGACTCTAGCGTTTTTTAGGAACATAGTAGACCCATCTTTTCCTGTGGTACATTCATATTCTAGGAGGAAATATTCTGAAAAATTCTCTCTTTTGTGATCAAGTTTCAAAGATCACTTGTGGCCTCCATGAACTTCATTGTTATCCTATGTAGATTGTTGGATAGGGAATCCCTACCCCACCCCGATCTGTTGTAGTTACACGCTGTCCAGGTAAATGTTTTCTCCCTTATCATCCTCTTCTCTTCACCAGAGATGGAAATAATATTGACACCAACTTGAGCCAAGTATAGAATTGGGATTCCAGAAATTGATACAATTTATCAGCCATCCCATATGGGCCTTAGTTCTCTTTCAAATTTTTAGACTTCCAAACTCACGAACAATGACATATTACTTCCCCTGTGCAGGGATCCTCCCTTAATAGGGACATCAATTGAGAGGCTTCCTTAATGAGAAGGAAAGATTTTGGTTATAATGGTTTACATTTATTTCTCTTATTGAAAATAGATTTTTTCTCACATTATATATCCTGATTATGGCTTCACCTCACTCGATTACTCCAAGTCCCCTCCCCCAATCCAGAGCCATTCCCTTTCTGTCTCTCATTAGAAAACAGGCTTCTCAGGGATGATAAAAAAAAAGATAAAACAAAACTAACAAATTGGAATTGGACAAAACAAACAGAAGGAAAAGAACCCAAGAGAAGGCACAAGACCCACTCATTCACACCATAAATACGCTAAAATGGAAGCCATAATATATATTCAGAGGACCTGATGCAGACCCATTCAGACCCAGTGCATGCTGCTTCAGTCTCTGTGAATCCATACAAGCTGTACTCATGTTGATTTAGAGGGTCTTGTTTTCTTTGTGTTCTCCTTCTGCCCTGGCTCTTAAACTATTTCCAACTCTTTTTCCATTGGGTTTCCTGAGACCTGAGGAGAGGGATTTGATGGAGACATCTCATTTAGGGTTGAGTTTTCCAAGGTCTTTTACTCTCTAAGTAATGTCTGGTTGTGAATCTCTGTATTTGTTCCCATCTGCTGCAGGAAGAAGCTTCTCTGATGATGCCTGAGTAAGACTCTAATCTATGAATATAGCAGAATATTATAAGGAGTCATTTTATTCTTACTTTTTTTTTAAATAACACCCAAGCAGTGTTGGGTATGGGTTCCATCTCTGGAAATGAGTCTTAAATCAAATCAGGTGTTGGTTGGTTACTCCCACAAATTTTGTGGCACCATTGTGCTAGCGTATCTTGCAGGCAGGCACCACTGTAGATCAAAGGGTTTCTGGCTGGCTTGGTGTTTACATTTCTCTTTTGGTAGTGTTCAGAGTGCAGAAGATGCTAGAACATAGGGTGAAGGCTGTATATAGACACTGGTTAGACTACTACTTTGTTAATGAGTTGTGGAGATATTATCTTCAGCAGTGGAGCCTTGCCATAAGTTTGTGGAGAGTAACCTATAGTTTGGGGAATAGCCTGGGTGGTTTCGAGATTCCCATGGGACTCTTTTAGCCAGCAACTCAATTAGATTTTAACCCATTCCTGGTACTGGAAGCTTCCTTTGGTGAGAAGAGATGGCCAGTTAGGGACTTTGCCTTCCTCATTATTTGGCAATTTCATTCAAATCACCTTCATATATGTATATAGTTTAGGAAGCTTCTACTGTATTAGGTTTCTATACTACCCCTCAAATGGTTCTTAATTTCAGTTGTCTCTTCATGTACTATCTTCCTCATCCCTTATCTCCCCTGCCCTACTTGATTCTTCTGTTCCAGGCCTCCTTCCATCTATTCTATTTCTTTCCTAATGAGATTTATCTGCCCCACCCCGAGTCTTTTACTCTATATCTACTCTCTGTGGCTTTATTAATTGTAGCTTAGTTATCAGGCAATGTCCACATATAAGGCAATGTCCACATATAAGTGACTACATCCCATGTTTATCTTTCTGGATCTGGGTTACCTCACTCAGGATGGTTTGTTTCTAGTTCCATCCATCTGCTTGCAAATTTTATGGTGTAATTTTTTTCACTACTGGGTAATACTCCATTTTGTAGATGTATCACATTTTCTTTATCCATTCTTCTGTTGAGGAACATCTAGGTAGTTTCCATTTCTGGCTTTTATGAATAGAGCAACAATGAACATGGCTGAGCAAGTGTCCTTCTGGTAGGATGAAGTGTCCTTTGGGTATATGCCCAAGAGCAGTATAGCTGGCTCTTGAGGTAGATGGATTCCCATCTTCCTGAGGAATTGCCACATTGATTTTCATAGTGACTGTACAAGTTTGCACTCCCACCAGCAATGGATGCGTGTTCCTCTTATTTTACATCCTGGCCAGAATGAGCAGTCATTTGTATTGATCTTAGCCATTCTGATTGGTGTAAGATGAAATCTCAAGTAGTTTTGATTTACATTTCTGTGATGGCTAAACATGTTGAGTATTTCTTTGTTTCTTAGGTGTTTGAGTTTCCTCTTTGGAGAATTCTCTGTTTAGATATGTATCCCATTTTTTAATAGGGTTGTTTCCTTGACATCTAGTTTTTTGAGTTCTTTATATATTTTGGATTTAATCCTCTATCAAATGTGGAATTGGTAAAAAAAAAAAAAAAAATTCCCATTCTGTAGGCTTCAGCTTTGTTAGAATGTCTGTGGGATTTTTTTTTTCCTGTTCAGAAGCATCTCAGTTTCATGAGCTCCTGTTTCTTAATTGTTCTTAGTGCTTATGCTAACTGTATTCTGTTCAGAATTTTTTTCCTATGCAATGAATTCAATTCTATCCCCTGCTTTACTTCTATCAGATTCAGTGTAGTTGGTTTTATTTTGAGGTATTTGATCCATTTGAAGTTGAATTTTCTGCAGGGTGTTAAGTTTGGATCTATTGCATTCTTCTACAGGAAGGCATCTAGTTTGACCAGCATCATTTGCTGAAGATGCTGTTATCTTTCCAATGTGTATTTCTTGCTTCTTTATCAAAAATCAGGTCCGTAGGTGTGTGAATTTATGTGTGGGTCTTCAATTCTATCTGTTAATCAGAGTGTCTGCTTTTGTGCCAATACCATGCTGTTTTTATCAGTATAGCTCTGTAGTTTTACTACTTGAAATAAGAAATGGTGATACCTCTAGCAGTTCTTTTATTATTAAGGATTGTATTTGCTATCTTGGGTTTGTGTGTGTGTGTGTGTGTGTGTGTGTGTGTATGTCTGTTTCTTATGAAGATGTAAATTGTCCTTTAAAGTTCTGTGAAGAAATGTGTTTGAATTTTGGAGGGGGCTTCATTGAATTTGAAGATTACTATTGGTAGGATGACCATGTTTCCTGTATTAATCTTACTGATTCAAGAATGTGGGAGCTCTTTCGTCTTCTGATAGCTTCTTCAATATCTTAAAATTTTTACCATTCAAATCTTTAGCTTGCTTTGTTAGAGTTACCCCAAGATATTTAATGTTTTTTGAGGCTATTGTGAAAGGTGTTGTTCATCAGCTGTAGAAGTTTCCTGGTGGAATTTTCAGGGTCACCTATGTATACTATCATATCATCTACAAATAAAGATAGGTTAACGTCTTTCTAATTTGTACCCTGGATCTCCTTCAGTTGTCTTATTGCTCTAGGTAAGACCTCAAGTACTATATTGAATAGGCATGAAGAAAATGGATAACCCTATTTTGTTCCTGGTTTTAGTGGATTTGTTTTGAGTTTCTCTTCATTTTAGTTGAAGTTGAAGTATCCCTTATCACTCCAGGACTTTATTACGAAAGGGTCCTGGATTTTGTCAAAGGCCTTTCCTACATCTAATGAGATGATCATGTGTTTTTTATCTTTCAGTTTGTTTATGTGATGGATTACATTTATTGATTTATGTATTTGAACTATCCCTGCATCTCTGGGATGAAGCCTAGCTGACTGTGATGGATGATCTTTTAGATGTTTTCTTGGATTTAGTTTGCAAGTATTTTATTGAGAATTTTTACATTTAAATTCATAAGGGAAATTGGTCTATAATTCTATTTCTTTGTTGTGTTTGGGTTATCCGGGTAACTATTATATTGTAAAATGAATTGGGCAGTGTTCCTTTGGTTTCTATTTTGTGGAATAATTTGAAGAGTATTGGCATTAACTCTTCTTTGAATGTTTGGTAGAATTCTACACAAAACCTTCTGGCTCCATTTTTTTTTTTGGGAGACTTTTAATGATTGTTTCTATTTCACTGGAGGCTATAGGTCTGTTTATGTGATCTTTATTTAACTTTGCTATTTTGTGTGTCAAAATTATTCATTTCTTTTAGATTTTCCAGTTTGGTGGAATACAGGTTTTTAAAGTATGTCTTTATAGTTCTCTGGATTTCCTCAATTTCTGATGTTAAGTCCCCCTTTTCATTTATAATTTTGTTCACTTGGATACTCTCTTTCTGCATTTAGGTAATTTGGATAAAAGTTTGTGAATGTTATTGATTTTCTCATAGAACCAGCTGTTTCATTAATTTTTTTTATTTTGTTTGTTTGTTTCTATTTTATTAATTTCAGCCCTGAGTCTGGTTATCCCTTGCAATATATTCCTTTTGGATATGATTTCTTCATTTTGTTTTAGGGTTTTCATCTGTGCTGTTAATTTCCTAGTAATTTCCATCTCTTCAATGTTTTTATGGAGGCAGTTAGTGCTATGAAGTTGCCTTGAAAACTGCCTTCATTTTCTCCTATAAGTTTGGTATGCTGTGTTTTCATTTTTATTCAATTCTAGAAAGACTTTAATTTTTGTCTTGACCCATAATCCATTCAGTAATGAGTTGTTTAGTTCCCATGGGTTTGATAGCCATCTATCATTGTTGATATACAGCTTTAATCCTTGGTGATCAGATAGAATGAAGGCTGTTATTTCAATTTTCTTGTATCTGTTGGGCCTTGCTTTATGTTTGAGTATGTGGTCAATTTGGGACAAAATTTCATGAGCTGCTGAGAAGTGCTTGGGTGAAATGTTCTGTAAATATCTGTTAGGTCCACTTGGTTTATAATGTTAGGAAGCTCCAGCATTTCTTTATTTAGTTTTTGTGTGGATGACCTGTCTATTGGAGAGAGTGGAATATTGAAGTCATTGTCAGTGTGTGAGAGTCAGTATGTGATTTAAGCTGTGGTAGTGTTTCTTTTATGAACTTGGATGCCCTTGTATTTGGTGCATAGATGTTAAGAATTGCAGGGTCCTCTTCGTTTATTTTTCCTTTGGTGAATATGTAGTGTCCTTCCATATTTCTTTTGATTAGTTTCTGTTTGAAGTTTATTTTGTAAGATATTAAAATGGCTACACCATCTTGCTTCTTTTTGGTTTATTTGCTTGGAATATCTTTTTCCATTCTTTTACCTAGAAGTGATGTCTGTCCTTGGTATGAAAGTGTGTTTCTTGGGTGTGGCAGGATATATCCTGTTTTTGCATCCATTCTCTTAGTCTGTGTCATTTTTACTGGGTAATTGTTATAGTGAATCTCACCCATGCGTGTCCCTGTCCATGGCTTTCCTTGCCCTGAGAATCAGCTGTAGCTGACCCACAGCTGGCTGCACCCAGGCAGAAAGTCAAGTGGGAACTAGTCATGGGTGGGGTGGTGCTCCAGTGCATACTCACCCTGCCTTTGGTCAGAGCACTGGAGCCAACCAGCACAGGAACTCAGGAGACTGGCAGCGGGTCTTCTCTCTTTATTGCAGAGGTCATGGTGTATTTATAAAGTTCAGGAAGGGGAGGGTCACTGGTACCCAGGAATGGGATCCACTGGTTAAGGCAAGGATACTGGCATAGCCTCATCTGCATGTGTAGCTCAAGTCTAAGTGTCAAGGTCTTGCAAGGGCACCTTGTCAGTAAATGGACTCATCCCTGTGCTTCCAGCTACAGTGCAGATAAGCACCAACCAAGCACCAACCACATTCCTTTGCTAATGACCTTCTGTGAAGCAGGCAGTATTTAATATTTAGCTGGGTTCTGACCAGGGCTAAAGTGAGGAGCAACTGAACTCCTACAGCTCTCGGGTTGAGAAAATCCAGGGTTGCAGGCCAACTTTGACTCACTCTTATCTCTAGGACAGCCCCACAGGTAATTGAAACTACTGATGTTGAGAGATATCAATGAGCAGGGTTTCTTGATTATTTTGTAGTTGTGGTGTTGAGTGAGTGTGTGCGTCTCTGTGTGATGTGTGTGTGTGTGTGTGTGTGTGTGTGTGTGTGTGTGTGTGTGTGGTGTGTATACACTTTCCATCTTTTTTTTGCTGGTCTGAGAATATTTTTTTTCTGTGTTTTCTTGGGTTTAGTTAACTTTTTAAGTTGGAGTTTTCTAGCACCTTCTGTAGAGCTGGATTTATAAATAGATATTATTTAAATTTTGTTTTATATGGAATATCTTATTTTTTCCATCTATTGTGATTGAAAGTTTTGCTGGGTATGTTACTGTAGACTGGCATCTGTGGTCTCTTAGAGCCTGCAGAACATCAGTCTGGGACTTTCTGGCTTTTAGAGTTTCTGTTGAGAAGTCAGGCATTGTTCTATTTTTCCTGCCTCTGTATGTTACTTTGTTCCTTGAAGCTTTTATACTCTTTCTTTGCTCTGTATGTTTAGTGTTTTGACTATAATGTGCCGAGGGGAATTTCTTTTCTGGTACAGTCTATTTGAAGTTCTGTATGCTTCTTCTACCTTGAGAAGCTTCTCCTTCTTTAGGTTAGTGAAATTTTCTTTAATGATTTTATTGAAAATATTTTCTGGACCTTTGAGCTGGAATTCTTCTCCTTCCTCTATTCTTATTATTCATAGGTTTGTTCTTTCCATAGTTTCTTAGATTTCTTGGATGTTTTGTGTCAGGAATTTTTAGATTTAACATTTTCTTTGATTGAGTTTCCATTTCTTCAAATGTATCTATTTCTTTTGTGTGTCTTCAATGCCTGGGATTCTGTACCTCATGTCTTACATTATGTTAGTGAGGCTTGCCTCTGAGGCTACTGTTTGAGTTCTTAGATTTTCATCTCTAGATTTTCCTCAGTTTTTTTTTTTTTTTAATTTAATTTCCACTTTCAGGCCTTGAATTGTTTTATTAGTTTCTTTTGGCTGTTTATTTGTGTTTTCATAGATTACCTTTTAAAGGACATCAACCACAGTCATATGGGCTATTTTAAGGTCTTTTTCTTGTGCTTCAGTTATGTTGGAATACTCAGGGCTGTTAGTGTTTTTATGGAGCTTGGACAGAGATGGAAAAGTGGCCTCACATTTGGGAGTCCAGGAACTAGACAGCAACAATATTGGGAAGAACAAAAAGTGGAAAGGAAAAAAAATAGCAAATGAAGATTGGAGATGTAAACTTGTCATAAAAATATTAATTAAAAAGAAAACCTGTTCTCAATATGTAGTTTTTCTAGAAAGGGGGACTGTGAATACTTTTTCTCTGAAACATTGGTGAGGACAGTTCATATTGTATTTACCTTAAACTGCTCAGGATTGTGTGTTTGCTAGAGGGGAAGATTTGAGGGTCCAAGTATATAAGGACTGGGAATAAATAAAATAAATAAAATAAATAAAAGTGTGCCCTATAAATTGGGAACTGGGAAGATAAAGAATGTACTCCTGAGCATATAATCCATTATTATGGTCCAGCTACCTGGTCAAAGAATGAGTCCTATGAATATCATACTCTTGTCTATATGTTAAACCAAATCATCAGGTTACAGGCCATTGTCGTCTGCCGTGGGCCTACCAGTTGTTGTCTGCATTGACATTATTTTAGTTTTGTTGATGGTGAGAGAAGTTACACAAGGAATGAAGATGTGGTTTGGAGTGGTCTGGAGAGCCCCGTCATTGGGTTTTCAGAGCAGTTGCATTATAGAATCTTTGGCCCCTATGCCAGGCTTGCCTCTTTACTAGGCAAGTCATATTTTTCCTGAGATTGAGGTCTTCAGACATCAAATGTTGATGGTAGACTGGAGTATCTTGTCTCATTACAGGAGAATCCAATTCTCTAGCCTTCTAAAACCACTGATCTCCTATATTAGTTGTCTCCTCTCCCCAAGTACAAAGCAAGAGGGACCTTTAGAGTCTGGGCTATAGTCCATTACAGGGCCAGAAACAGGTTTCTTGTGGTGGAGGGCTACCTAATATTTCCTAATAAAAAGAATGAAAGAAGTTCAGAGTAGGATGGTAATCTTTTTGAAATATAATATGGCTCTAGGGTGGAGCCATACAAAAACAGAGGAATACTGTTTTTGCCCTTTCCAGGTGGCCCACAGTGCACAGTTCCAACACGGAAATCCTTATATGCTACCAAGGGCATATCCAGCCTGAGCTGAGGAGCTGTTCACACACGTGTTTTCCATTGAACTTGCATTCTTGTTTGTAACTTAGATTTCTGTGCAGCAAAATATAAGCTGACTAGCTTTGATCTGTGTCTTTACATATAGAATGTATTGTCTTTACCATTTTAGATTAATGAGTTGAAATTTTTTAATTAGCCCTTTCTCTGTAGTCTCCCTGTGTAGGGTAGCTTTGGACGTCTAGCTGCTCTTTATTGGGGAATACTGTGGGTTGAAACAAATGCATCAATTCCTCTGTTGGCAGATAGGAGAGGTGGTCTTATGTTTGCAGGTCTTTAGTACTTTTCCCTGGCAAGTGAGGTGGGTGGGTGTCTTAGTCAGTGTCAATTGCTGTGAAGAGACACTGTGACATGGCAATTCTTATTTAAAAAAGCATTTAATTGGGACTTGCTTACAATTTCAGAGGTTTTGTCCATTTATCATTATGACAGGAATATGGCATGCTTGCAGCACGCAGGCGGACATGGTGCTAGAGAAGGGGCTGAGAGTTCTACACCCAGATCTGCGGGAAGCAGGAAGAGAGAGACACTGGGGCTGGCTCGGGCTTTTATAATCTCAAAGCTGACTCCAGGGACACACTTCAATAAAACAACAAGGCCACACTCCTAATCCCTCTCAGGCTACTTCCTGATGACCAAGCTTTCAAATACATGAGCCTATGGGGGCCATTCTCATTCAGACCCTCACAGTGGGATGAAGTGAGGCTTTGGTGGCATTCTGATCACATCAGGTGCCAAAGATACTTGAGTCACAAGACTTAGGTTTGCAAAAGGGGTCTGGATTAGAAGCAACAAGTAACAGTGAAACACTCTGCCCACAAAAGAGCAAAGAGCACTGGTAGAAAACGTTAGCCACACCTTCAGTCAGCTGGAGGGGTCTCCACTAACCATGTGGTAAAAATTAGGGTGAGGGTCACAGCAACAGCTAGGGACAAAGGGTGGTAGTGCACTGGAGTAAGAGAATGAGGTCAGAGAATGAGAAGAACGATCCTATTCCTCAGGTTCTGCTTTGGGTAGATTACTCAGCTTCTGCAGTGACTGAAGCAGGCCTGAAGTCCTTTGGGCTCTCTGGGGTGAGAGTTTACTTATTCTAGATGGTCAGTGTATTAGAGGTCTTTAAAGGAGTAGAACTGATAGAATGGATATATATTGAAGGGGGTTTATTAGTTAGGGTTAAAATTTAAATTGGAAATGGCTCAGGTAGTCTAACAATGGCTGTTCCACAATGGAAAGGCTGAGAATCTGGCAGTTGTTCAGTCCATGGATTTTTCCAGATGGATTTCTCAGCAATCTGAATGTGGTGCTGTACTCTTGGAGAATTCTTGGGAAGCTGCTGTTTTTCATTCTATACTGTAATCCTGAAGAAGTTGGTCTTAATACTGGCCACAGCAACACAATAATATGGAGATGTCCTGGGAATAGTTAAAAGTTTTGAGGAAATTTTGTAGTCCTTAAGATTAGCACACCGGGGTCGAGATTGCTGGCATGCAGTGGCAGAGGTTACCTGGCCACTGTTGTGCAGAGTTAGAAATGCATCTGAGGCTGAGATGGTGGCCAAGCAGAAACTTGTCTGCGTTCTGTGTAAAGGAGCAGTTTCAACAATAAAGGGAGATGTGGTAGTATCGTCTATGTTAGCCTCAGATTTGGCAAGTAAATTAGATAAATAAGAGGACAAGATAGAGGTGTTGGCTTCTGCTTCTTAAGGCTTGGAGGCCTTGAAGAGAAAGAGAGCACAAGTTAGATTTGTGCCCAAAAGCCCTTTCTGGGATCCAAGAACTTGGAACCCATGAGAAGATTCAGAGTGAGGAGGAGGAGAACTTGGTAAAAGCAATAGAAAGGACCCTTCCTATTGGTCTGAACTTTAATAGAAAAGGTGGAAAATCTATAATCCATCATGCAGATGGGGGCATTAACAATGGTCCAATGGAACAAACTGTGATTATCAGGGAATGTTCAGTACCTGAGCTGTTGGAATAGGGAGGGAGGGTTTAAACAAGCATATATGCTGTGTACTTCTCCACAGCAAGTAAACATTCTGGAGTGGATATATTGCTAGGCCACACTGCATACCACTGTCGGGGAATTTCATCTAAGAATGTATACAATGGAGCCAGTCATGTGTGGTCAGGCAAGATGGGAACCTTTAAAATTGCCCACTCTCAATAGGGTGGTAAAGGTCAAACAATATAAACTCCCAGAGGGCCATGATGAAAATATGTTATCACATAGCATTTCCTGACCATTTGGGCATTAGTTAGCTAGTATTATCGCCTACATTCCATTAATGTCAGTCTGACTGTAGTGTTTAGTCTGTTAATTCTTGTCCTATAGCCAATTTGTCAGCCTCTTACAGTAAGAGAACCATGGCTATGAGTACCCCTGGGCAGGGCGGCCAGCCTTGGGCAGCACTGTTAAGTATTTTTTGAGAGGTATGTCACTGGATGATGTGGTGATCCCAATATTTGAGTCACGATCCCCATCACAAAGACAGCATGTTCATGCATGTACAAGAAAGCTTGGGCATGCCTAGGCGTCCCAGGCCGGGTGTGTTGGTGAAAGTCTGCTTGATATCTTCCAAGGCTCTTTTCTGAGTTTGCTCCAATTATAGGAGCAAACTTCCCACTTTGTGGACTCACGAAGAGATTTTGTCAAGATAGAGAAGTTAGGTGTGGTGGTTCGAATGAGTCTGGCTCCCCTAGGCTCATATCTTTGAGTTCTTGGTCCCTTTTTGATAGATCTGCTTTGGGAAGGATTAGGTATGGCCTTTGTGAAGTGTGTCCCTGGGGGTGGGCTTTGAGGTTTCAAAAGCCATGCCAGGGCCAGTCTCATTTTCTTTGCTTTTGGATCAGGATATGAGCTCTCAGATACCGTTCTAGTGCCATGACTGCCAGTCTCCTGCCATACAACCTCCATGATAGCCATGGACTCACCCTTTGAATCTGTAAGCAAGTCTCCAATTAAATGTCTTAATTTTTAAGTTGCCTCTGGTCATGATGTCTCTTCATAGCAATAAAAAAGCAACTAAGACATTAGATATTCAGATTCTACAGAAACCTACAGCTTGGAGAAACTCCTAAACCTGGATCAGGGTGATGGAACCAGGATTAAGAAGGTGGTTTTCTCTCCAGGCTGAGTTGATGCTATCCTTAAGACAGGTGAACACCAAAGTATTTGACTTTTGCACAGAAGATTTGGACCTTTTCCCTTGGAAATTTGTAGCCATCCTAAATTCTGGCCAGCAGCAGGCAGTCTATACACTGGAGCAGCTGTTGTTCTACTGGGGAGGATTTTAAATCAGAGGCCAATATGGTACAGAAAATGGCTGCAGAATTTTGAATCTTTGGGGCAGTCTAGTCCAGGCCAATTGGCCCTTGTTATCATTTTCAGCATTCTACTATAAGGCAAAGATTGTTTGACCCTGAGAGACCAGGCAGACACAGAAGAAGGCATTCTTCAGCTATATGAAGAAAGCAGCTTCAGCAGGGTTGAGACCCAGGAGAGGTAGAGATTAAGGACAACTGGGTACAGGGAAACAGTAGCCTGGATTACTGTTCGTATGTCCTAGGTCCTGAACCAGATATTAATCGTCTGTTTCCAGTTTCTGCACTGGAGGGGGTGTGTGTTCCACGGGCCAGGGGATTCCATACTTTAAAAGTCTCCCTGGATACTTCTGGACCCCACGTTTTCCCTTGTGGGGGATAAAATGTCTTTGTTGGCTGTCCCCTGGTTTTAGTTCTGCTATTACTGGGGATGTGCACTAGATAAGTCCAGAGGACGTTTCTATCCTACACTACAGGAAACTTGAAGGGAATTTTAGGTCCTTATTGTAGCCTTTCTTTGAGACTGTTGAGGCCCCTTCTTCTCTTTAGGTAACCATGACAGTCATGATTATTGCTCTGGTTTCCTTAGAGTCAGAATTGCTTGGCCATGGAAGTTGGGACTTTTCTAATGAGTCTTGAGCCATTAGAGCTACAGGACAATAAGGTAGCATAGAAATTTTTGAATGAATTCCTGGTCTCCTAAATTTCACCATTGAGGCAGTAAGAAAGGGCTAAGGGCTCAGCTACTTGTGTTTACTAAAAGATTAGTTTGTCTTTGTGAGAGGGGACCAGAGGTTAAGTTACCACTTGTATGTGTTACTCTGGTATCTACCACGAAGTCAATGGGTTAACCTACAAGGTTATTTGGACCCTATGACTCCTGGGGTTCTAACAGAATGGATCTGGCTGTCCTAGTCTTCTTCATAGCTTCCCATTGCAGCCAAACCAACAACATCATCTTCAGGGGCCTCATATGGCCTCTGTGTTGGTTAGTACTGTCGTTGAATCACTTGGCCTTTCTCCTTCTGTCCAACATTGGGTAAGAATTCTCTGACTGTCGGAGGCACTTATTCTTCCAGTGGCTTTCTTGACAGCAGCAAGAACATGTGTTCTGTCCCATTCTTACTTCTTGGTGATATAGTCCTTGTTGGTAACTTCTGTGGCCTTGGTCTCAACCAGTAGGATACATCTTTAGGAGTACCTTGACCATTCCATAGGGGGTTGGCAAGCAGATCTACCCTTTTTTTATTTTTGGTTTGTTTCTCATTGGATCCCTTGATCCCAGTTGACAAAAACCTTTGTTGCCACCTCTAAATTGTTGGCTGTCATTTATTCTACTTAAGCCCTCTAACTTTTGTAGTTTTGGGCAGATGCCTCTTTGGGAATGATTGGCAAAAGCTGCATAAACCTTTCAGTGAGTCTTGGTTGTTTCTATGTCAAAGCCTTTCATAGGATTCACTTGGGATCTCTTCAGGTTCCTGGAGAACCTCTGAAATTTTGCTTCTATTCATGGCCTGTTTCTCCCTTCCTTCATGTAGCTTAAAAGAATTTTCAAGCATCTGAATCCTGTAAATCATTAGGGTTCCAGCAAAGATTCACTTTGAGAAACTTGTTTTGAGCACAAGTCTGTGCATTTATAGTCTTCGTTTGGGCATGTTCCTCTTACCGTTTTAAAGATTCCTGAATAATTCTACAGCATTTTTCAATGTTAAAGAATCAGGAGAAGCTGATGGCAGTCAGTCCAAGTGAACTTGTGGGTCCAGATGATGGCTTGCATTAAATCAGTCACAGCTCAAGATTTCTCAGTGAAAAGGGAGATATTGTTTTTCCAGTTTAGGATATCAGTGGTGGCGAAAGGTTGATATATGGAAGTATGTTATCCCGCTGGCATCTAACTATCTTGATCAAAGAAGAGGGACACTCAAGTTTCCTTCAATGGCATTTGTAAAGCACCTTAGCATCTTTGGAGGAAAGAACTACTAACAGCGTCCTCTTGGCTCTTTCCCTGTCAAAGTAAACAGGGATAACTGGAAGCTCTGTCATGACAATGTTAGTGGGGTTTCTTTCTTAGTGGATTCAGGAATGTGGGCAGCCTCTGGAAGGATATTGGCTTCAATAGGTACTGGGAGTGCAGGTGATAATAGAGAATGTATTGGTTCATAAGCTGAGAAATCTCTTCTGGTTACCAAGACAAAATTGATGTCTCAAATTCCAGTAGACATCTCAAGGGAGCCATCAACTGGGCCATCATGATTTTAAAGTTCTCTTCCAGGCAGACTTTCAGCCAAGGTGATCAAGAGAGACTATGTCTTGCCAGCAGTCAATGTAGGGGAATTAGTCAGGATGGCCAGGCTCCCTCATGATGACTCTTAACACTTCTAACTATTTCTTTATATAGTGACTACCTGAAGGGACCACCCACCTGAAGTGAAGGCCAGTCAATTTCACAGAATGTCTGGAGTTTTCTGGGAGTCAGCATCATCATCTCTTGAATATGCCTTTTGAAAAATCTCACCATATACCCTAGGGTACTCCATATTCCACTCCCTTCCTCTGAAAGATGACAATCACACAAGAGAAGGGGGAAGAAAAAGGATGAGCAATGGTTTCATTTGTCTCTGGTTCTGGCCACTCTCCTCATATGAATATATTTTAGATGCCTCGTATAATTGGTCAGAAAAATCCCAAGGTCAGTATCTCTCCAAAGACAGCCACCATAAGCCATATGAGGATTGCCACAGACCCATGGGTCAGACTTCCATATTTTCTTTGCACACTTGAGAAAGCCACGAGGAGCAAGCCAGTAAGCAGCATTCTTCCATGGACTTCTGTTTCAGTTTCTGCCTTTAAGTTCTTGCCATGCTTGAGTTCCTGCCCTGACTTCCTTTGATGCTGGACCATGCTGTGGAACTGTGAGCTAAATAAACCATTTCCTCTGCAAATTCTTGGTCATGGTATCTAGTCACAGTGATAAAACTCCAATGAAGCAGAAGAATTAAGAGGTGTGGACTTGGAGGAAGTATGTCATTGGAGGTGGGCTTGGAATTGTGTTAACTTTCTTTGACCAGCACAAATCTTGTCTGCTGAGACCTGAGATTTAAGATCTTAAAAAGTGAGACAGACTACAGCCTCATGCTATAGACAACTTTACTTCAGTACCAGTGTACTTGTATACACGAGTGTAGCAAAGCAAGCAGTGATTAAAGGAGGTTATTTGAAATCAGAAAAATAGGATCAGAAAAACATGTAAATAAATGCCAGTAGGTGCATACTAAATGTTAGCAGAACACCTCTTTCCCAGAACTTTCTCAGGGCAGACCAATTTAAACACAATTTAATTATGTACTATAGATTATATCTGGGAAAGCATGAAAGTAAGGCATAAGGCCATAGCAGATTCAGGGTACACTAAGGACAGCACATCCTTTACCATAGTGGGTTCTAGAGCTATGTTCCAACATGCAGCAAGATGACAACGTGTTTATAGATTAAGTGAAAGTGTTTGTCACAGAAGGCATGAAGTCCCATCTGAGAACAATTCAGGGAACAAAATTCACTTGACATAAAAGGCCCTCCGCCTTTTGTTCCTGGAGCCTCTCTCACAGTTCCCTAAGTAATTGTTCACCATGCGTCATTCATTCGGCCATGTTCTGACAAGTTTCAAAAGAATCATACCACTTAGAGTTATCTCTTGCAGCCTTCTGCTTGTGGATCTAGATGTGAGCTCTCAGCTGCTTCATCCACCTGTCAATATGGCTACACTCCACCATAACAGACTCTACTCTTCTGAAACCACATGCTCAATTAAACTCCTTTATAGCTGCCTTGGTCATGCTGTTTTATCATAGCGATAGAAAATGACTAATAAGAAGTTGGTACCAGGAAGTAGGCTATTGCTGGACTAGGCTTACCCTTGTAGTTTTGCTGAAGAATGTGGCAGGCTTACGACTTTGGACTAGAACAGCAGTTGAATGTTGTAAGAAAAGTTTAATGAGCTGTTCTAGTACAAGCTTAGAAGACAGTGCTGAGATCCATGTGGACTGGGGGGTCCTGGTTCAAGAGGTTTCAAGGAGAGATCACAGTGTGATATTTTGCCAAAGAATGTGGCTGTTTTCTTCTCTCATTCTAAGAATTTGTCGAAGGCTAAATTAAAAAAGTAACGAACTAAGATTTTGGTGGAGGAGCCAGCCTGAGATTGACTCTGCTGCATGGTTATTAGTAATCACTCTTACATAGATCTACAATGAAAAAGAGCAAGAAGGGCAAAAAGAAATACAAAATATGCAGTTTGAAGAGAAAAAGAGTACCAGAAGGTTTAATATTGGTGACAAGGCTTGTGCTGAAGGATTTGAGAAGATTAAGAAGAGGCCTGATTACTTCAGAGCAAGACCCCATCGAGCTGAGCTTCCAACCTGTGAAAGAAAAAGCCATAAGGAATTTTCTTGTCCTAAAAATCAACAGAGGAAAGCTGCTGTAAATGTAAATCAAGGGCGTTAGGCTTTGGCACTGGGCAACCAGCTGGCGTTCCAACTGGGGAGAGCCACCTCTTCTGCTCCCAGCTTTCCTCAGCAGTCCGTGGTTCTTTGTGTATGGTTGAGGCCTCATGGGTTTTTCTCCATCCACTTTGGCAAGTCCATTGGTGTCATCCTTGTCCAGCTCATGATTGGCAGTCACGTTGGTGAGACTTATGGGTGTAGCTTCTGACATTCGTAGGAGACACCATCTCACAGCAAACTCTCTGATCCCCGTGTCTATCAGTCTTTCTGTTCCCTTTTCTGCAATGCTCCCTGAGCCTTTAGGTACGGGAGTGTTTTGTAGATGTGTCCTTGGGACTGGACTCCACAGCTCTGTGCTTTGATTGATTGTGGTTTATTTTATCTTTCTTCAGAGGGATCAACATGTGTGTGTGTGTGTGTGTGTGTGTGTGTGTGTGTGCGCGCGCGCGTGCAGGTACACCATTGTGCGTGGGTGTGTAGAGGACAACCTTGGCCACTTTTTCTTTTTCTTTTTCTTTTTTTGACTGTCTCTCACTGGGGAAACAGGCTAGTCAAAGTCGGGGACTGTGGCGAGGACTCACGTGCAGACACATCTGTCTGCCTCCCCAGAGCTAGAATTACAAGAGCACACCACCACACACCTCACCTAAGATGTGTCCTCAGCCCAAGACCACTCTTTTTAATATTATGGCTTCCTATTTATAGGAGGAGACATTAACGAGCACATCTATTACCACAGCAGTGTAAAAAACTTTGCTCATAAGAAAATCAAAACTAATCCACGAGAAGGAAGCGCAGAGTGGGGATAGTGAGTGAATTATTCACTCTGTACTCAGTTATGGGTTGACTTTTCTGGTTCTTATTTTGATAGCCGGGAAAGATGGAGGGAGATGGATGGAACTGGAAGTTCTGAATCAGAACCTGAATTTGCATTTGCTCTTTCCAAATTCACCAGGAAGCCTGAGCAGGACAAAGCCCAGGCTACAGAAGGAGACTCTGCTAGCATATGGGGTGCCTCTGCCTCCTGGCCACTCAGCTCTGCCTTGCAGTGACTACCTAGTGATCAGAATAAGGGCGCTGTTGTAATGCTCGGCGAGAGGCTGTGTATACCTAATGCCTTCTGTAATAGCTTCTATACATTTTCATCTAAGCCACACATCACACGTTGACCTGCACCTCCACTTTGTTTGCTTCACAGGTAAGAGAACTGAGTCTAAGAAAGAGTGGTACTCCCCTCCCCCCACACACTGGGAAATGTAGATTGACTTGGCAACCCCCCCCTCTCCTGCCAACAACATCACTGGGAAATGTAGAGGGTTGTCAATTCCAAACTTCCTGAGAGGACCTCAGTTCCTTGAGCTGGAAAGGAGTCTACATTCTGTAGACACTGGGAGGCAGTTCCCCTGTCTGATTCCATTTTTTCTAGAGACAAGCTTTGAGTATTTGAAGAGGATAATAAAGTCTCATTGGGAACAGGGAGGCACACTGTGGAGGTGCAAGGCCTCCTGTGAGCCAGCCTATGCCACTGAACACTTACCTCGCAGGGCAATGCTTTGGGGTCATTGTACTCTTAAAAACAAACGAACAAAGAAACTAATTAACTAATAGGGAAAAAATGTCAAAAATAATTGGCTTTTTGCTTTGTTTTCTGTCAGTTGTTAAGCAGTTGACTGTTCCAAAGACAGCTGTTCTCATAGAGGATAAGAATCCCTTTTCAAAATGCTTAGGATCGAAATCTAGTCCTTTCGATTTTAAATTTAGATTTGGAAATACTTACATATGCATAATAAGGCATCTTGGGGATGGCGCCCAACTCAGATTCATCATGATTCACATATACCTTGCATAAACATATATCAATTTGTCAGTGATTGTGTTGGCCCGCCTTCTCACACTACAAACAGATTTATGTTAGTTCACAGTGTCAGAGATTTCAATCCAAGGCTACTTGAGGAAGATCTGATGTCATGATAAAGATAAAGTAGGACAAAGATGTTCACCTCTTGAGAGCTGTGTCATGAAGATGCATTTTCAAAGGCACTTGTCCGGCCTGCTTCTTCCAACCAGGCCCCACCTCCCAACAATGTCATCAAATGATGAATCCACTGAGCTCCCATGACCTAAACACCGCGAAATAATTGGATCAAGCTGTGGACCAAGCCGTCACACATAAACCTGTTGGGGCACATTTCAAAACCATAGCAGTGTTTTGTACAGCCTTTCTGGTGTTCTACCACTTGTGTTTTGATTGCACCCTGTGACTGAAGGCTAGCGGGAGATTTTCTACTTTTGGCATCACGGTACTCAAAACATTTCAGAATTCAAAGCACTTTGTTTTTCAGCCCATTGGATTTGGGATGCTTACCCTGTGCTTTGTGTGAACACATCTGGTAGTTGACTGACATTTTCAAGGGTGGATTGGCAGTTGAACAGTGTCAGTTCTTGGCAGTCGCTTGAAAACAATCTTTCCCCCTCTTTCTCCAGACATATAGTTTGGTCCACTTGTGGCGCATGCAGTTGATTAGGGGTAGCATCATCTGTGGCAACTAAGGGTTCGTAAGTAAATCATTTTAAATATTTATTGTGTGTGCGTGCTTGTGCTTGAATATAGGATGTTCAGAAGAATATAGGTTATTCAGAAGACAACCTATGAGAGTAAGTTCTCTTCTTCCAACATCTGGATCCTGGGGAATCCAGCTCAAGTGGTCAGTAATGGTCACAAATGTCTTTATCCCCTCTCTCTGTTGAACCATGTTACCTGAGTTCTTAACTCTTAAGACAAATTCTTGCCGGGTGGTGATGGTGCATGCCTTTAATCCCAGTACTCAGGAAGCAGAGGCAGGTGGATCTCTGTGAGTTTGAGGCCAGCCTGGTCTACAGAGTTAGTTCCAGGATAGCCAGAGTTACAACAGAGAAAACCTGTCCCGAAAAACAAACAGAAAGATAAATTATTACAAACTTCTTTCAATCAAGGAATCTTTTATATGTTCATATAATGTTTTGATCAAATACATACCTGTTTCCTCTCCTTCAATTCCTCCCCTAAACCCAGTCCCTCTCCGCCCCCAACTTCATGTGCTTTTAACAACAACAAAACCAAACCACCAAGTCCACTTAGTACGGCCCATTTGGGTATAGGTGTAGGGCCGTCTCCTGGGGCATCGGTAGCCTCTCAGGGGCCACATCCCTGAGGAAAACTGACTTTCTTCCCCCAGCAGCCAATAGCTCCTCAGCTAAGGAAAACCCACTATTTTGTACAACTGATATATGCTCGTAAAAACAAACAATAAACAAACAGAAGAATTTTCTTTTTAACAGAGAAATCACGGTGCGATTACAGGCCATGGAAATAATGTATGAGGGGAATAGAGGGTGCCTTCTGAGTAAGTAGGATGTGCAAAGGAGAGCCAGTCCTAACGGCAGTCACCTGCAATAACCAAGAGACGTACGGTGCCCAGGCACAGATGCTGATGGGGTAGAGATGGGGATAGACCGGGGAAGTTCGGGCGTCTTCATTGAATCTTCCTGGAAGATGTGGGCAGTTGTTCAGAGATTCACATGGTTCCCTGAGAGAAGCTGTGTGCAGCAAAATTGAAAGAATGTGGATACCAGAGAGGGGGTATTGCTTACTACCAGCATAGTAGAACTCAGAAGAGCTTAGTAATACAAGAAACACGTTGCTTCTCAGCCCACAGCGTCCAACGCTCTGAGGAAAGCTTTCTGATTTTGAGAGAACCATTCACCTAGAGCCTATGAGGGAATTGCCTCAGAATCTTGAGCCTCCACTTATGGTGTAGTGGAAAGTCTGTAGCACTGTTCCCTGACACAAGTAGGCATACAAAACCCCGGCCAGGTCACAGGCTGCCTCTCTTATCTACCCAGTACTGCAGAGGTCAAGAGCATCAGCGCTACCTGCAAGCCTGTTTCAAATGGAAGCACAACCACATACCTGTAATTTCAGCTCTCTGGAGGCTGAGTCAAGAGCTCTTAAGTTCAACACTGGACATAGTGAGACCCTGTCAAAAAAAACCCAAAAAAAATCCTTCCAAGACAAACCACACCGTCTTAGGCAGTGTTATTAAGTCGCGTGGATATTATAAAAGGCAATTTATTAGACCGGCAGACAAAATGGGGGCTGGATAGTTCAGTAATGACTGCTGGAGACCTCGAAGCTGCTCAGCCCACAAAACTTATGCCCCCACAGCTTCAGTCTGGCACCGAGGCCTAGAAGATCCTGGTACTCAGCCTCTGGGGAGCTGAAGAAGCAGGGGTGTGATGGCAGCAGAAGTTTGCTCAGGAGAAGTGAAGGCAGACAGGTGACCCTGCTTTAATCCTCTGGCCTGTTTATATGTGAAGGGTGCAGCCCGCTTTGAGGCTGGTCTTCTTTCCTCAGTTAATCCTCTCAGAGATGCCCTCACAGATACACCAAGAGGAATATCTCCTAGGTGACTCCAAGTGCCCTCAAGATGACAATGAAGATCAACCGTCAGAGCAAACAAACAAGCAGACCCCAAGTCAGTGTCCCCACCTGAGATCCGCTGAAGGGAAATCACTAGGGTAGGGCCTATCTGCCTTTTACCAAGATGCCCTGGTGATGTATAGTGTGTGAGTACTGTGACCCTAAACACTATTGCTCTTTCACCCTGATCTTATGTTTTCATTTTGTTTATTGAATTACATCAAATAAAATGTTCTGGACCGAGAAGTTGGCTCAGTGGCTAAAGTGCTTGCTGCATGAGCACCCAGAACCCACATAAAAGTTGGTTGCAATGATGCATGACAGTGATCTCACCTCAGAGAAGGGGAGACAGGAGGACCCCAGGGGCCAGCCAGCCATTCTAGAGGAATTAGAGAACTCTAGGTTCAGTGAGAGACCCTGTCTCAAAAAAGAAAAATAGACAAAGAACAGAGGAAAGACATCCCAAATTGACTTTTGGTTTACACACACTCACTCACTCACACACTAACACATACACCCCAGACACAAACACAGACACTGTCACACACTCACACACACTCACACATTCTCTCTCTCTCACACACAACACACACACACAAATCCACACATACACTCACACATACAGAGACACACACACATATTCTCTCACGCACACACATGCACACACACTCATACACACACATGCACACACGGACAGACACACACACATGGACACACACGCACACATGTGTGCACACACGCGCACACACACACATATACACACACTCTCTCACACACACCCTGTACAATCCCTCACTGTTCTCAGGAATCCAGAAAGTCTAAGAAGTCACATCAGGGAACAAGCAGGGGACCATTTCAACAAGTTTTCCTGGGAAATGAGAGCAGGATTCCTCTCTCTTCCTCTTCTACTCTCTCCCTTCCCCCTCCTCCCTTTCCCCCATCTCTTGCACTGCTACCCAGCTTGGTTCTGGCTGGTTGTTTCCTTACTGCAGAGAGCCTGTTTAGGGTGCTCAGCGGCACAGCTGGCCTCTACCCGCTAGAGGCCAGTATTGCCCTTCTGGTTTAAGTTGTGACAACCACCATCGCCAAGTGCACAGCCCCGTGGCATGGTAAGGACTGGCTTCCACCTGAAAACCATGATCTTAAAGTGAGGGCTATGGCCTCCCTGATGAGGCAGGGGCATGGCTGCGTTCCAGAGGTGTCTCCCCACTTGTCAGGGCTGGCCCGACTTTTGTTTGTATTACATCTTCTCCTCTTTACAACAAACCAAGGGGACAGTACGATCCTCCATTTATGAATGGAGAAGCCAAGCTTTAGAGAACTGTCAGGTAAATTGTTAACAGGGACACCATGATGCCACAGAGCTGAGTACAGAGCACATACACAGATGCATTGCTTTTCTTGTGTGTGTGTGCCCACACATTTGTGAGCATGTGTGTGCACATGTATGTGTGCAGGTATGCATGTGTGTGTGTGCCCACACATTTGTGAGCTTGTGTGCACATGTGTGTGTGCAGGTATGCATGTATGTGTGTGTGCCCACACACTTGTGAGCATGTGTGTGTACATGTATGTGTGCTGGTATGCATGTGTGTGTGTGCTCACACATTTGTGAGCTTGTGTGCACATGTGTGTGTGCAGGTATGCATGTATGTGTGTGTGCCCACACACTTATGAGCATGTGTGTGTACATGTATGTGTGCTGGTATGCATGTGTGTGTGTGCCCACACATTTGTGAGCTTGTGTGTACATGTGTGTGTGCAGGTATGTATGTGTATATATACACCCACACATTTGTGAGCATGTGTGTGCACATGTGTGTGTGCAGGTATGCGTGTGTGAGTGTATGTGTGCATTTGTGTGGAGGCCAGAGGTCAACGTCTAGTGTCTTCCTCACTTTCTCTCCGCCTTATTTATTGAGGTGAGGTCATCACTGGAGTCCCCCGATTCAGCTAGGATGGTTGCCAGAGGGCTCCAGGGATGATCCTTTATGTCAGTCTTGAGGATGGATCTCAGCCCTTCATGATTATGTGGCAAGCGTTTTCCAGCTCAGCCATCTCCCTAGTTCTGACTTGTATTTTCTCTGTTTCTCCATCCATGGAACTGTAAGCCTTCCTCTGTCTTTGTTTAGAATCAAGAAATGACTGGAGAAACAGCCAATAGTTGATTGTTGCCCAGAACTGATTTTCCAAACAGTTGAGTTAGTTGGCTGGAAAAGCAAATATCAAAGAGGAATGCTGTCTTCCCTGGCAGTCTTCTCTGATGCTCCCACGGGTGTTCCCTAGTCCTCAGGAGTCTTCGCTCTCTGTTTGCTTCCCTCACTTCTCCCAAGTCCTTGATGGAAGACAGTTCCCTGTGGCTGCCCATGCCTGGATATCAAAGGCTCTGCTGTGAGGTGCCCGGGGGCAGCTCACTCCATCAAAGGCAGCTGTTCACACCGATCAGTCACTTAGCATTCACCAGGCTGGGAGCAGCCTCTGCAGTGGGTGGCGGTGCAGCAGGGCAGCTTCACCGAACACTGAAAGTTGAGTTTGGCTGAGCAGGCCGGTCGTGTGCCCTTCTAAGAATGCCTCTTCCAGGGGTTTCCCAACACCTACACAATTCCTTTTAAGATCCCAGGTGACCATGATGCACAGCAAGGATCTAGAACTGTTTTGGTGGTCTGAAGGGGCTTGTGGCTGGGTATTTGAGCCCTGATTCTATTACGTGGACTCCAAAGCTACTTATTTAATGTCTCTGGGCCTCAGTTTTGCACTTCTGTAAAATGGGAATTGTGTTATCTACCTCACAGTGACAGTTCCCACCCACACCTCTGTGAGTCTTGACACCCCCTTCCCCCACTCACTCCTGCCTCCTTCTGTGTGCTCTGAGGCTGTGGCTGTACCTTATCTGCTGATGGACACTGGAGTTCCTCCTACCTTCGGGCTGTGTGGATGACGCTACTGTGAACATGGATGCACAAAATATGTTGTGTACCCCAAGTCTTCGGGGTACAAACCTGGATGTGGAATTGCTGCATCAAATGGTGACTCTAGCCTTACCAATCCGAGGACCTGTCACTCATCTCGACGTCTGCTGTTCCACTTCACATTTCTACAGCGTGAGGTTCCTGCTTCTCCATATCCATGGCAACGTTTTCAATTTTCTGCCATTTCGATAACTGCCATCCAAGTGGGTCTGAAGTGGCCGTGTATAGACATAAAAATATACACATGCACATAAACAGGGCCCTCTTTTCCAGCTTCAGGGATCTGCATTTACCAGTGATTCTGCTCAAAGATTGCCTCCTCCTCCTCCCTGCTGGGGTCACCCTCATCCTTAAGGTGTTAGCTTGAGTCTCACAGAGTCTGCACTCTGCCTTTGGAGCCCCAGAGTAAGTTGGCCCCTTTATATCTCTTGTACACCACTTGCTTCAATTCCTCTTCATAACTTGACTTAACTTATAATAATCTGGCTAGTGTACCCGCCACGCAAACCCAGACCTAAGCTCAAGGATTGCTACATAATGGGAGCTCAATAAACTGTCTCTTGGGTACACTTGCTTTTGGAAAGCAGGCTGAATCGGATGCAGAACATGTCAGGGTGTTGTTGTCAGCAAAGGAATGGACTAAAAGCCAGGAAAGATAGAGGGCAAGGCAGGACTGGGACCGTGTGCTTGTGTTCTGAGCTGATTAGAAGGAAACAGTGCCCCAGGGTCTCTCCAGCTAACAGAGGGCAGTGTGTGTGGGGCAGCCATCAGGCTCCCCAGCATGGACCATCCTGCCTTAGGCTGGTCTGTACCCTCTCACTCCCTGTCTCCTTCACCTGTAAGGCAGAGACCAGAGTGTTGCCCCCCCCCATGAACCCCCGCATCAAGTATCAAAGGAGTGACTGCGGAAAGTGCTCAGAGCCTGGCCTGAAGCACGGTGAGCTCTCAGCTGATCTGAGCGGTCATTACTTATTAGAGACAAGTCATCAAATAGCCAGAGGCGTCTGCCAATTGCTCCCTTTGTCCAACATTTGCCTCTTGGAGGAGCTGTTCTTCTCTCCCTCAGATGGGGTCTAGAATGAGCAGTTCTTAGGTGTTTTGTTCAGTTTTGCTTTGTTTTTCATCTCTCTAGGATCCTTTTCAATCGCACAAGGAGTTACTACAACCTCATTGCCAATATTGCACCAAACAGGAGAACAGGACAGATGAGGGCTCTGCCTCCTACCTCCAAAGCTCTTGAAGTCTTGGTGCTCCCCCTTCTTGTCGCAAGCAGCTAGAGCTGAGGCTTGGGGCTCCAGCAGAGTCAATGAGCTTTTCTGCTTCCACGTTCTGAATTTTGGTAGATTTAGACATAGGTCTTAGAGATCAACTGGATCTAGGCTCCTCTCAGCCATTGTCTGAGACTCAAGGGTCTATGATCTGGAAGGAGCAAATGCCTGGTTGATGGTTACACTAGTGGCATCCTGGGTCAAAAATCGATATGGTTTTGTGGCACATCTATTTCATTTTATCTGGGATGGGAGAATCAGGTAATAATAAAACCCAATAGGAATAAAGCAGTAATTTAAAAATAAAGGCCTTATTCAAAGAATTCCCTTATTCAAAGAATCACTTTACAGTATACCCACAAAGCTGTGCCACCATCACCAAAGTCAGTTATAAAGCATCCTGGTTACCTCTTACCCCAAACCCATCACCAGTTACTCCTTCATCCCCTCCCCCACAGGACTGACCTCATGCAACACTCTCTGCTCTTTAGCCCTCAGATGGAAAACTGAATGAATGAACGAATCAGAATGATTCAGAATGTAATTGAATCAGAATTTAACCCTTCCTTTCCCAAGGAAAGGTTCCTGCACAATAAGGCCCATGTTAGCTGTCTAACATACTGCCTTAAAATGTGTCAATGTAAAAAGCACATCTTCTTTCTCATAGTTTGGGGTGTGGGGCAGAAATCCTGGAGCAGCTTAGCTTGGGGCTCTGTCTCAGGACCTTGCATGAGGCTGTGTGGGTCAGGGCTGCAGTGTTGTCTGTGGGCTTGCCTGGGGGAGGCTCTACTTCCAAACCCATTCTGTGTCTTAGCAGGGTCCAGCTGCTGTGAACTGTGAAGCTGGGAGCCCCACTCCATACTGGTTGGAGGAGCCCTCTCTGTTCCTTGATGCAGAGGCTCCTCTAGTGTGGCAGCTTATTTCATCATAACTGGCTCATGAGAGACATACGCTTACAAATCTTTTGTCACATAACCACAGAACTGACATTCCTTCACATTTCTATGCTCTATTGGTCAGAAATAAATCACTGAAGCGGACAGAAGGCCGTGAGTACGTGGTAAACACTTGGGTCATGACCAAATGGTTGCTTCCATCTCAGGACGTCCTACAGAATTTAGGCATCAGAAATCCAGACCACTTCAATCGAGAATAGGGAGTATGTCAACTGTGGCTGTTCAGAGAAACGTTGGGAGACTCACAGGAGGGAGAGAGCCATCAAGCTTCCAGGCCTGAAACCCAGACAGAGCTCAAGGCAAGCAGTTCTGGCTCTCACGGGCATTCCATCATCTTTGGGCCTCGCCTCCATTTTCTGCATAGCTTGGTGGTATGTGATATTTGCTAAAAGCCCAAATTGAGCTTTGACCTAAAAAAAAAAAAAAAGACAGAGTTGGGCCAGCTGTTTGTTCTCGCGGCAGGAGGATGGGGTTTTGTGCTTAGACAAATACAGGTTACAGGAAGGCTCCTGAGAACCAACAACCAGCACTGCTGACTGAGCCCACACTGCGCTCTGAACTGAACTGTGCTCTATGCACGGACAGACATGCTGTGCAGATGGCCCTTATACTTTTGGGGATTTCCCACTGGACAAAATGACGCTGTAGTCTCCAGTAAGAGCCTCATCCAGAAGCATGGATTGGAGTGTATTCCACCGCCCAACCGATGTTTCTCACGGAATCTTGGAATTAATTGATCAGCACCCAAGGTCTAGAATCTTAGCTTATTGGCAAGGAGATTCACATTGAGTTTTTCCATCTAGATTTTGTCTCCTAACTACCTGACAGTGGAAAAATTAATAATGGAAACACAAAGGCCAAAGACGACATGGAAAACGGCTTTCGGTCCCATGGGCTCACAGCCGAGGTTAAATTATAACAGCAAAGGACATAATAGCGAAGCTTTTATTACCGCTCTTCCCGTGATTTCCGGGCAGACGGCTGTTTGTTTTTGCTTTTAACCTCTCAAGTAAGGGATGAGTTGTCAGGTTCATAAAAGCCACATGCATTCAGGCACTCCTTCAGCTGGGGCAGAGGATAGATCTTGCTTCCAGAACTGAAGAAATGTGGATTGAGCCCAAGATCAGTCAGGCACTTAACTTTTGTTGAGATGTAACATTGTGTTCCTATTAAATATGTATCTTGGCACTGAAGTTACCATAATTCCTCCAGAGAAGAGCTACATAGACTTCCTACATGCCCATTCCGGCCTGGGACCAGTCACAACCACCTTGGGGACAGACTCAGTCTGGTGAGTTGGGCAGTTTTCTATGAGTAGCCCTGTGGTGCCGAGTGTGTGGGGCCAGCTTCCTACAGCGTGGCTTCGAGCTTCCTCTGTGTGAGATGTAAAAGTGAGCTGCTTCCTCCCTTGGTAACTGCAAGGTATAGAGTAAAGACACAGCTTCCTGGATATTTCCCAGAAGCAAGCAGTCGTGTCGTGGTCAGGAACGCCAGTCTTGGTTTAGAAAGACATGGGCTTGACTGTTAGCAAAGGTGCTCCAGCTTCACACTGCGGGACCTAGCTCACGCTGTCTATCTTTGTTTTATCATCTATAAGAGAGCACTGGAAATAGTACAAACCACATGCGCTTGCTTAATATGCTCAAGATAACCCAGGTAAAATACTTAACCCCGGTGGGCACATTATTTTAACAGCATTGGAGGTAGCTGTAATAATTTCAGGAGTCATCGTCGTTGGGTCTTTGTGTGTCCATTTTCTACCATGGACTGGTAGCATCTCTTATGCCTCCAAACATAGAGCAAATCATCGCAATAACCGTCTCTGCCATCACCACCCCCCACAGCAACAGCAGCAACAGTGGTATGGGGCTTCTTGGCGTGGAAACGGGTATGAGTTAGGCTTGCATGTAGGATTTACCAGTCATCCTCTCAGGCATCCTGGCCCTCAGCTATAAAATGAGGAAGGTAACACTCGTGATGAACGTTAGAGGCAGTAAGCTCTTTAAGCCCCATTCTAGGTTGGCTATAAAACACCCCCACCTGGCCCCCATCTCTAGATCTCTACAAGATAAATCTCACTATTCCCATTGTCAGATTTATCTTTATTCACATTGGCCTGAGTCTGTCTGTAAGAGCAAGTGTTATGTTTTTAATTACTGTGCCTAAGGGATCTATAGAACAAGGGCATAACTTCCTGGAGTGCTAGGAGGGACTGTTCAAATGAGGCACAGAAAGACAGAATCCTGTAATCTCACTTGCCCAAGGGCAGATGTCCTCCTGGAATGTTGGGTGGAGAATGCCAAAATCCCTTTTAGTAGACCCAAATGCACACACAGGAGATAACCCAGACAGGAAGTACATCAGGATAGATGATTGTCACTGATTGGATCTGGTGGGACGTACGAAGCCTTATGAGTTCTGCCTTTTAAAGCACCTGTGCCATTCTGTGGGAGCTCTGGAGGTAACAGTTTCACTCCATGGGTACCTCAGAATGGACCTGGTCAGAGTCCATCTTCCTGGCCAGTATTTAATTAGTTAAATTAAAGCTTGCTTACTTCAAATTTGGCTCAATTGTGATGGTCTTATTCTCAACCAGATTTGGGATTTACACGACCTCATTGCTGTTAAGTCTGCCTAATTTCCTTCAAACTGAGGTTTATGGAGCCATAATATGGGCCCACTGTTGGGAGAGGTGCTTTCCCTAGAACACTTATAAGGAGCCAATGAAGAAACAGAGAACACCCTCACTCCCGGGGGTGTAGGCGGACAGGTGAGCCAGAGTGCAGATGTGCTCACTTACGTGGTTGAGCCTTTGCATGAAAGATCTTCAAATAAAAGACTTGTTTATTGTTGGGAAGCAATGGTGCTTAAAGCTTCCAGAAGTTAGGCCAAAGTTTCCAGAAAGTTCTTGCTGCCTTTTCCCAGTTCTGGAAAGCTCCTAACTATAGAAGACTGCATCTCCTCCTCAAGTTACTGATTCTTCCTGTTGCCGCATCTTCCCTGGATGGATGCCATTTCCCATGAGTCCTTACTAGGAGGAAAAACAAGGGGGGAGAGTTTTGACAGTGGTTGACCTTTGCCCCTGTTTGTGTCTTGCAGCCTACTTCTGCTTCCTCCTGACTACCCTGGGTGTGACAGCTGGGCACTCATCGCCTGTGGAGTCACGGGTACTACAAGGCCAAGCTGGCCCTCAGGATATTTCCAGGTGGGGTTGGAGGGCTCCTGGGGATCAGCTAGCAATGTGGGAGGAGAGAGAGGCAAGATGGGCTGCTCCTTCTTATCCCTTGTTCTAGACCCACTGCTCAGCCACACGGTGTCGCCCTCAGGCCGAGCTTCAATCTCCTACAACTGCAGGTACCATAAAACGCATCTTGGGAATTCTGTGCCTAAAATTTTCTGAACTGCCCAGGAGGGAAGGAGACTTCTCCATTGTAAATCTAGGCTGTGAGGAAGCCTTGGTGCCTCAACATTAGTCCTGTGTGTATTTTGGCTTGGACTTCACAGTACCCTGTGAGCTAGTTATTACATGGACCCCATTTTACAGTCAAGGAAACTGATGTTTCTTTGTTTTGAGACAAAGTCTCAAGTAGCCCAGGCTAGACCCCAAGTTTATTATGTAGTCAAGGATGATTTTGAATTCATGATCCTTCTGCCTCTACCTCTCAAGTGCAGGATTAGAGGCATGTACAGCCACAGGCAGTTTATGTGGTGCTGGAGCTGGAACTCAGAGTCTCATGTGTGCTAGGCAGATACTTTGCAAAATATGTCACATCCTCACCCCCTGAACTGACACTTACTAAGATTAAAGGACTGCTTACTCTATAAAGTGTGTGGCATCCGGGATGGGCAAAGTCTGGTCCTCTTGCTCCAAAGCCATCACTCTTCCAAAACCTCGTCACTCACTTGTCCTGCAAAGTCACAGTGGGAAGTCTGTTGGATCTGGAGTCTGGGATTTAACTCTGACAGATGCTAGCTGTGAATCACACATCCTCTCTAGTTTATTCATCTGCAAAAATAAGACTGTGTTCACTGCCAGAGCTGTTACATAATCGCTGCAGGCGGCTATAGGAAATGAAGATTCTAATCCCTCTGCTCTGGAACTGGGCTGTACCCTTCAGGGTGACTCCAGACCTAGACCTGCCCTTCACCTTGGGTGCTTTCTGAGCTGCTGGGATTTTGGGTTGGCCATAGATTTCTGTTTTTCTAGTTCTTCATCGGGTGCAGGCAGCCTGGGTGGGAACAACTTGTTTTCAAAGTTTCTACCTGTGTTTGCGTACAGATGACTCCAGGCCTAGTATACTTTCACTCCTCCAGAAGGAGTGATGATTTAAAGACCAGGGAAACAAGCAGCCCAGGGCCTCAGACATATACCTGCTGCGGCCGCCTCTGAAATGGTCTTCCTATCCTTCCAAAATGCTCACCCAAGTGTTTCTCTAACTGTCCTCATGACTAAGAAGTCACTCTCCCAATTAGGCCTCTCTATAGTTGGATTGTTCATAAGGCAAACAGGGTCACATACATCAGCTCAGTCAGGGAAACAGCTGGTGAGACGGGTATACGCTTGGAACTCAAGCACAGCCAGGGCTTAGTACGAAGGTTGTCAGAATACACCGTTGAGTGCAGAGGAGCAGCCAATAGCTTCTTGGCTCCTTTTCCTTTGCTTGCTCTTTGCAGTGTGAACTCTGTGTTTTTTACTTTGAGCTCAACCCTCATCTTATTGCTGTGTTGTGTTTTGTTTATCATGGATTAGAAACTCATTGACTGAGGTCTGAGACGCCACTCAGGACTTATGAGTTTCATTTATTTTGTACAAGAGTTTATTGTACTTAGCTTCCAATTACATGTCCATGTAGTTATAAAACACCCCGATTATTGGGATTTTTTCCAAGATAAATATCTTGTAGTTGAGAGCCTAAACTCATTATGTTGTTTGTTTATAACTCAACATTTGGAAACTCGTGTTTCTACAACAAAATATTACAGAGCAGAGAATGTGACTTTAAAGAAAGCACTTGATAGAGGAGGGTCCCAGGCCTTAGAACAGATTTTGGCTTTGCATTTGCTAGCTAAGGGCCTTCATAGAGCTCTTCAGTTCCTTGTCTACAAAGAGAGCATAGTCCTACTGACTAGTAAGGTGACAAGTGACACTGCTACCCAGCTTGGTGTGGTAGCACAACCTGTCGACCTGGAACTCGGGAGGCTGAGGCAGGAGGATTTCAAGTTCAAGGCCAGTCTGGACTACATTTTTAAAAAGTGCTTATTGTAGCATCCAGTACATACGGTTATTCATCTTCTCTTTTATGCGACTTGGCATGTTATCTCTTATTTCTTTATTCTAGCCCTCTCACACAGAAAACGGTAATTATTAAATAAATGAAAGGTGAACGGCTTCTGAAAGTACCTTCAGAGATCAGACTGAAGTATGCATCCTTTTTCAAGTACCACATTGGAGCTTTTTTTTTTTTTAATTCCCTTACCGTATTTATTAAGCATCTAGCATGTGCCAGTCATTTACCCAGGCACTGTGCTTACAACAATGAGCAGTGGTCACAATCCTGCCTCGCAGGGCCTATTCCATCTAGTGAAATATTAGAATTACAACTTCCCGGTGGAAATTATCATTGGTTTAAAACGTGGTGGATCCTGGCACACCAGTTGAAAAGCACCGCCAGAGCAGCTCCCACTTCCTTTGTCTTTGAGGAAACTGTTCACCAATGTTGGCAATACGGATAGGCTCTGAGCCTTCACAAACTATGGATGATTGGGCCTTTTCTGACCTTACCCTCTCTGACTAGCAAGCTTAGGTAGGCTGGTTAGTGTCTAGTAAGCATAGGCCAATGCAATTGGACCTCTCCTTTACGCACCACCCTACTTTCTCCATAAAAACCCACTTCCCTACACAATAAACTGGATTTGCACCATGGAGACATTTCCCCAGGGTGTGAGTTTCTTAGGTTAGTGACTCTGTGCCACTTACCTCCTCGGGAACCCCTGTACCCACAAAACACACGCACATCCATTTATTTGTGTGTGTGTGTGTGTGTGTGTGTACGCCAAAGTGCATCTGCGGAGGTCAGAGGACAACTTACAGGAATCTGTTCTCTCCCTCAATCCTATGGGTCCCAGGGATCAAGCTTAAGTCATCAGACTTGGTGGTAAATGTCTTTACCCACTGAGCCATCTCACCGGCCCCCAACTGTACTTCTTAAAAAAAATAGTGCTTTCCTCCAAATTTACAATGTATTTATGACTACTTCAGGTTTACTTTCTTGAGTGGGGTGTGTGTGTGTGTGTGTGTGTGTGTGTGTGTGTGTGTGTGTGTGTGTACATGCGGGTGGCCGACAGAGGTCAAAATGTTGGAGTCTTCTTCAATTGCTCATCTGCTTCTTTTCCACTAAACCTGGCTCGTGGATTTGTCTAGGACAGCTAGCTTGCCATCACGCCCAAAGGATCTTCTTGTCTCTGAGTTCTCAGCATTTGGATTCCAAGGTCGCGCCGTCTGCACAGCTTTTCTGTGGCTGCTGGGATCTGAACTCAGGTCTTCATGCTTACACAGGAAATGCTTTACAGCTGATGCCACACATCCAGGCCTCAGGTCAACAGTGCAAAATATAACATAGCATTCCAGTTTCTCCCTTATTCTTGTTCCTTATGACACTGATGCCATTCATTTTACTTCTTCATAACCTATAGTCACCACGTACATTGTTGTTGTTAGTTCTGTTCTAAGAAGTAGGAGCTGGTCTTTAGTGTAGCAGTGTATTGCAATCTTTTACCCTCTATTTAGGGAAGGTGAAAGGAAAGATAGAAATCTTCACCGCTTTTAAAAGCGGCCTTGATACAGAAAGAGAGAAAGGTAGAAATCTTCACAGCCTCTTTTTAGGATGCCCTAAGCTCGAATCTGTCCAACATTTGTTCTTTTAGGAATTATTACACTAATGACGACAACCTAACCAACGAACCACCAACCAATGCCTACTGGGACTCTCGGGACTTCAGATCTTTTATGTCCTAAACCCAAAGTTCCCACAAACTCATGTGGCACACAATCCCAAAGACAAGCTACAGATGACAGAATGACTGCACCCAACCAAATTATATCCATCTGCATCAAGCATTCCAAATCCAACTCATAAACATCTACCACGCCTGGAACACAAACTAAATCCAAACGCAATTTGGCATTTTTAAAGAAACCAAAAAAGCAGAAACTTCTTCCAAGTGTTCCCTACAATTTAGTTTCACTTACTCTCTCTCATCTGATTTTTCTGATCTATCTAGTTTTCCTTCTGTTTGAAAAATCTTCCTTCATCGAGTTTTATAAGGCAGGCAACCGTTCTCTCAATCTACTTTACCTTTGAAGAATAATTTCACTGAGCACAGAATCCTAGGCTGGCGGGTTATTATTTCCTTTCTACACTTTAATGCTTTCTTCTCTTGTCATTTGCACAGTTTCTGAAGAGCAATCTGGCGTTATTTTTCATCATTCCTGTGAAATAAGCCAAATATTCCCTTCATTGTCTCTTCTTCCAAGGTTTTTCTTTTTCCTTTGTCTTTCTGTAGTTTAAATACTCCTAAGTGTAGAGTCTTGGCTGTGCGTCCTGTGTGTTCCCTGAGCTTCTGAACCACTGTTACAGTGTTGCTAGTTCAAACATCTCATTAGTTCCTTTCTTCTTCTCCTGGCACCCTCACTAAGCAGGTTCCACCTTTGCAGATGTCCCACAGCCTAGACTCTGGGGCCTTTTTCTCTTTCTTTTCAGGTTAAAGAGTTCCTATTAGCACAGTTTTGAACTCATGGATGCCCTCAGCCACATGGGGCCACCAGACTGATGAGCCTACCCAAGGGTGTTCATGTGCCAGGTTTGCTTTTGACTTCCAGTACTTCCGTTTTGTTCTTCAAGTTCTCCCTCTCTGTTTGAGTGCCTGTCTGTTCTTATATGGTGTCCATTTTTTTTCTTACAGCTGTAGTATAGTAATCATACACGTTTCAAATTCCCAATGTGGTCTTTCCAGCATTTCTATTGTCTGGAGGCTTGGTTCTGATGCTGGCTTTATATTTTTAGGCTGTATCTTTGCCTTTTATAATGCACTGTAATTTTTTTAAAGCTGGACTTTGTTTAGTAGGTAAAAGGCCCTGAGGTGGACAGGGTTTGGGGTTAAGTTATGTACTTATTGGCTTGGACTGGATTTACTATTTGCGGTAGTTGGAATGTCAATAGGTTAAAATATCTTCAGACGTCCTTGATTTTGTTTTCCTTGTGACTTCTTGAGTGTGATGTGTAGACCTAGTTCTCTCTGCAGTTCCTCTAAGTATACATGTTGGGGTCCTACTGTGTCGGTAGCTGGGGTAGGGAGGGCTCATTCTGTTAGTGACAAGTTTTGGTTTGAGATCTGGACTGTTCCTCAGAGACACTTATCTTCAACCTAGGGCGCTATTGGGAAGTGGTAGAACCTCTAGGGGGCAGATCCCAATGGAAGGAGGGTAAGTCTCTGGATGAGGTGCTTATGGGTGTATCAAGACTCTGGTGTGTCTTCTCTCTACTTCTGCTTCCTGACTGCCAAGCAGTGAGTAGCCTCCGTCACCAGGGTGCCATCGGCCCAAAGCAGCAGAGCCAACCGTAGACTGCATCTCTGAAGCACGAAATCAAAATGCCTTTCCCCTTATTAATTTGATTATCTCAGATAGCTTGTCATGATGGAATGCTGAGAGACAGAAGGCAGCCCATGACTAGGTCTTAATTGCTCTGTGTGCCTCAACTGAGTATTTCCTTCCTCCTTCCCTCTCTCCCTCCCTCCCTTCCTTCCTTCCTCTCCTTCTCTTTTTCTTTCTTTTTTCTGTCTTTCCTCCTCCTTCGCCTCCTCCTCCTCCTCCTCCTCCTCTTCCTCCTTCTTCTCCTGCTGTTGTCCTAAAACTCACTCTGTAAACCAGGCTGGCCTCAAACTCAGAGAATCACCCACTTCTGCCTCCTGATTGTTGGGATTAAAGGCTGTGCCACCACACTTGGCAGGTATTTTCCTTTGCCAGGCTGGTTAGGCTTTTAAAACTCCCGTTGGTTAGGATCCTATAAAGCAGTTTCTTTAGGGGATAGGCCTTATTACAGGGAATGAAGGTCCCTGGCTGGATTTTAAAATGGCTAATTTCATCTTCTCTTGAGGAGTCTCAAGAACATTTTCCTGAGATTTTCATAATGAGATTGACAAGATACTGCAGGTAAAATTCATGGATCTGCTGTGTTCCCTAGGACTGGACACCTTTGTGGATTTAGCTTTCATTGTCTGCCCTAAATGCTACCATTCATCACTTACAATATAAATTGCTTTTTCTCTTGGCTCCAACTGTGGGCCTCTGTCCCTGGGTTATGAGTCTATACATTGTGTCTGTCTTGCTAGTTTATAGGGCTTGTGGCATGACCTTAAGGCTCTGATAGGTGTCAGAATTCTAGTCTCAGTTTGTTCAGCTTTTATGTACTGTGAAGATGGAAGATGACTTCTAAACATGCTGAACCAGAATGCAGAAATTATAGTGTGATTTGGGAGTAGACCAAGCTTTACATATAAATGCACCAAGGGAATCACACAATCATGGGTTATGAACGTTGGCATGAATGTAATAATTACAATAATAACCACATGACAAAAACAATTACTTAGTGCTCACTATGTATAAACTCTTCATTAAATACTTTATATTCTCACTGGACCACGCACTCCAGGATAGATACTGCTGTGCTCCTTACTTGACAGATGGAAAAGCAAAAGATGTCATGCAGCCAGTTCACATCAAATCTATTTCAGTGACAGAGAGGGTTCCAAGGCAGGCAACTTGTCAACCTTTTACCGCTATGCCCTAATGCCTCTCCCACCCCGCGAAGGGTGCCGGTTCTCAGGACATATGGCACAGTGGGAGAGAGCACTAAGAAGTGTGCAAACAAACGAATAGACGAATGCACCCAGATGGGGAAGAACGTGAAGAGGTTAAGGACAGCAATACGACATATCAGGGAGGTGGCTTTTTTAGAGAATACGTGGCAGAGGACACCCTAAGACACATAAAGTAGGGGAGGCGCATTTGTGGAACTGGGGTGTAGCTCTGCTGGTAGAGTCCTTGCCCAACAAGCACGAGGCACATGGTTTGATATCTAATGCCAGATAAACCAAGCATTTTAGCAAACACCTGTCCTCCCAGCCCTTGGGAGACGGAGGCCAGAGAAGCAGGAATTCAAGGTCATCTTCACAAGCTCAGTGAGTTTGGGTTCTGGGCTGCAGGTGAGTCTATCTAAAAAAAGAAAGATAAAATAAATAAAAAAGATCTGGGTGGTGGTGGCACACGCCTTTAATCCCAGCACTGGGGACGCAGAGGCAGGTGGATCTCTGTGAGTTTGAGGCCAGCCTGGTCTACAGAGTGAGTTCCAGGACAGCCAGAGTTACAACAGAGAAACCCTATCTCGGGAAATCAATCAATCAATCAATCAATCAATCAATCAATAACATTCTAGTAGCCAAAAGGAAGAGCTAAAGTTGAGTCCGGTATGGCCAGCCCACGTATGGGGGAAGATGGTCATAAATGGAGACGGAGAGGGGCTCAGGGTCCACACTGATGTAATGCTTTGTCAGGAAGTTTGGATATTATTCCAAATGCCCTGGGAGAGATCCCAGGGGAGGGGCAAGGCTTGTGAATTTCATCCGCAGAGTGAGACCCAGACCACAGTCCTAGGATCCTGGAGATTTTGAGCTACCTTCAGGACCACAAACTGTCCCCTAAAATTAGATTTCTGTGGGGGGTGTATGTATCAAAGATGGAAGCAGGATCCTCAACACAACTTGTATTGGTACAGGAGCACAGGATGGCAGTTGGACAGACAAACATCAGAACACTGAGCCTTCCTTCACTGACTCTCAGTCTGATTCTATCTCAAGACTTGCCACCTTCCCTAGCCACAAGATAAGCTCCACAAGGATAACTTTCATTAGCAGGACAGAAACAGTTTGTGGTCCTCCTTTCCTGATGAGTGGGTGTCGTTTTCCCCTCTAGGTAACCAGACAGTGGCAGGTGGTCCTTACTTAGACTCCTGAGACGCTTTCCCTCCTCCACTGTGTCTTGCCTTCCTGGGAACTCTGGGGACAGGTGTCCTTGAATGGGTCCTTTATCCTCTGTCCAGGATGGTGGTGATTAATCAAAGCATCCTGACACTTTCCAGCTCTATCCGTCACAGCAGGAGACTGACTGATGAAGTGGGAGTGGAGGATGGGAGGGGTGAGGGGTAGGGGTGGGGGTGGGGGGAGTGGGGGGAGTGGGAGACCCCTGAAGCTGCTGTGGAGATGTGATATTTTCCTTCTGTTTTTACCTATGGAAATTAACAACCCATCCTACTGATACAAAGCTTCCCTTTAAAGTAGAGAATGAAAGGATTCCTCCCGCCCAAGATACCTCTCTTCCTTCATTGTTGAAATCTAGGTCAGTGAAAAAGGGTGAGATAAAGTTTCCCAACAAAATGTGCCACAAGAGACTGAAAATGTGACAAGCTAAAGCAAACCTGAGACAAGGGAGTGATGTCACACCACCCTGGAGGCCAGGCAGTCCTCTCCAAATAGAGTGAAGACTCTTTTCCTCTCCTTAAAAAAAAAAAATAAGAATTTGTTATGAATTTTGGTTGTTCGCATGCCTCCTCCCAACTCCTCCCAGATCTACCCCCTTCCCTACCCACCCAACTCTGTGTACTCATCCCCCAATCATCAAGTCCAATGAGTAAATTGGATGCATATACTCATGGGTGTGTGGCCAACCACTGGAGCGTGATCAACCTGCCAGAGACCACATCCTTAAAGAGAACTGACTTTCTCTTTTCTAACAGTTCTCAGTTACCAATAGCTCCTCAGTTGGGAGTTCACGCCCATGTCCCCTCCCTTTGTGTTCCTCACCATCTACTGCAAAATAAGCTTCTATAATGAGGGTTGAGAGATGTACTTATGTATAGGTAAGTTCCAGTAGGTTTAATACTATTTATCAGAATAACAGTGATAGGTTCTCTTCTAGGGTCTATTCCCTGTCTAACTACAGGTTCTTTGCCCTAATCATAGTGCTAAATATGGGTTTCATCTTGGGAAGTGGGCCAATCCAACCAGAAAGTGGCTAGTTACACCACAACGTTCACACCACTGCTGTACCGATGTGCACGTCTTGCTAGACCAGTCATTTTTGTACCTCTTAGGGCTCACAGCTGTGTAAGACTGATGATTACTTTTCAGCCCAATATCTTCAGTAGTGTTTTCTAGCTGTAGGGATGAATCTTCTAGGTCAGTATCAGTTTGCTTTCTCCATGTTTTATGACTCATATATGATTTATTTAGCAATAAGAATTTTATTTTCAAGCTCTGAAGGGTAACCAAGGGCATTGGCAATAGCCTCCTGTAATCTTTTGGAGTCTGTGAGACCTCATTGGTCAGAGAGATAACCTATTCCTGGCACTGGAATTTTTATTTATTAGCCTGTGATGGCTAGTAAGGATATTTGTCATGAAGTTTTAGGGTAATTCCAATTAATTTTTTGTATATATGTATGTATATATTTTAGGAAGCGTCTACAGTAGCAGATTTCCGTATGACTTTTTGAAAGGTCTCTAGTGTTAGTTATATCTTCTTCCTGCTGTGTTCCACCTCCCACCTCATTTAACTCTTCCCATTCCATTATTCCCCTATACCCTGTTAAGCCATAGTGTCTACTGTTCCTTCCTTGAAAGCCCCCTTATCAATTTTCTGTCCTTTATGAGCATTCCAAATGAAACAAATATGTCTAGAGAGTCAAAGCTAACACCAGAAATGAGGGAAAACATACGACATTTGTTTCTGGGTCTGAGTTACCTCACTCAGAATGATGGTTTCCAGTTCCACCCATTTACTTACAAATTTCATTTTTCCTAACAGCCAAATAATATTGTGTGAATGTACTACATTTTCATTATCCATTCATCAGTTGGTGGACATCTATGCTGTTTCCAATTTCTGGCTATTATGTATATGAACATGTATGAGCAATGAACATGTATGAACAAGTGTCTCTGTAGTAGGATGTGAAGTGCTTTGTGTTTATGCTCAAGAATGATACAGCTGTATTACGTGGTAGATTTATTTCTAGCTTTTAAATGACATTCCACTCTGATTTCTACAGTAGCTACACCAGTTTTAACCCCCACCATCTTTCCCCAAATCCTCTTTCCTCTTTCCCCAAATCCATGTCAGCATTCAAGTCTTTTTTTCTTTTTTCCTAGCCATTCTGACTGGGGTAAGATGAAAACTCAAAGTAGTTTTAATTTACACTTTCTTGATAGCTAAGGATGTTGAACATTAAAAAAAAATTCAACCATTTCTTAGCTGTTTATATTTCACCCTTTTGAGAACTCTTAAGTTTAGTTCCAAGCTATTTTTTAATCGAGTTGTTTGTCTTCTTGATGTTTAGGTTTTTTAGTTCTTTGTATGTTCTAGACACTAACCATCTGCCAGATGAACAGCTGGTAAAGATTTCCTGTTCTCTGGGCCGCAGCTTCACTTGATGACAGTGCCCTTGGTTGCACAGAAGCTTTTGGTTTCACGAGGTCTCATGTGTTATCGTTTTTAATGCCTGCATTACTGGGTACTGTTCAGAAACTCCCTTTCTGTGCCAATAAGCTCAAGCATATTCCCTACTTCTGTCTCAGACTCAGGGCATCAAATCTTATGCTGACATCCTTGATGGTAAGGTTCCTTGATCCATTTACAGTTGATTTTTATGCAGGATGAGAAACAAAGATCTAATTTTGTTCCCCTACGTGTAGCTATTCAGGCTGACCAGCACCATTTGCTGAATATGCTGTCTTTTCTCCAATGTCTATTGTTTGTGGCCTTTTTGTAAAAATCAGGTGGCTATAGCAGTGTGGGTCCTCAATTCGATTCCATTAATGAGTGTATCTGTTTTTATGCCACTCCCATGCTCTTTATTACTGTAGCTCTGTAGCATGACTTGACATCTGGGATGGGGAGAACCCTAGTAGTATTTTTGTTGTTCAGGACTGTTTTTAGCTCTCCTGGGTCTTTTGTATTCCCACATGACTCTGACGATTGCTTTTTTCAAGTTCTGTGAAGGATTGCATCAGAATTTTGATGGTGATTGCATTGAATCTGAAGATTATTTTTGACTATTTTAACAATGTTGACTCTACCAATCCATGATCAGGGGATCTTTCCATCTTCTGGTGTCTTTGATTTTTTTTTTCAGCATCTTAAAATTTTCATCAAATAAATCTTTTACTTTGCTGATTCGATTTATTTCAACATTTTGAGGCTATTTTGAATGGTATTGGTTCTTTGATTTCTTTTTTGAGATCTTCTCATTTGTATATTTGTGTGTTGCCTTTGTGTCCTGCTTCATTGCTGAATGTGTTTATCAGCAACAGGAGGTAAAGTGGAGTCTTTAATGTTTAGAATCATATCATCTTCAAATAGAATATTTTGACTTCTTTCTTTCCTATTTGTATCCCTGATATCTTACACCTTTCTTATTGCTCTTTCTAAGACTTGAAGCACTATATTGAATAGGAAGGAGAAATGAATATACCTGTCTTGTTCTTGATTTTAGTGGAAATGTTTTCCATTTTTGTCTGTTTAGCAAGATGTTGGCTGTGGCCTCAGTATATTGCCTTTCTTATGTTGAGATAGGTCTCCTGTATCACTAGTTTCTCCAGGACTTTTATCATGAAGAGATGTTGGATTTATGACTTAAGAGGACTTTTGGACTTAAGAGGATTTTTAGGGGAATTACAGGTAGTTAACTTATATAACTTAACCCTATACTGTGTCCCTTACCAATCTCTTCTGCCAGAATCACAGACAACTACTGTTCAGGGTCCTGCGCTGTAAGGCTCAGCCCCTTTCTAACAACTGAAGGAATGAAGCCCAAATGATGTGTTCGTGTGTTTATGTTGGTTTCTTTTCCCGCCTAATTTCTCACAGTGTTTGTGGATGCCAAGGAAGACTGCTGCAATGCAGTCTTTGACAATTTCTTCCTGTACCTGCTTCCTGTCATTGGACCGAGCTACACGTTGTTACAGCAAGTCCCCATTCCCTTGTTGACCTAACACTCTTCTTTTGTTGCTTTTGAGGTTTCCCAGCCAGTTGATAAACCTGCATTTTGGAAGGTTTCTCCCCTAGTTGCCTTCATTTGCATTTTTCTAAATCAAATCTCATTGTGATCATATTTATTCATATTTCTAATCTCTGTAGATCTATCTACGTAATGTCCCTGTCACCAATGATGTGGGCTGCACCTCCCAATTTAAACTAGCTCAAAATGTTATTAGCCAAATGTGTAACCCTTGTTTCTGCCTTTAATGAAGACATTTGATGAAACTGGGCCTCACAGACACCGGGTATTTCCATTAGCTGCCTCATTCCCTTCCCCCGATTAGACACCATTCTCCTCTCTAGCTGTTTTCCACCCTCAGTCCCTGTTTCTCACAGTTCAGGCTTTTCAATTATCCTGCCCCAGTTCCTCCTATTGCCAACCACAAGTCCCCTCACAGGGGTGCTGTGTGTGTCCCTTAACTCTAAACATACAACACATGCAGTGTCACCAAATAAACAGTTCTAATCGATTGTAAAATTTACTGAACTCCACACGGCATGTGGACACTTCTAACCTTGCATTAGAAGATTATTCTAGAAGCTAGAAACTTTTGATTCTTTTTAAACCATGTTCCATTGAATCGTTCATTGTTTTTGAGTAAATCCACTAGTTAATTCCCTTTGAGGGCACATAAACCATCACGGGCTTCTGAAGAATGCAGGGGGCTGTATAAGAAATGGCCTTTGTCATGGGGACTTAGAATCTAACAGAGATGACTTGTACAGTAAGGAGAGTCTCTTGCAGTATGGGATTAAATTATTCACAGGCATCACGCTGTCTGTTCTGGCTGCAGAAATATGAATACAGACTGGGATAGTTGGAGAAAGCTCAATGCCATACAAGGGTTTTGAAAGGACCTTTTGAAAGGTAAAAAGAATTAATCTAAGAAGAGAAGGGAAGGTGAGGAAACACTTGGGCAGAGGTAGAGAGGAGTGGCCATCATGTGTTGTGTGGAGTGACAGCGTGGTTACAGCACTGTCAGACAGAAGAAGTAAATGGACAGGCTTCAGTATGCTTCAGATCCGATACTCAGCGTGACATTTGTGAACATGCATGTGTGTGCAAGTGCACACAAACTCTCACTGAACCAGGGACTCACCTATCAGCTACCCTGGCTGGCCAGTGCATCCCTGGGATCCTCTTGTCTCTACCTCCTCAGGGCTAGGTTACAGGCATGGGCCGCTGCACCTAGGTTTTTATGTGGGTGCTGCGATCCAAACTCAGTTCCGCATGCTTTCTCAGCAAGCACTAAATACCAGATTGTTTGGTGAGCCTTGAAAGGAGCACAGGATTTATCTAGACGGAAAAGGCTCACACATGGCTGAGAGAGGGTCCTCACTCGCTGCATGACAGTGTCATTACAGCTTGTCTCACTGAAGGAGTGAATGGACAAGAGAGCGTGCTGAAGACCCAACACTCCATGCGACATTTTTTTTTTTTTTTGGTTGGGCCTTGAACAGGAATGTGTCATTCATTATTTCATCATTTCTCTAACCTCTACCTGTCAATCTTCTGTCCAAGTTCTGTATTTCTACTGTGCACACTTCTCATCTCTACCACCGTCTAGTCCAAGCCACAGTCCTGGGATGTAGCTCTGTGGTAGAACACTCGCCTTGCAGGCATAAGGCTCTGGATTGGATCCCCTTCACTGATAACAAGAAGAGTCTTCTTAATGGGTCTTCTGGCCTCAGCACTCACCTGTCTCATGTTGCAACTAGGGAGAATTATTGAGATTTAAACCCTTTTCTGGCAAAAGAAGCTCAGAGTTTCAGTGGCTTAGCCTTGCACATAGGTTCAAGTCTAGCCTCCTGGTTGTGGTCTGGAACATTATGCATGTTCAAGCTTTTGCATAACGATTCTGTTTTCACTCCAATTCAGTGTACTTCAATTCAAACGTGATACTAACCCAGCATTCATGGTTCAGTCATTCATATGATGGCCCCCAGACAGCAGATGCAAGAACTTCAGAACCACAGTGGAGTCTGGTTCACTCATACTTCTGACTAGCCACTGACAAACTCAGAGTTTCCTACAGCCTCTGTTTTCAAATAATTCACTGGCTCAGAACTCAAGAAAGTGCTCTGATTTCTTACAAACTCAGGCAGCAATGGAATAATAGTCATACAAGACAAGTCTGGTAGAGTCCAGGGCTCAAAGCTGCCACACCCTGTCCTGGTGAGGTCAGGGAGCATCACCGTCGCTGCACCTCCATGTGGTCACCAGCCAGCAAGCTTCACCAAGCTTCAGTGTCCAGAGATTTTATCAGTATTTTGTTGTTTAGGCATAATTGATGAAATCATATGTCAGGTGAACAAATCAATCTACAGTCCCCTTCCCTTCCTGTGCTAACCTTCTGGTCATCTGGCCAGTCTTTCTGGTGATCTGGCCCCATCCTGAGGCTCTCTTGGGGCACATTTGACTCACTTCTTTAGCATGACAAAGACTTTCCTAGCAATTAAGCAATGCCAGGCTTCTCAAAGCTCTGAGCTAAGAACCAGGAACAAAGTCCACATTTCTTCTTTATCAGCATCTTTGTATCTCTACCTTGCCCCATCTTGCCTTAGCTCTGTGCTGCAGACACATGACCTTCCAGGTCCTTCTTTCTACTCAGATGGTTTCCCAGCTCTCTCTCACTCTCATCCCCACCCTCTATGGATTGGCTGAGTGAGAAAGGCTTGATATTCCTGTAGATCTCACGTGTCTGCCTCATGGCTCCAATCCCAGTCTGCATCATATTTGTATTTGCTACATTTGCTTTATTTTTGTTGTATCTTCCATATAATAGAGATTCGCTGAAGACAATCTTGATTGTCCCTATCTTGCCTGACAGCATAAAACCAACATAAATATTTGTCACACTGAAAGCAAAAGTAGGGAAGATCAGAACAATAGGGCCACCTGATTTTCAAAGGTGAAGATCTCCGATCGCTGCAAAGTCCAGCTTCTATGAGAACAGCGGCACGGGCAAGTTGTCACTTAATGAGCCAGAGCATGGCGGGTGTCTGGGGAGTGGTGACAGGAGGAGGGTGTCAGCAGAGGGCCCATGCTGATGAGAGGACTGGCGGCAGGTGCTGTTCGAAAGTCACAGTGGAATTCCAGACACGGATGAAAGCCCGGGACTTCACGGAAGGATGCCTTTGAAATTTTTCTCTTTCATTTTGAAATCATTTCTGTTTAAAACTTGAGTTGTGACACGCCGAGAAATGTGGAACTCTCATGAAGAACGTGTGTGTCCCTTGCCCCCACACCGCCTCGTCGTGCTCCCGTCCATGCTTGTGTGCACCTGGGTGCATCTGTATTTTTTTTTTTTGAAATCTTTAGAGAATGTTAAAAACAGCATGCTCTTTCATTCCTCAGAATGTCAGAGTGGTAACAGAGTGGTCAGAGTTTCCTGGTAACAAGACAACTTAACACAGACATGGCACTTACTAAGTCCAGCTACTTAATGATGGCTCTACTCAAGAGTCCTAGTCCATAACCAATTAAGGATTACATGTTACAGTGAGTGGTGGTGTCTTTTTCTTTTTTTGGACACTTTAGTCTGGAACAGTTTCTCAGTCTTTTCTTTGATCATACGATACTGACATCTTTGAAATGGACTAGCCAAGGTCCTCGTAGAATTGCTCAGTTAGGGTTTGCTCATATTTCTTATTATTGGACTCAGAATGTGCATCTGGGGGCAGGAATTCTACTCTGGAGATCTCATGCTCTCCTCAGCGTTAAGAGGTGAATGACTCCATGTTGTCATGTTTTGGTGACATGAACTTTGATCGCTTGGTAAAAGTGGCTTCTCCAAGTCTCTCTGATGAAGATGACTATTTTTCCTTTTGTGACAAATGGGCGAGTTATGCAAAGCCTCTATGAGGCCATGTAAATGTTTTATCTTCAAATTTTTACCCAGTAGTTTCAGCTTACATTGGCAATGCTTCCTAAATCAGTTATTTGCTATGACAGATGCAAAAGAGAAATTTGTAGCTGTCATTTCTTCTGCATCTGTTGGTTGACATTCCCCTATAAGGAAGAATGTTTATATTTTTGCTGATGTTGCTTATTTTGGGCCATGGATTCTTTTTATTAAATAGATTATGCTTAATGGCTATTTTTATTTATTTTAGTGGTGCAATTGCCCTAGTTAATTCAGTTTGAGGTGTTACAGATAGACTCATACCCCACTTGTGGCCTAGCCCATCCAACCGTTTTTCCCCTTTTCTTCGCAGTGCTGAAGATTAAACTCATGGCCTTGTGCCTACTAGGTGGGCACTTCACCTCAGGGATACGTCCCCAGCCCAACCCAGTTTTGTTCAAACACCTCTCCCCCCACAAAAATAGTATGTGCCACTTCCACATGAACTTTTCCTGCCCTCATTCCGAATCAGCCAATTCTCCCAAGTTGCAGTTCCCTTTAATGGGAATAGTATTTAAAGGGCAAGATCTGGGAGCCGAGTGTATTCACTGCTATTGGAATGCTATTGTCGTTTGGGCATTGTCTAAGTCTTGCTTCCTGTTGCTGTGATAAAATGCCCTGACAGAGCAACTTAAGGGAGCAAGGGTTTATTTGGCTGACAATTCTAGATTTCAGTTCATCATTGTAGTCAAGGTTGTAGGGACTTCAAACACCTGGTCACACCACATTTACAGTCAAGAGCAGAGAGCAATGAATTAACCTATGTGTGCTGGTGTTCAGCTCACTCTCCCCATTCATATAATCCAGGGTCCCTGCCCAGGGAATGTTGCCATCCACAGCGGGGTAGGACTTTCCACCCCAATAAATGCAATCAAGATTATTCCCAAGAGACAGCCCCATGGGCCAATCTAATCTAGGAGTCTTCACCAAGACGCCTTTCAGAGCGATTCTAGATTGCGTCAAACTGACAGTTAAAAATAACCATCATGGCCATTCCTTTCCTACTGAATTTTTACCTATAAAGTAAAGGAGATCTAGCTCAGGAGCCTAGCATAACTGCCGCTCCTCTGACCAACAATTCCTCCCAACCTGAACCTGGAAATTTTCATGAGAGAACTATCCAAGACATTTTTATATTCTTTGAAAATGTCACACATATGTACAATATATCTTGATCGTAGGCACCCAGCCAATTCATCTCATATCCTTAATACATCTCCCTCCAAGCTTCACCTCCTCCTCTTCCTCTTCATAACCCAATGAGCTCAACCGATGCTGTCCAAACACGTTTGAGTGTGGGCTCATCCACTGAGCATGAGCAACGTATCACAGCCAATCTCCAAAGAAAAGTGACTCCCCCACCTCTAGCAGCCATCGACAGCCAGTAGCTCCTTTGCTAGAGCTTTGTGAGTCTTTTCCCATCCATCCAGGCCTCTTTTAAAACAAACAAACATTTAGAATGTGTTTTTGTGGGGCTGGAAGATGTTCCAGTTTATAAGATGCCTGTAGTGCAAGCCTGAGGACCTAAGTTCGAATCCCAAGAACCCACTTAAAAAGTTAGGTCCATTGGCACACGCCTGTAATCCCAGCGCTGTGGTAGAGGCGGGAGGAAGAGGCAGGTGTACTTCTGAAGCTCACTGGCCAGCAGAGTAGCAGGACTGGTGAGTTCTAGACCCAGGAAGACAGCCAGTCTCAAAAATGTAAAGGTGGAGAGTAAGGGAAGAAAGATACCTAAGGCCAAACTCTGGTTCCACTCTGGTTCGCACGTGTGTGCAAACACACACACACATTTATTTACACATACATACTCACATTTACACACACGTGCACACTCACACATTTACACACATGCGCACATTTACACACATATGCACATTTACACACATACATGCACATTCCCATGCACACATTCCCACACACGTTTACACATATACACGTGTTCACACACACACATTCACAAACATGCCCATTCATACACACATTTACATGCACATATGCACCTTCACACACAATGCACATTTTTGTGCACACACACATTTACACACACATTTTACACACTGATATGCACATTATACACACATGCACACATTTACACGTATAAGCACAATATACAACATATGCACAATCACACACACATTACACACACATTTACACATTAACAAGTACATCTCCGTCCCAATAACATGTTTTTAAAAAGTATTGTCCAGGAGTGGTGGCTTATACCTTTAATTCTAGGAAACTGAGGCAGGTGGATTGGTGCAAGTTTGAGGCTAACCTGGGCAGCATAATGAGTTCAAGGCTAGCTTGGGCTACATGGTGAGCCTTTCTTAAAAACATGAAAAGATGCAACATCTCTTTACTTCTTTGCAGACTTTCAATTCTGTCAGCAAACACTTTTAAACCACTTAGGTCGGCCTTTAAACTCCTGTCCAGTTTCTAAACCTGGTGTGGGTGGAGTAGCCTATTAAGACAAGAAGCAGCAGGCAGCAGGTCTGAGAGCCACCACCTGCCAGGTAGTGGTCACCTGTGCCAGGCCTTGGTGGAGACTTTCTGGACTAGTTCTATAGATTGTGAGCATCATATGTAAGCAACTAGTGCGGACCTCGGTATCAACAGTGGAGAAAGCATTGGAAGTTCTCCACAGTCTAAACCAGTGGTTCTTAACCTGTGGGTTGTGACCCCTTTGGGGGTCCAATGACCCTTTCACAGAGTTTGCCTAAGACCATCTGGATATCATATATTTAGATTACAATTCATCACAGTAGCAAAAGTACAGTTATGAAGTAGCAACAAAAATAACGTTATGGTTGGGGGTCACCACAACATGAGGAGCTGAATTAAAGGGTCTCAGCATTAGGAAGGTTGAGAACCACTGGTCTAAATGTGTAGTGTTGGCACGTGAGCTGGACATGATGAAGTTCAGAGCCCTAAGACTGAATCCCAGCAGGTGAGCAGCCTTCTATCTGACCCTTTGACAGAAGGATGCCCTCGCACCCAGAGTGCAGGCACAAATGCCCACAGACCCTTTCCTCTTCCAGACCTGCCCTTCTCAGCAGATATTTTGACATGCTGACTTTAGTTCCTTTTTCAATACTGACTGGAAGCACAGACGGTTTTTGAATTCCCTTTGGATGGGTTTCGAGCCCACCTGGAAAGTTCTTTTGGACTCTTAGGCAACCAGAAAATTGAATTAGAAGACGGAACAGCCACACTGTATCTGCTCAGGAGCAAACATCTGTTCACAGGAGTGCCGGGGGAACCTCAAGCGGTGATCTGTCTTCATCTCTGGGAAAGAGACAAGCTCAGAGCTGCCTGCAGCCAGCAGCCTTTCTCTTGTTCACCGGTAGAAGTGACACACCTTGTAACACCCGTGAACGGGTGATGAGACTCCGGGGACACACAGTCCCTTCTCTTTTGAGGCGGCTCTCACTGAAGCCCAGGTTGGCCTCGAATGAGTGGTGATCCCGCGATGCAGGAGCATGCTGCGGGCCTGGCAGGAATTTGTTTGGATCATGAAATAAAGGAGAAGAGTGGTTTGAGCGGGCAGGCTCAGGGCAGCTTGTGAGATCTGCTGTTTTTCTCTCAGCCCCCTGCGGTGTGAGGGGTGGCTTGTGGAGAGGAATCTCTAGGAGACCAGCTTGACTCACCAGAGGCTGATGCACGTTATCTATGGTAGGCAGTACAGTTGTGTAGGACAGGACAGCACACTGCACACCAGCTGTGCTGTGGAAACAAATGCACAAGGAGAGGCATGGAGACGTTAACTGACAGGATTGCTGAGGAGTCCCAGTGCTTCACGCAGGTTCTGCAGGACAGGGTCGGCCACAGAGCTGGGACCATTCTTTCATGCTTTTTTTTTCCTCCTTGGTTTTGTTTTAATTTTGAAAAATTTCAAGCCCAGAAAAGTTTCAAGGAAGGTATTTTGAACCACTCTGTGACTTTTACATCTGTGTTCACCAGCTTTTATCCTTTGGTTGCATTTTGAATGTTTGTGTGTGTGTGTGTGTGTGTGTGTGTGTGTGTGTGTATAGTATGCATAGATAGACTTTTTTCTAAGCCATTTTAAAGTTACAAGCTTGCCACCTTTACTTCTATTCACATTTAAATACAAGTACATTCCCCACAAAGCACAAAACAGCAATCAAACTAGGAAATTTAATTACTGCAGACCTTTGTCTACTCTGCCGACTGTATTCAAATTTCTGCAAGTATTCCAGTAATGTCTGTCATAACTGTTTTGAGGAACTATTGGCAATTGATAGCTGCTGGGAGAGGGAAAGGCAATGTTCTCTAAGATTGTAGCTCCCGATTAGCTGACCCTGCTCTAGTGGAAAGCCACTCATCCGAGACTATCGGGCAGCACAAACTGGCCTCGATGGGCGTCTTAGTTACTTTTCTATTGTGATAAAGCACCACGGCTAAGGCAACTTACAAAAGAAAGGGTTTGATTGGGCTTATGGTTTCAGAGTGTTAGAGTCCATGATGACAGAGCTAAAGCACGGCAACAGGAACAGCTGGGAGCTCACATGTTGGGCCGTAAGCAGGAGTCAGAGAGCTAGCTCTAATGACAGATATGGAGCAAGTCTTTTGAAACCTCGAAGCTCACCCCCAGTGATACACTTTCTACAGCAAGGCCACATCTCCCTATCCTCCCAAAACAGCCACCAACTGAAGACCAAGTATCCAAACACGTGAGTCTCCAGGGCGGTTCTCAGTCAAATCATCAGAATAGGATTAATTTTAAAAGGACACACGCTGGGTGGGAAGGGAGGAGTGAGTGGATCTGGGAAGAGTTGGGAGGCTGAGTGGATATAATCAAGACACATTATACAGAATTCTCAAAGAACTAATAAAAATATTTTAAATCTATATATAATATAAATTTAGAATGTGCAATCTATAAAGATAATCACCTACAGACTCATATCCTAGAGACACACTGTAAAGCTTGCCTTATACACTTCCTTGATTTTCCTATGCTTAAACACACATTTTGTTAGAATGGGTTAAGAGTACACATATTGTTTTGAAAACTGCTTCACTGAACTACTTTGATCACCATTCTGACATTGCACAATATTCTATTTTGTTAAAAATTTAACCACAAAACTAATAGATACAGTTTTTTAGTAAATTCAGAGTATAAGATAAAATAGCAAAAGCATTTCTTCTCATCTCTGTCTTCCAATTTTTCTCTCTTGAAGCATCTCCAAGGCTTGTCTTCACTATTTCTTCCCAGACTGTCTCATATGCATATATTTTTATGTGCACAGAGAAACACATTTTCTGTTATGTGAATAGTATTTACTTGGTTAATACATCACAAAGTAGTCAATGGAAATCTATTATGTGGAAATTTAGAGTTTTCCCCAAATTCTCAGTACAGTGAGTATTCCTGTGGTCATATACAGCCTCCATCATTCCCTTACGCTAGCTTCCAGAAGATGAACTGTTCTCACCAGCAGACATCATTGAAAAAATCTTCTAAAAGTATCTTCTAAAAATGGGTCTCACTGTGTAGCCCTGGCTGGTCTGTAACTCACCATGTAGACCAGGCTGGCCTCGAACTCATAGAGATCTGCCTGCCTCTGCCTCCTGAGTGCATGAACTCTTAAAAACTTGGAAAATTGAATTATAAGGCATCAGTGGGAGCTCTGAGTTAGATCTGCACTGTCCAGAATGGTAGCTGCTGGCTCTGTGTAGCTACTGAGCAGAAACATGCTACGGGAGAAAATGTATACCAAATTTCTAAGACTGGACATAGAAGAAATAAGGAAAAGTCCCTCAATAACTCCCCAAGCCTGTGTGTGTGTGTGTGTGTGTGTGTGTATGTGTGTGTACTCACACACATAGGGACATGTGACCGTGCATATGTGTGTGGAGGCTAACAGTCAGTGCCAGGTGACTTCCCTGTCTCTTTCCACCTTATTTAGTGAGACACGGTCTCTCTCTGAGCCTGCAGCTCACCAACTCAGACAGTGAGCTCCAGGGATCCATCTGACTCTGCCCCCTCAGCGCTGGGGATTTAGGCGTGTGGTACCACACTCAGCTTTTCACAGTGGGCTCTGGGGATCTGAACACCAGCTTTTCGTGCCTATGCACCAAGCACTGTATCCACTGGGCATCTCCCTGATCCTCTTGTTTTACACTCATATTGAAATGATAATGTTTGGGGAGTATCTCATTAAGTACGACATATTATTAAAATTGTTACTTACTTCCTTTCACACTTTTAATGTGGCTACTAGGGAATGTTTAAGTACATGTGTGTTTTGCATTATATTACATGGCACTATCGGCCATCATAAAGTGGGAACATGACATGGCTTCTTCATCAGTAAAACCTGCCACCATCATTGTACCCTCTTGATTTTCTCAGTTTCTATGTCTGTCCCACTCACCCACCTGCTTGTGCCACAATTATTCCTCGGGCTCTTAGGACCAATGTCACCTCTTCAATTCTCCAGTGCTTTCTCAGGAATGATCGGTGTGTCGAGGTGCCCTCTTACAACGTAAACTGGTCTATCAGAACCTTTCATTAAATATACACTCCAAATTGCTATTTTACTAGTTTAATTGTTATTCTAGAATGTGTATGAATTTAGGCTTTCAGCATGGTGACAGAGTCAGCATTATGTCCCTTTCAGAGTGCACACCTGGGACAGGCACCGATGGAATACCCATAACATGATAGTCAGGGCTTCAGAGAGAAATGGTCAACTCTGTGTCTCTCCTGTTCTGTTCTGTGGCAGGAAGATGATGGGATGACGTCCATAGTTTTAGACTGGAGCAATCGGCACGATACAGACATGGGTAGGAAAGAAGTCCATAAGGTTCTGTAGGACCCTGGCGTCTCCACTTTCGGAAGTTCAGTTTGCTCATCTCTGTCTTCTCACGCATCAGGCGGCAGCTTTGCTTTCAGCCTGTCTCTAGCACACACGGCACCCGAACACACCCCAGGTGCACGCACCTTTTCACCGTCACAGGTGATGGTGGGCTCTGTACTCCTCCGCAGCTCCTTCCTGTCATTCCCAGACCAGAGTGAAATGCAGGCTGAGTGGGAAGAGGGAGGCTTGTGGCTCAAACGCGTGACTTGGTTTCTTTTTTCTGTTCTATTGTTGGCTCACAGTTTGTTCTTTGAGTCACTTTCTCGCTGGTCTCAGATTTACAGTGAGAAACACAGCAAGAGCAAAGGTATACCTTGAAGTACTTTTGGCTCAGTTATACGCTTACTTGGAACGGGGCCCAGACCCTTCCTTCATTCTGTTGTTCTAGCCAGAATCTCCTGTAAGAAGCCATCCAGTAAGAGGAATTAAAACGAGTGCCTTTGTTCCAACCTGCCAGCACCATGCTTTTGTTTGTTTTGTTTTGCTTCATTGTGCTTCTGTATTATGCTTAATTGGGGAAGAACAATGTTTTCCAGCCTTTTGGAAAGCTTTGCTTAGGGTTCCCTTAAACGTTTCACGCATAAAAGAACTGCTATAATCTTTTAAAAAGAATGAGCATTCTCTGTAAATGACTTTGCTACACTTGTTGAATACAGGGCCTATCTTAGGAGTGTGAGCTGAGAACTGGAGAAATGCCATTTTTGTCCTATTATTGTTTTGACAGCTAGATGATCTTGGGTAAATACGGTCTGAGTCCTAATTTTTCCAGCTGTGAACAGGGAGCACAGCGTTCTCCTTCCTTCCTAAGTCATGCTCAGATGAGCATTGCAAAAAAATGAGGCAAAAGAAAGAAACTGTTCCTTGGGCTACAGTAGCCTTGATTGACACTTGAAAGTCTTTCCTAACCCCAAATTATGTGATTATACAATAACGAAATGTTTTCACTCTTTCCAAACCCCATATTTTAAGACACCTTGGAAAATCTAAAGACCTCTACTGTTACAGGAAGCTATAGTTTTATGTAACATTGACTTGCAGACAATCTCTGTCACTGTTCAAGACAAGAAAAACAAAACCCCCAAACAAGCAGTGTAGCTTAAAAATCTGTAGGTCTTATACTCCATGGCTGCAGATAAAGGCTTATTATTTAGAAAAGCCAAGTGCTACTCATTCTTGCTTCTGACACCTCACTCAGGACTCCAAGCACCCTCCTGCTGTCTCCCAACACAAAAGGCTCAATAGGTATGCCACAGTGTGTGCTGCTGTGTAGGTGTCATCATGTCTGATACACCAGATTCCCCACAGAGCCGAAGTCACACCCCCTCACTTGCTGTTACACTCCGTTGGAGCAGTCCTTAAACAAAGACATTTGTACCTCAGCCTATAGCGACTCAGAGAAACAGTTTCTTGGGTTCTTTACTCTCTGTTTGTAAGTTCCACTAGATGAGAATAAAGCCATCACCACAATTTTGAGCCAAATTTGAAGCAAACTTTAATTAAATCAATAAATTCTGGCCAGGAAGATAGACTCTGACCTGGGCCATTTTGAGGTTGCCACAGAGTGGTCCTTGCCACCTCTGAAGTTTCCACAAAATGGCCCTGAGTCACATGGAACAGATGCTTAAAAAGGCAGAACCCATAAGACTATGTACTTCCCAACAGGTCCAATCAATGGTAAGCATTTATCCAGATGTACTCCTGTCTGGGTTATCTCCCTCCTAGAAGTGACTAAGTATATCCTGTGCATTTGGAGCACATTCAGTGCAGTTGGATTAACCAAATAGAATCTAGACAGTCCCTACCCAGCATTCCAGGAGGTTATCTGTCCTTGGGCAAATGAGTTTACAGGATTCTGTCTACCTGTACTTCACTTGAACAGCCCTACCCAGCACTCCAGGAAGTTATCCATCCTTGCTCTAGAGATCTCTTAGGCATGGTACTTAAAATTTAAAACACAATTTTTGCTCATACATGTTTTCCTGTGCTCTCTAAATTGGACCTTATCCAGGTCATCAAAGTCACAAAAGGAGGCAAAAAGTCCAGTTGGAGAGGTGACATGCCTTCATACTTAAGGTCTCCATTCTCCTGATAACCTGTGAGTCTGAAGACTCACAGCAGACCTCTCTTTCCAAGGTGTAAATTGCCCTCTGGGATTTGAGAAGCTCACCAGCACTTTGTATTTCAAGTCTCTTCCTAGTGACCCCAAACACCCCAGCTTCCTCAGTGGTAGATCCCAAACACAGGCCTACAACCTGCAAAATGGGGATTCCCTCTTGTCCTGGTGAAAAACTATCTCAGACCATGTTCAGGAATTGGATGTGAGGTGCAGGGACAGTGTAGGGGAGACATTGTGAGGACAGCAGAAGGCAGCAATGGGAGCAGGGTGGAGAGGCTGGAACTTTCCAGAAAGGCATCCTGCCTGATGTCCCTTCACTCAGTCTCTGCTTCTTCTCTGCAGAATGAGATTTTCGAATGGTCCAGGGACCATCAAGCCCATCACAAGTACTCAGAGACGGTCAAGGACCCCCACAATGCCTGCAGAGGCTCCTTCTTCTCCCACATTGGGTGGCTGCTGGTTTTCAAGCACCCAGATGTCACTGAGAAGGGCAAGAAGCTTGATGTCACCAACCTGCTTGCTTACCCTGTGGTTCAGTTCCAGGGAAACTGAGTTAATGGCTCTCAAAGGGACCAGGGAAGAGACAAAGAGCAGAGCGGTGCAGTGATACTCCCACCACAGGCCGCTTAAGCTGGGCCTTATTCTTGTTCTGTTTATTAATTATGTTCTATCCATGAGCATGTTTATTTTGAATTTCAAGTTTCATATGTACTGGATAAGCCCAGAGTCATTTCTTTCTGAATTATCTTGCACAGCTGATTTCATGGAATTTGTTGTTTCCCTCTGTCTTCTGTCTGGTCTTCCCTGAAGTGGCAGAGGGAGGGTCTAACCTTACATAGTGACACATTTGACTCCAACATGACTGATTCTCTACAGCTGTCTTGCTCAGTTCTCTCGCAGCCCTCCCTCTGCCCATGGAAATGGGGCATCAGCTGGTTACCGTGCAGGGAAGATGAGACCACATATCAGGGTGCCTCAAAGCACCATGTGTCAGCCAAGCATGTTTAGTTGACCACCATTTGCAAGGTGAGACTGTTTTCAATAAGCACAGGAAGATAGGCTGCCTATAATGGGGTCAGTGAGAAGGATGTTAGTCGGCGTCTGCAACATTGGCCACTCCAAGCGCATTTGTAAGCAGGCTTGTTGCTCCTAAAGCAAGGGATTTATGTGTGAAGAGGACAACTCTGGGGCCATGCCATGCTTGGGGCTTTGCAATAATGTAGGGAGTTGGTGGTTACTCAAGACCACCTCACGCAGGCTGGAGTCAGCTGGAGACTATCAGTACAGAATCTGTTCAGGCCGAAACTGGAAACATGCCATGCCTTTGTCCAACCCAATAATCCTTGCACAAAGGGAAGTGTGGCATCGAAGGTACTCATGAATAGAAGGGCAGGAAAGTGGCAGGACCCAGAAGAGGCTGCCCTGACCTGGAGCCATGCTCCCACTTGCCAGTGAACAAATTAACTACTGTGAATCCATTTCATCATAAAGTGAGGTAACAACAGTAATACTTTCTCCACACGGTTTTGTGACGATACAATGCAGCTAGAAGTATGAGAATTGGCTGGCATGTAGTCAGAGCCTCTGCACATCGGTGATGATGTCATTCCACAGGCAGCTGCTGGCCTGGATACAGAACTGTGCTTTCCTCTCTGCTTCTGTGTCTTTACCATAAGGTCTTTGCTCTTTTGGGCGAACATACCCAGTGCCAAGAGCCAAAAGCTGCAGAGCAGAAAATAACACAATGTCCTCAATTAGCAATGAAGTGATTTCCTGATTTTGATTTTCACCATGATAGTAAAATATGGGTCCCTGCTTCCTGGTCCCTTCCCCATGATAGCCAAGCCACTGCATACTGGCTCAGCCTTGAGGAGGGAGACACAGTCAGGAACTATCTGGGGTCTGAACAGGTCTTAGACAGAGGCTTGAGAGCAGACAGGAGACAGGAGGCAGTGTCAGTGAACAGCTCAGTTTATTTTATTTTATTTTATTTTATTTTATTTTATTTTATTTTATTTTATTTTATTTTTATCCCCTTTCCCTCTCCCATAAATGGGAAAATGCCTTAAGTGGTGGCAAGTTATTGACTAGGGCAGTGATACTAGAAGAGCTCTATGTGCATGTATGGATCTCATAGCCAGATATGAGTGATTGTGTGTTATTGGCCAGGACCAAAGTCTTGAGGAAGCTTCTTTGCATAAACAGAGGTCTCACAGGAACTGGGGAAGAGACCTTATAAAGTCATATAGTGAGAGAGGAAGTCCAGCCTGGGGTCCTCCAGCTGCAGTGGTCAGATAAACATTTAACAGGCCACCTACCTGGGGAAGGCAGGATTTTAACAGGTGCTATGTGTCATAAGACATGGACTTGGAGGGGTGTTGCTAGCTGTTAACCCTAGCTGAGGTCTGTCAGAGTAAGAAAAGAGGAACAGCCAAACACCTTCCACTCTCTGAGTGAAAAATCAGGGGTTCAAAGTGCGCATCAACCCCTCTAAGCTCTAGGCAGCCTCACAGTAAAATATTAAAAGTCATGGGGCTGGAGATACAGCTAGTGGGGCATATCTACCCAGCATGCATGAGGGCATAGGTTCAATCTGGAGACTGTAAAACTGCCCAGAAAGAAAAGGGAGGAGGGAAGGAGAGAGATTGTTAGAAAAAAAAAAAGCAGAGGGAAACAGAGTCACCCACAGTCCTAATACATAAACACAGCCACTGTTAATATTCTGCCATCTCCATGTTCGGGCATACACGTGATGTATTTGGCATGATAGCAGTCACGCTGCATACGTGATTTTATGTCTTGCCTTTAACTTCAGATTATCTATAGACACCATTCTCAAAGCCTGCAGGCGAATCCTTCAGTTGAGTGTGCCGTAGCTTATTTAACCAATGTTGTGGTCAGATGTGCACGTCATTTCCAATTCTGTGATGTAAGTGATGTCACTATACAATTAGTAATGCTTTGGGACAATCATCCTTGGATTGACGGCAGGAGCCCCATGAGAAGGCACAGGCTCTTCTGCTTTATTATGAGAACTGAGTTGATATAACAGTCTGAGTTTCTTAGACCATAAAAATGGGAGACCTCCCCAGTATTGTTTCCTTTTAAAAATGTTTGAGTCTGGTTCATTCTGTGTGTTCTGGCAGTACACATGTCCCAAGGCTATTTCTAAACGCAGACTGAAGAGCGAAGACTATTTTGGCAAGTTCCCTGAATAATCATCTGGGAATGTCTCTTTCATCCCCAGTGCCATAATCACCAAAGCGGGGCCGGCCATCAGAAACCACTCGCTCGTGTCATCTTTTCACAGGGTTTCTTGAGCTTCTGCTGGGAACCAGCGCTGCAGGGATGGCCCCAGAGATTAACCTCTGTCTTCCCAGATGTGCAGAAGGGCAGAGAACCTACAAATAGTGAGAGAAAAGCTGTAATACAGGGCAGGCTCTGAGGGGCCATGGAGGGTCTGTTCCTCACCCTGGCTCCAAGGGTGAAGGGTGAGGGGTAACTGAAGGCCTCGTGGAAGGACCTCATCTTTGAGCTAAGACCTTAGCAATGAGGAAGTGGTCAAGGAAAGGATATGGAAGCCAGGGAGGTTTTTAACATGTCAGAAGCACCATAGTGGAATATTTAAACACACACATGCTAGCGCACTTGGGGAAAGGAGTAAACAGACGTGAGAAGCCAGCTAGAGCTCAGAGTTCCTGGCGCTCCCTCCGGTCGTGTGCTCGGTGTTCTTTCAGTCTTGCCAGACTGTTTGAAAGGTACAAAAGCATGGTGGGCAAGCCTTTCTGTCCTTTGGTAATTATCCAGTCCAGGGACCACAGAGCCCCGTGATGTGATCCCAAATAAACCTTAGAGTCACTGAACTAAATGAAAAAACCATCCAAGACACAGGAGACTGAGCAGAAGTTTGGCTTTTTCAGTCATGTCAAGCAGGCTGTGTGGACCAGATGGGTTCCCTACAGGAACTGAAGTCGTTGCATGTTGGGGGTGACCTACAGGAGGCACCTGGACTTGTCACCCAGGGCTGAGTGGCAGGCCTCCTGGCTGACAGGGGAATGTGAATTGGGGTCATAGCACAGGGCCTTTGCAGGGACATGCCTTGCCGAGTTCCTTCTCTGCTGAACTTGCTCTTGTTCTGCTCTCTGGGGACAACAGTCCGTGCTCCACAGTGGAATGCTCAGTCTCTGCACCTTCTTCACTGTTCTTCCAGGCTGTGAAGTTTATGCCAACATACAGATCCAGCTAAAAGCCTGGTAGAGATTTTCCTGGGTGTGACAGAGACACAGGATCCGAAGGATCCGTATTAGTCCCCTAACACGGACTTTGCAGTTAGGGGTAGCTGAACCTCTGCATAACCATCCTAACAACAGCCTGCTGAAGAAAAGCATGGCAGCAAGCCAGGCTTAATGGCCTTTCTTTCACACTGCCTAATGGAAGAAGACAAGATCTTTAAGAATAACAGGAAAACACCAGAGCTCAAGCTGTATATCCTGTCTTCTCCTCTGAAGGTCATCTACCGAGGCTCTAAAACATGTAGTTAACTAGACTATGTCCGGTTTGCATCTCAATCCAGTTGGGATTGATAAAGTCGGGTGGCAGGAAGGGAAAGAGACTCACGTGAGGCTGCATTTGGAACCTAGAAACCGGGTTTTGTGACTTAAAGGAGTGTTCATCTCAGATGCTGAGCATATTACAGGGTCACCAGGACCTTCTGAGGCTTCTATACCATGCTCGGGTTCCTAGGATCTTAGAAGTCCCTGCTCAGGTGGCTGGGGCCCCTCCAGATCTGACACCAGTATCCTTCTGGGCTCTGTGCATCCCAGGCTTGAAGGGTGACCAGGTGGTGGCATGCTTACTCAAGGCTGAATAAGCAGCAATGGACAGAGCGAGATGTGGGAAGAGCAGGGGCCAGGCTAGGGGCTCCACCTGTCCTCTTGGCCTGAGCGCTGCAAATGCTGGTGTTCACCTGGTAGTGAGACACACATAAGGTTAAGATAGGGCTACCAGTTAGAAAGTGGTAGGCTTAAACAAGATGGTAGTTTATTTCTCCTACTACTAAGCACATTCTCGCAGCACACTGCTGCAATCCCAGCGGGTTTGAGGTAGGAAAACCCTGAAGGGTCAGGGACGGGGGAGATTGACTGATTGGTTCTAGAGACAGGTGACCAAGCTGGTGGGAAGGGGAGCAGCACCAGCTCAGTAGAAGGCTGGGGCCTCTTCCTACAGCTCAAAAGTATCATCACGTGACACCATGCCCTGTGATTTCACAGTCCACGCCGTTCAAGAAGCCTCAGCCGGAAGTTGTTCGGCAGAGACAAAGAGGCACACTCTTGAACTAAGTTTTCTCATAAGTTTTCTCACACATTCTGTCCACTTCCCTCCTGTTGATCATATCTGCTCTCAAGGGAAATGGGAAGCTTATTCTCTTGGCTGATACATTGCGCCCTAATCCAGATTTTGTTTCTAAGGGAGAAAAGGGAAACAGAGGTGGGGTATGCTCTCAGCAAGCTCCTCCCAACTGCTCTCCTTTAGGTAGGGCAGTTGGCTATGTGTTCCCCAGTCATGTAATATCATGAAGCAACTGGGGTGCCATCCCATTCTTAAGATAGCAGAGCGAGGACTGACCAACGCACGGTTCCTCTTACTGCTTTGCTTATCCCCTCGATTCACAGTTTAGGGAAGAACTTCAAGATTCACAAGCAGGTAGCACCGTGAACATTTCTGAAATGGTCAGAGAAGATGCCAATCCAGACACACAGAAGCACGGGCCTTGCCTCCTCAGAGATCAATTAAGGAAGTAAATGGATGATGGAGAGCGGAAAAGCACCTCTGTTCTGATGCCCCAGGAAGAGATGAGGACAGCTGACACTGCCATCCCGGGATGAGAGTCAGTTGAGAGGCTTCGTCCTGAGGCCTCATCCAGCTCAGGTGGTCTAGTAGTATCTTAGCTCAGTCCTCTCAGATCCCCAGGAGAGGGCTTCCTTCCAGGGATGCTCTCTTTGTTTCTTTGCAAAGACTATTTTTAAAAAGCAGTTTGGGGGCCAAGGAGATGGCTCAGTGAGTAAAAGCGTTCACTCTGTAAGCACGAGGACCCGAGTTAAAATCTCCAGCCCCATACAGCCAGGTGTGGCTGCCTATGACTGTAATCCGGAATAAGGGGACAGAGACAGGTGGCTGCTAAGAGCTCACTGGCCACCTAGCCAAAATGTCGAGCTTCAGATTCAGTGACAGACAGTCTCAGGCTTTAGGACAGAGAGCAACAGAGGAAAACACCCGATGTTCTGCTCTGGCCTCTGCATGGGTGCATGTATTTGTACCCTCAACACACAGGCTCACAGAGGTAGCTCATACGCTCCTACCCAACATATGTACAGCGTCGCTGTTTTCGGTGACCCTCCATAGGTCCTAACAGAGGAATGTACACTGTCGTCACTCTCGGAGCCATAGCTCACAGCAGGGCTCAGTCTTAGTGTTATAGCCTATGGGTCTGGTCACATGTATAGAACAAGAGCATCTGTTCAGAACCGTACAGAATATTTTACCACCCCAAACGCCCTGCGCACTTACCTTCCATCCCTTGTGCCCCCACAGAACCTGCCAACTTGCATCTCGCATCTCCGTAGTTCAGCCTCTGCAGAATGTCACGTAGCTGGACTCCTTTGGGATGCAGCCTCTTCATGTGACTTCTTTGAGGGAGCAATATGTATTCAGGTTTTCCCACAGTGTCTTTTCATCACTGGATAGCTGGACACATACTAGCACTAAATAACGATCTGCATACTGGTCTGGATGTGCCTCAGTTTACTTAGCCAGTCACTAAAGGACATCTTGGTGGTAATTATTAACTCACATGCATTTTTTTGTTTGTTTGTTTTTTGTGAACATAAGCTTTGGACTCACTTGAATAAATGCCAAGAAACACTATGGCTGGGTTATATGGTAAGACAATATTTAGTTTTGGAAAAAATAGCCACGCTGTCTTCCAAAGTGCCTGCATCATTCTGTATTCCTACCGGCAGTGGGTGAGGTGGTTTCGTCCCACATCCCTGCCAGCATCCGATATCGTCACCGTTCTGATGTTAGCTACTCTTGACTTGTGGCCTCTTCCTATGTGCCAATTTTCCACTAGTGTTTTATTTTTTAATGAAATATATTTGGTATATGTGGTACTTGGCACATTTTTTTATTCGTCTGTGGTTTTCTTTTAATAAATATTTATTTTTTTATTTTACTTTTATTTTATGTTGTGTATGTCTGTGCTCCAGATGCGTGCAGTGCCTGTGAGAGCCAGAAGAGGGCACTGGACCCTCTAGAACTGGAATTAATGGATGCTGTGTGCTGCCATGTGGGTGCTGGGAACTGAACCCAGGTCCTCTGCAAGACCACTCTGAGTCAACCTTCCAGTCCCCTGCTTACTTTCTTATTGGTGCGTTTTCATAGTTCTTTGTATGCTTTGGAAGTCAGTTCTTTACCTGGTAAGTTTTTTGAAAGTAATTCTCCCAGTGTCTTTGGTGGAGAACTTTTTCAATGTCAGTGACAGCACCAGTTTATCGATATTCTCTCTCAGATTGTGCCTTTGGTGTTATATCTAAAAATCATATATTTTTCAAATGGTTTTACAGTTGGGTACCTTATGTCTGTGACTAATTGCAGGTTTTAGAACACAAATATGTCTAGCTATTGTAGGAAAAGATTGCGTGCGTGTGTTCTACTTTATTGCAGTTGCTCCTCTGTTATACTAGGTTGACTATTTTTATGGGTCTGTTTTTGGACTACACTCTGTTCCACTGATCTGCTAGTCTGTTCTTTCCACGGTACCACACTATCTTGATTATTGTAGATATACAGTATATCTGGGAGCCAGATGGTATTAATCCTCCACTTTGTTCTTCCCCTTCAATATCGTGTTAGCTATTCTGATTTTTTTTCTCACGTATAAGCTATAGAATCATTTTTTGCCAGTATCTATAAAAGAAGTTACTGGGCTTTCAGTTGGAATTACAGCAACTCTGGATCAAACTAGGAAGAACTGGTGTCTTACCAATACTGAACCTTCATACCTATAAGCATGGAGCATCTTCATTTATCTAACGCTTTGATTTCTTTCATCAAAGTTTCATAGTTTTTCTCATAGTGTGTGTGTGTGTGTGTGTGTGAGAGAGAGAGAGCTCTCTCTCTCTCTCTCTCTCTCTCTCTCTCTCTCTCTATATATATATATATATATATATATATATATATATATATATATATATATATATATGGGGGAATATATACAAAGCATATTTTGTAAAATTTACAACCAGTGGTTTTATTCCTGGGAGTGTTAACGCTTTAGTAGCATTGTGTTTTTGATGTAAAATTCCACTTGTTTATTGCTGGTATATGGAAAACTGATTGAATTTTGTACATGAAGCCTGCAATGACAACCTTGTCTGCTTATAAGTTCCAGCAGAGTAGTAGTAGTAGTAGTAGTAGTAGTTGTTGTTATTATTATTATTGTCTTACATTCTCTACAAAGATAATCACATCATCTATGAACAAAGATAGACTTAGTCTTTCTCAATCAATACACTTTTATTAGCTAGGGCTTGCAGTGTAGCACTGAAAGTGAGTGCTGAGAGAGGACGTCCCCACCTTGCTCCTGGGCTTAGTGGAAACTTGTCCTGTTTAGAAGACTGATCAAGTAGAGTGTTGTGGAAGTTTATTTTTAGTTATGTACAAAATACTTGTTTTGTGCACTGTGGGCGAGGGACTCTCTAGGTCTTGGCATTCTGTATTTCTGAAAGTGTTGGATTTATGTGGGGATGTTTGATTGGTTATGATCTGCACATGAGGAGTTTTGAATCAATAAAAGCACCCAAGCTCAGAGGCTCAAGTTTCCACTGTTGAGTATGGTGCCTGCCCATGATGGTGGTTCTCTGTGCTGAAGTCTGGCAGAGCTTCCACGTGTGAAATGCCTCCTTGTCTTCTTGTGGAGCCTTCCCAACAGCGTTCGACTACGTAGAGGCTGTTCCCCTCTATTCCTGTTTTCTGAGTGTTTAACTTCACCAGACTCTTCCATCTTCATCTCTTAATAAAATCATGTAGTTGTCTTTCTTTACCTGTTTCTGGTTTATGCGATTGATTTTCCAATACAGAATTAGACTTGTGTATTTAAGATGAGTCCTACCTGCTCAGAGCACAGAATCTTTTTGGACAATGTTGGACTCAATCTACTCATATTTTGTTGAGGATTATATGTTTATGTTCATGAGAGATATTTTTCTGTAACTGTCCTTTTGTAATATCTTTAAGTGGCTTTGGTATTATGCTGATACTAGCCTCAAAGAATAAGTTTGGAAATAGTCCCTCCATTTTTATCTTCTGAACGATACTGGCATAAATAGAGAATTAGCATAATTTGGCAGAATTCTCTAGTGAATCTGTCTCAGCCTGGTCCTTTCTATTTTGGAAAGTTATTGTCAATTCTACCCTTTTTAGTAGATGTAATTCTATTCTGAATGCCTGTTTCTGCTTCTCTGAGTTTTGGCAGATTGTGCCTTTTAGTAGATTGCCAGAATCTATCTTTTTAATTCTTTAATGTCCACAGATTTTTAGTGATGGCACCTCTTACATAGTAGTAATGCATTTGTTTATTTTTGGAAGCATATAAGCCTAATTGATCTTATTGACTTTTGTTCAAAGAACAATCTTTGGGTTTTGTTAATAATCTCTGTTGATTTCTTATTTGTAAATTCATTTAGTATTATGGGGTTAGTCTCTGTCTATTTCATTACTTTCAGAAGCTTTTATGATTTTAAAATTGTGTGTGTTTGTGTGTATGTGTATGTGTGTGTGCACATGCGTGCACGTTTGAGTGCAGGAGTCTGTAGAAACCAGAGGTGTCGAATCCCTCTGAAACTGGAGTTACAGGCCAGGTGGTTGTGAAGATACCTACTGTGGGGACTGGGAACTATGGTCAGTAAGCACTCAACTGCTGAGCCATATCTCTAGCACCTCTGTCTTTCTTTCTCTATCTCTCTCTCTTCCTTCCTTCCTCCCTCCCTTTCTCCTTTCCTTTCTTCCTTCCTTTCTGCTTATTTACTCTTGAGACAGGGTCTTGCTGTATAGACCACATGGCCTGGGGCTTATGATGCTTTTACCTCAGCTTCCAGAATGCTGGAGTTCCAGATATGCATCATTATGTCTGGTCTCCTTTTATGATTTTAATATTATATGATTACAATGTCTTTCTTTGATTAGCAGATCAGTTACATTAAAAAGCACATTTTAGCAGCTTTCCTAAAGTTTATAATGCATAACTAATCTGAGTTCACTTTGAAACAGTTCTATATCACCCACGTCTAATGTTCCTTATTTAATGAAGAAATCTGAATCCACCCCCTGTCTTAGTTAGGGTTTTTATTGATGTGAAGGAACACTATGACCATAGGAACTCTTATAAAGGAAAACATTTAATTGGGGCTGGATTACAGATCAGAAGTTTAGTCCATTATAGTCATGGCAGGAAGCATGGAAGCACACAGGCAGACATAGTGCTTGAGAGGTAGCTGAGACTTCTACATCTGGACAGCAGACAGCAGGAGAGAGTTAGAGTCAGGGCTTGACTTGAGCATCTAAAACCTCAAAGCCTGCCTCAAGTGACATACTTTTTCCAACAAAGCTACATTTACTCCAACAAGGCCACACCTCTTAATGGTGCCACTCACTACGGGCCTTCCATTCAAGCCACCACATCCCCCATCTCTTACATCACTGCTTTTACTCATTCTGCTCATCTATAAGCAACAGATCAAGTTTCTCTTTATATACGTGTAAATATAAATTTGTATATCTACCTATATAGCTAAGAATATATAAGTAGATATATTTGTACTCTTATTACTTTGAACATCCTGTTAGGTTAATAAGGGATGGGAAATAAAGGGATTCCTTTAACATTCGCTTACTCTTCCTTGATGTTTTTCCTCTATTTCTGCAAGCCTGTGTTTCTAACTCGTATAATTCTCTTTCTGACTCTGTTTTGTTTCATGAAAAGCAGGTAACAGATGCCCGCAGTTTTTCTTTCTCTGAGAATATTTTGCATCCTTTATTTCTTTTCACTTTTCATGGATAGTTTCAGTTAATTTTTTCCTCTTTTTAAAACTTTAAGTCCTTCTAACTACTCTCTTCTTGCTGAATGCAGTTTTTATCTTTACTCCTGTATAAGTAAAGATGTTTTTATTCTTCCCCTCTGGTTTATTTCAGTATTTTTCCGTATCTTTGATTTCTTTTGTCACCCTATGTATAGAACTATTTATTTCTGTGTGCTCATCTTCTCCCCACACCTATATATCCTGCTTCGTGTTCTCTGAGCTTCCTGGAAGTTCAGTCATTATTGCTTCAAACATATCTCTTGCCTCTCTTCTGTCATTCTGCTCCCCTACAACTTGTTGCAGCTTGTACCTTTGATTCATAGCTCTGGGAGATGCTTTCCCCAGCTGTGTCTACAGATTCTAACAAGCCCATCAAAGATCTTCATTTCTGCTGTAGTATCATTTCCAGTGATCATGATTTCTGTCTCTCTGCCTGTCCTCACCGTGTGTTCTTGCCTGATGCACCCAGCAATTAACACAGCTGCCTTAAACTCCCTGTGTGAGGGCTCTGACATCCCTGCCTCGGCTCCTTCTGATGCTGGCTCCACGTCTTCATGCTGCTTTTGTTTTCAGCATGCCTTGCAATTTTTCTCTTGCTCTCTAGACATGATGACCTGAGTACAGGTTGTATGTAGGCCTGGCTTTTGGTAGTGTAGAAATGAGGAGCCAGGGATGGGGAGCTGTCTGTAATTCTGGGACAAGGTCTTCATCGCTTAGTGTACCTATGCCTTTGGACTGTGAATGTCACAAGTGTTCCTCTGTTTTTAGGCCTCTTTTGAAACAACCAGATAGAATGGCCTAGAGTTGGGTGTTTCCCTCCTCACGTGTGGAAGGAAGGCTTTAACTACTTCAGCTAGGTGTTTTCCTTCATCCAGGCCAATTGGGCTCTGATAAAGACCTGTATGTCCTGGTAGCTGGTTTCTCTTCATGGTGGACATTGTTAAAGCACAGAATGAGCCATCATATTTAAACATGGCTCCTTCTGGAGACTGAAGCAGCAAGCACAGGGCCAACATGGGTCTGCAGCAGGTCCTCTGCATTTATATAATAGCTTTCAGCTGAACATTTTTTATGGGACTCCTGAGTATGTGAGCAAGTGGGTCTCTGATTCATGTGTCTTCTCTTGGGGCTCTTTCCCTTCAGTTGGTTTTCCTCGCCAAAATTCAAAGTGATGGTTTTTGTTTTATGTTTGATTATATTTGGTTGTTATCTCCTAGAAGACTGTTCTTTTCTAATGAAAAACAGAAAGGGAGTAGATCCTTAGAGGGGGGGATGTTGGGAGGGGAACTGGGAGGAGTAGAGGGAGGAAAAACTGTAATCAGGATATATTATATGAAAAAACATGTTTTCAATAAAAAGGGGAGAAAAAGATGATTTCTTCTTTCCTCTGCTTGCAAACGAGGGAAATTTTCTGTGAAGTTCTACTGTGGAAACCTAATCAAGCTTCTGGAGTTAAAAGTCACAAAAGCATCAGGCTCACTTGTGCCTAGGTCACCTGGGAGCATCAGCTCCCACATATGTGTCCATCTGCCTCATAGGAACGTGTCAGTTAGGTTCCGGTTTTCCTGCATCAGCACTGGTCCCAGCAGGGGCTTCTCCTCTCTGTGTTGTAGCTTTCTGTGTCTTCCAGCTGTCTCCCCAGTGCAAAGGCATAAGTTTTCCTGTGATCTTCTCTCTCTCACTGGTCCTTTTCAGCTTCTCACTTTAAAACTCCATGCTTGCCTACACGCTGAGTATAACCCTGTGCTTTTGAGCATTGTACACCCAAGTGAGAACAGTCAGACCATCTGCACCAAACCATCCCTGTTTCTCTACATGACAAGCATTGCCTTCTTCTTTGGGGATCTCTGTGGGGAAGATGAATAATCTGGAGATTCATAACCATCCTGGCTCATCTTTCTTGGCTAATCCCTCTGCCTTTAATCATGATTCTGTGTAAGACTCTTAGAAAATCTGCCTATTCTGAGACCATTTAGCATGGGTCCTCTCTACTAATTGTTAGCTCAGCAGAACATTTCTTATTCAGACATTAGTGACTTTGAATGGCTGAACATAGTCAAGACTTTGGTTGGTTATTTGTTGTTTGTGGAAACTATAGAAACAATTTCCAATGGAGGCTTAAATGATGACATATTCAGACACCTGAATGTGTGCTTGAGACTTAGGGGGAGATGTAGAGACTGGAGAGGTTGAACCATGACCATCTTCCAAAGCTCCTTGCCTCACAGTCATCCTTGGCTTTGCACACTGCCTACTTCATTTGGGTCCTGGGCTGTTCCTGTATCAGGGAAGCCACAGTTGGCTTAGTTATAGCAGAACCTAGTTCTTTGACATCCTTTCTGTGAACCTATAGTTTAATAATAATGGATACCAAGCACCATGTGGCAAGTCTCATGTTTCTTCATGTTATTCAGCTCACTACACACTTACTCTGTTGAGCATTCATTCTATCCTAGACACTGTTGAAGATGCTGGGGGACTGAACAGTGAACAAGAACGTGACATTTGGGAAGCCATTTGGTCTTCCTAGAGCTTCTCAACTTGGATCTGGGATACAGGAGGAGGATGCTCCACCAGGCATCTGCCCACTGCCTGCCGAGTGTCTCTTCTCTTCCCCTTGTTTGGTCTCTCCCATAATTCTATGCCTGCAGCAAATCTGCTTTTGGTTGTGTGTCTTGTCTGTTCCTCGCTTTGTCTCTCTAGCTTTCGTCTGCTTGTTTGTTTCTCCTGCCAACTCTACTCTTCCTTTGCTCCCTTCTCTGCTGGGGATGCTTCCCCTACAGCGTGTTCTCAGTACCATAATGCTTTTCTGCCTTCCCAGCTTTTTTAGAGGAAAACCCCACTTGTCCTGTCACTCAGCCATACTGTGCTTCTGTCTCTGATGGGAAGACAGAGAGTTTCTGTTTCTCATCATCTTGTGGTCTCTCCTCACTTCACCATCTTGCTGTGATCTAATCTTTCTGAACATCCCTATGACTGTAACTGTGTTCTGCCCTTTAAGGTGGGCAGAGTCTGTCTTGGTTTCCATCCCTGCATCCCAGACTCATTCCCACCCCACTTACCTCATGTTGCTGCTCTTCCCAGCTCTACAACAATGTTGAGAATAAAGTAATTCTGTTTCTTTGAATTTCCCCTGCACCAAGATAGAGTTGTCAAAGATGAAAATTCTGAACATTTCAGCTCCAAAGACTTAATAAAAATCAACTATCAAACTGTATCCCATGTCTCATTATTCCTTTCTGTTGAAACTGGATTGAAGGGACAAAACACTCTTTTGCTACTTTTATTAAGTGCTCAGTCTTTCAGAGGAGATTCTGATTGCTGTGGCCAAATAACTGAATTATACTCTAGGTGCATGACAGAGATGATTCTCTACTTCAGAGAGTATCCAGGTTACAGCCTCAATACAAAAGAATCCCTCTTAGGGGTTCAAAATTTGAGCAGAAGTCAGTGTGGTAGACAATTCAACAGCTTGTTTTGACTTTTAAGAAATTTCCAAGTCAAATGTCACTTTTCTCTCTCTCTCTCTCTCTCTCTCTCTCTCTCTCTCTCTCTCTCTCTCTTTCTCTCTTTCTCTCTTTCTCTCCCTTTGTGTCTAAGAGGTACTTTCCCTACTGGAGCTGTGGGAGAATTTGTGTATGTGTGGTGTGGTGTATGTGTGGTGTGGTGTGATGTGTGTGTGTATAGTGTGTAGTGTGTGTGTATAGTGTGTGGTGTGTGTGTATAGTGTGATGTGTGTGTGTGTATAGTGTGTGGTGTATGTGTGGTGTGGTGTATGTGTGTGTGTATAGTGTGTAGTGTGTGTGTATAGTGTGTGGTGTGTGTGTATAGTGTGATGTGTGTGTGTGTATAGTGTGTGGTGTATGTGTGGTGTGGTGTATGTGTGTGTGTATAGTGTGTAGTGTGTGTGTATAGTGTGTGGTGTGTGTGTGGCATGGTGTGTATGTGTGTGTGTGGCATGTGTGTGTGCATGTGTGTATATGTATGTGTATGCGTGTATGTGTTGTGTGTGTATGTGTTGTGTATGTATGTGTGTGCGTGTGTGTGTGTACATCAACTGCACTAATATTCACTTTTCTTTCTCCACATTGATCCTCCAGTTCTGTGCGCAAGAAATCCCCCTGGCAAAATGAGAAGACAGTTTCTCAGGTTTCTGGAACCCAAATGCTTTCCACCACAGCATGGGAGACCTTCCTCAACAGGAGTCAGGGAGCTCGGGCACTGCTCTCGGTGGGATGCTATCCTACCCGCATTGCTGATAACAGTCAGGGCGTCTTCACACATCTTTATTCACTTTAGTGGTCAACAACAGCCTCTGTTTGTTAACAGTGTACTTACATTTGTTCTTTACACAAATTATTTCTGATCCTTTCAATAATTTTGCCATGCAGATGATAGTACTTAGATTCTTGACCTGAATTTTAAATATCCTAGCTCTCCATTGCTTTGATTAACCCAGCCAAGAGAATAAGTGATTGTTTGCACTAAGCTATTCTCTTTCTAATAAATACTTTCCAGACTAAAGAGGGATTAATAGTCTAATCTAGCCTGGATATTTTCTTGGAATGCAAAACCCTTCCAGGATTTAGCCCCAAGTCTTCAGACAAAGACTGTTAACCACATTCACAGGAAGCTTTATTTATTCCTTCTTTGGTCTCTAAAAAGTTAGATATGGGTAGGTGAGGTGGCCTAGTGGGTAAAGATGCTTGCTGTTAAGCCCAAGTTTGCTCCCTGGTACCTGCATGGTGGAAGGAGAGAACTGACTCCCAAAAGCTAAATACTGGTCACCATAAAGAGAAGGACAGAAAGAGATCAAGGTCTGTTACATTTATGCTTGAGAAAAGCTCTTTTTTCAGGCCACTATTGTGTGGATGAGTAGCAGGAGACACAGATGAACCAACTAGCCAAGGTTGGACTGCGCTTAGATGTTGCTGTTGCTCTATCAGAAGCGTGTGCTTCAGTAGCCGGCTGCTGTCCACAGGCGCTTGGAGCCGAGCAGGGTGCCAGAGCAGTTTTCTCAGTCTTCCCCCTCAGCTTCCAGCTGTCCAGGCTCAGGCTGCGCCTCAGAGTCTACCTGTCTTTACTCCTTCTGCTCCAAGATTCTATTGTCTGTCTCTCTGTTTGGCTTTTTATAACAGTTTGGGTTTCTTTGCTATCTTGTCCAGTACCAGTCTCAACTAAGGAACATTTTTCTGAACCTTGGGATCATGGTTCTCAGCCTACCTGCCGCTTCTCAGTTGTCAAAGACCTGTACTTTGGAGCAGTAGAGTCCTGGGCAAAAAGGATTTCCTGACCCTTCCTTAAGGACTCAACTTTGCTATTGTTTTCTTCTTCCCCTTCCCCTTCCCCTTCCCCTTCTTCTCCTTCTCCTTCCTCCTCTTCTTCCTCTTCTTCCTCTTCTTCTTCTTCTTCTTCCTCTTTCTCTCTCCTCTCCTTCTCCTTCTCCTTCTCCTTCTCCTTCTCCTTCTCCTTCTCCTTCTTCTTCCTCAACAGCACTGGCTTGTTGCCTTTCTGAGCATAGTTTCTTCACCCATCTACAAACCTGACTTACTTTTATTGCTTGCCTAAATAAGTATTCTTTTGCCCCATCCCAGGGAACAAGTTTCTACTCTCTGGTAGCTTGTGACTTTTGCCTCACAGGAGACACTCTGAGTGAGAAGGCAGGGCTTTCTGCTGGCCCCCTAGCACGTAGCCCACCTCCTGCAGGTCTACACAGCATAAAGAAGGTCTGCTCTCCTACCTTGTTCTCAACTTTTTCTTGTGAGCCTGAAGTTGGGAGAAAGGAGCGTAGAGTAAGTGCACACTCTGTCCCTTGCTGGGAAAAGGTAGGATGGGTACAAAAATCTGGTCCACTGAGCTGTGTGAGATCCTGTCTCAAACAACCCAAACTCTTTGTGCACTAACAGTTACTTTAGTGCTGGTTTACTCCACGCTTTCTAAAGAATTCAGGTAATACAAAGCTAGGAAGAGCATACCAGACAGGTGGCTTAAACAAAGGGCACCTGAAGCCACAGTGCTTGTGTCTAAGCAAGAGGTGGACTGGGTCACTACAAAGTAGTTTGCCTCACTTCTTAGCCTTTTCGAGAAATGATTTACGAGGATAATGTCCTTCGTGACAGCCAGTTTTTGAAAATACTAAATGACTCTCTGTGTTCCTTTTAAAATGGAAAGGGTGTGATTCATGCCTGTTTGTGAAATTCAAGTACATTTTTTTTTTCTCTTACTGATGCAAATGGCTGAAAGCCACATATTGTGGAGACCCTTTGTCAGTTGACAGTTGAAGTGAAAATATTGTTTCCAAAATTGAGTTTGTTGATAGCTGTTCCAATACCCCAAATGAATATTTAGATTAGCCACCTGCAGGCCGTCATGTCAGAGCTCCTGGGAGCTTTCCCTTCTTCTGACACAATATTTTCCAATTCCTCGGTCCCATCTTATTCTGTTATATCCCATCAACTGTGTCAAGGGAGGATTAGGTTGAGCCGTGTGGGCTTTTGTTTGGCACATTTTATGGAGGAACACTAAAGAAGCTAATCCCTGTCTGAATAAACCTGGGCAGAATTGTCAGCCATTTCCTTTATTCATACAAAAATTGTCTCCAAACAAGGCTCTTAACCAAGAGCCCATGTTATGACATGCTTTGTGAGGAGCATCAGGAGTACATATCCTCGGAGTACGCCATTTAGCTGTCACAGAGTCAATGAAGCCAATCTTAGAAGTGCTGCCTGGTGCCACATGCCCCTTCCGTGTTCCCAGAGGCACTCTGAAGGTCAGAAGGCAGACCCACGGTGAGACCAGGGGAGAACATTAAATAAAGGAACAGATGGAAATCAGAAAGCCAAACCCGTTTTTAAACCATGTGAAGCACAGACAGAACTATAATCTGAACTGGCCTTGGGATGTTAGTTCACTCAATCAGTCCACAGGCGGGCAGCTGCAGATACGGTGTAAGAATAAAACAGATCTCTTGTGTTCATTCTCTCTTTGAGATTCTGTTTCCACGACAACAAACGATGAGGGTGATGATGGCTACCTTACAAAGTAGATGAGAAAGTTACCTAATACAGGTGAAATTACTGAGGAGGTAAGCATGAAATCTCTGTGTTTCACTGCATATGCGACACTACAGCATGGCTGTTCCACTTACAAAGAGATGCGGTTCTAAAAGATTATTTGTATGACTTTCTATTTAAGACCAAATCTTACTGCGTAGCCCAAGCTAGACTTGAACTCATGATCCTCCTGACTCAGCACACCCAGTTCTAGGATTGCAAGTATGCAGCACCAACCCAGCTTCCATTTCTTTTTTTCCCCTCCTTAAAGCATAATTATTTTCCTCTTAAAAAAAAGGTTTATTTTTAACTATATGTATATGTAGAACACTGGACACGTGTAGAGGTATCTACACTCCTGGGTCTGGAGTTACAAGCAGTTGTGAGACATCCAACGTGGGTGCTGGGACCTGAACTTGTTTCCTCTGCAAGAGCAGCACATGCCCTTAGCTGCTGAGCCACATCCCAGTCCCTCCCAGTCCCTAGATCCCATTTCTTAGAAACCACCTCAAAATGACTAAAAATCATTTAAGCTACTGATGTCCAGGCTCATTTCCATAGCTAAAAGCATCAGTGGTCCCAAGAAAGTCTTCTATCTGGGAGCACACTTCCCTTCTTTACTTTCTGCTGCATGCCTTCCTCAGTGTGGACCTCTGCTATCTAAATATCCTTGCTTGTTACTGGAGCTGTTATGCTCACAGCCCTGGGTCCTAACCAGCTAGGCTTGGCTGCTGGCCTTCAGTGTGCCAATTAAATAGTAAAAAGCAGAAAAGGGATTTTACATAGTATGACCACACCAAAAGGAAGAACAAAGAGGTCCAGTGACAGCCTCCCAACAAAAGTATTGGCATGACTGTTTGTATCAAATAGAGGGCAAGAAGAGTGACAGCTAAGCAGGCCTGGTCAAGGTATGGTCCTGCCCACAGCTAACACATTGTTGTCTCGAAACCTGGCTTCTGGTCTGTCCTACAGGTTGTTGACACTTTGAGAAATCTCTTTCTGAGAGACAAGTTCTTCCCCAGGCACCAAACTTCAAACCTCTCCCTTTTCCAGCATGAGATTCCTGGGGAAACTCCAATTCCTGGAGGAATTTCCAATTACAGATTCAAAACTCTGACAGCTGAAGAAAGAGGCATGTGTACATCTTAGAATGTCTTCACTTCTGCAGAGACGGCTGCACCTTCAATGCCATCCAACCATTTGCTGTTCTGTTGCTTTGAGGGTCTGGATGGAGTTACCATCGGCTTCCACAAGACATGTCATCCACAGGCTGTCTTCAGTTTCTTCCTGAACTCCCAGCCTTCGTCAGCATTAATAAAGGTTAGGTTAAGACCATTCACCGCTGTTAACATTTACCTGCGACCTCGGCAAGTTGCCCTTTTCATTTTGCCATTCTCTACTCTTTCCTTTTCAATCATTATTCACTCTTTGGCCTTAGCTTTTTTCCCTATTGTGCCACAGTCTCCTAGCAACATTTAGCATTGTCCTATGCCTTGAAAATCTGAAAAACCATCTCTACCTTTGTTTCCACCCTAAGCATGTGCCTCTTTTTAGCAATGTTTCAACAGACATTCACTGGTTTTATACTGTTCAAACTGACAATGCATTGATTTTCATAAAATATCTGAGACTGAGTGCAAATCCTTCTGTTATCCTTCTCAATAACCGTCAGTGTGTGGCTACTAACTCCGTTCACCACAGAGGGCAGTGTGGGTGTCCTCAACTCTCTTTTGTTCATACCTGTGACCATCTTCAGTGGAAAATTTATAAGCAGAAACACTTCTTTGCTAGCAGGTATGGGAGAAACAAAGAGAAAAAAAGACAGTTCTTGTGGATCTTATACTATGACTGGTAAGACACATGTATGCAGAACAGTAAGAGACACCATATCCACACATGAAAGTGTTACTGGAAACCTTGGAGAGCCTCACATTGGGGCTTGATAAGAGGGAAATTGGGTTCTTAGTCTCCTTAAGAAATAATTTAAAAACAGAATCTCAAGGGCCAGATTTTGAAAGAAAAGCACTAGGTCATGCAAGCAAGCTATGAACGTTGGCAGCTGCTAGAAGGAGGGATGTGGAGGAGAAGAAGAGGAAAAAACTTGCCTTTTGACTTAGGCTGGTGTGCTCAGCAGTGAACATCAGCAAGCAGCAGCATGACTTAGCAGCATGCAGACTTAGCAGAGCTGTATAGTGGCAGCTCTTTAAGTAGGTGCACAGAGGGCCAGGTTCCTGGGAAGGAAAAGCACATCATCTCATTAAACGGATAATTATTCCTCCCATCTCTTTAACATGGATTTAGGTGATTCAGCCTTCTTAAAGGGTTGTCTTTTGGCCATGTGATCAACAAGTGCAGCTGGATAAGATCTCAATGGAGGATACAGCAATACTCAATATTCTAATCGTTGGAGCAGCTCAAGATGTCATATATTCACCCAGGACTAGAGGTAGATTCCATTAGGGAAGGTCCATCCTGGAAAGTCATATTTGTCCCTTTAAGTGGTGGAACCTTAACATCATTAGGAGATGGGCTGAAATTGAGGAGTAGATAGAACCCATTTCCATCAAGGAACTACAAAGATCCAGCTTCAAAGCTGTCCACCAGGGGGAGGTCATGCTTGGTCTAAACTCTCAATGACACTCTCATATTTCTAGGCAGAAATGCTCATTCAGGAGAAGAGAGAACAAGGAACCAAGTACCAGAATTCTCTTCTGGCCCCCAGCGAGGACTTTCCTAGAAATATTACTTTTGGAGGTCTTGCCCTAAGCTGCCTAAATAGTTTTTATCTTCTGTTCTCATCAAAGGTGACACTCAGGCGATTTCATCAGAAGCTGAGGGGACTCCCCGCTGGCAAGGACCAAGGTGGATAGAGGTCCTTGCAGAACTTGTTTGGAAATGACATCCCTTCTCCTGTCTATGCTTGACTTTAGGAACTGAGTCCAATCTTCTGTCGACTCTTTTTGTATGTGTGCTTGTGAGGTGCTGGGGCCTTACTTGTGTTAGGCACAAGCCCCAAGCCCATGGATAATATCTACCTCTATAAATGTTTCAAGTACTCTCGTGTGAGTCTTACATGTTCCTTACTTGGTCTTTACAAACAACATAAAATCAATAGGGATCACTGAATTTTTTTCACACACACGGAGCAGACATCCAGGCATCTGGCCTTGCCTCCCTAGACAGCCTCAGTTAACCACGGAACTATCAAGTGGCCCAGGCAAGTTGCAGAGTTTCATGGAAGCCAGAACCTGCAGAGGACAGCATTGGGTGTGAGCCCAGGGTGATGCCAACAGGAGGCAGAAGTCTCCCAGGAGAGGCCAATGTCTGGTTCACTGAAGTAATCCAGCCTTGGGGATGAAAGTTCACCTTCCTCTCTCTGCTTGTCTTAAAGAGATGTTTCTAGGAGTTCATAAAATTTGAAAACTAAAAGGAGCAAGGGCAAACTCTCTATCTAGAGAGAGAGTACCTCATTGCAAGGAGTGTCCTAAGAGTTGTATCCTTCGTCAAAATGCTACGTTTAGAGAGTTTAGAAAGGATCATGGGTGATGAAAGAGAAACCAAAGCAGCACCTAGCCTGCCAGAGGTTTCTCAAGACCAGGCACTGGGCCCACTTCTCTTTAAACTGCCAGTTTCCTATAAAACAAGTGTGACACACAGATAAGGAACCGGGGCTTAGATAATGTGATTCACCGGAGCATGCTTCTACCCAACGGAAGTGCAGAGCCTACTGCCATCTGGCTCCCTCTTAAACTGCTCTCAGCTGCCTTCCATGTCAAAGAAGATCAGAAGTAATTGCCATCAGATCAAAAGAAACAGTGTGTGTGTGTGTGTGTGAGACTGTCAGTCTGTGCCATCAGGAGATCAAAAGAAACAGTGTGTGTGTGTGTGTGTGTGTGTGTGTGTGTGAGACTGTCAGTCTGTGCCATCAGGAGATCAAAAGAAACAGTGTGTGTGTGTGTGTGTGTGTGTGTGTGTGTGTGTGTGTGAGACTGTCAGTTTGCGTGTCTCTGTGTATGTCTGTATGTGTTTGTCTGTTTATCTGTGTTTCTGTGTGTGTTTGTATGTCTGCATGTGTGTGTGTGTGTTTATGTCTCTGTGTGTATGTATGTGTGTCTGTGTCTGTGTGTCTCTCTGTGTCTGTGACTGTCTGTGTGTCTGTCTTTCTTAGTGGACAGAACTTGAGAGCTTGTTTATTTAATCTTAAAAAAGTACACTCATAGACTTTTTTCCTTTTCTTGTTGAGATTATAATTTGATTACAAAATTTCCCCTTCCTTTTCCTCCTTCCAAACCACTTCCATAACCCCTCCCCACTCTCCTTCTCTCTCTCTCCTAATTGTTACTGCATGTATATATGTATGACACACAGACTTCTAGGTTCTGCTCAGTTAAGAACCTGGAGTTTGTGATGATGAAACAATCACTTTTTGTATGTATCCATATTTGCCCGAATGAGTAGCTAGATCACATCGTGAGTGACTATGGTTAACTTTAGGGCAAGTGTGGAATATTGAGCTCTCGGAATCCCAGGTGGTGATGGGGGGATTTCTGAACCCTAAAGGCCAAGTGTTTCCAGACAGAAGTAGAAGTAGAAATTAGAAATCACCCTCTAATGTGGGTGCTCAGGCAGAGGGAAAGTCTAAAAACTGTAAAGACTCTACTTAACAGGCACACTTTTTCCCTCTTAGCCCTTCATGCCCTTGATACTAGGAGAGGAGGGGGTTTCAGACCACTCACCCGTGGATTTAGAGTGGGGCCAAGCTGCGTTTGAAGCTGGGCTGATTTCCTTGAGTCTGAGATGTTCTCCTGAATTGTCAGCAGCAACTGTGTGTGTCCGCACTTCCTCTATTCCTGTGGGTGACTGTGAGGGACACCGACTTGTGAATAAATAAGCAAAACATTATGTGTGTGGGATTCCCTTTGGCAGGCCACCTAGAGGAACTTACTCTCCAAAAATACAGGACTTCTAAGCAAGTTCGAGGTTGCACGTCACAGTGCTGCATCCTGGGCTCAAGGTATTGCTCCTATCGTACTGTCACACTGGTGTCTGGCTGTTGACTGCACACTAAGCACTAGATTGTCTTTGCACGAGGGTCTGCCTCGGGATCGTCCTGCAGCTGACAGCACTGGAGCTTGCTGCAGCTGTCAGCCCAGAGCATGCTCTCGTCCTGTTGGGCCGCGCTGCGGCAACGCAGGAAATCCCATCTTGTTCCTCCACTTTGCCCCGTTATCTACTTACTTTGCTTTCTGTTTTAGATTTCATTGCAGTTCTGAGTTATTTGGAGTAAGAAATTATGGCTGGTTGTGGTGGTGCACGATGGTAGGATTTGCTGAAGGAGGCAGAGGCAGGAGGATCTCGAGTTTGAGGCCAGCCTGGGCTACACAATTTTGCCTGGTGGTGACGGCACATACCTTTAATCTCAGCACTCTGGCAGAGGCAGGTGGAGCTTTGTGAATTTGAGGCCAGCCTGGTCTACAGAGTTCCAGGACAGCCAGAGTTACAATAGAGAGACCCTGTCTTGAATCTTGAACCACAACAACCCCCCCAAAAAAACAAAAAAAAAGAAAAAAGAAAAAAAATTATGCAGTGTCCTCTGCTTGAAACTTGTCATTGGCTTCACCACGGAAAGATTTACGGTTGTCCATGACACAGCTACTTTATCCTTAGGTCCCTCTACCCCATTCTTCACGCTCAGTCATCCTGATCCTCTTGCTCTTCAAGTCTTTCTGTGACACTGAGGCTCATACTTTTGCTTGGGCTGAGACCCTGCTCCCTGGTGTCATTCTGTGACCAGTGCAGCTGCAGCAGCCGGGATCCTGCTAGAAGCGCAGTTTCCGCAGCCCTGCCCAGACCCAGAGACCTGGCAGTCTCACGTGAGAAGCTCCCCCTTAGGATAACCTGGCCACGCTTTCACACAGCCTGTTCTTCTCCAAAACTCACCTCCAGGAGCTGAGGTCAGAAGCTTTCAAGGACTCCTATGGAGACAGGGCAGTTTTCAGGGAGCTCTTCTTCCAGCTGTGTGCCTACACGAGGCAGTGTCTTCACAGACTGCAGCAGCCCATTGCAGACCAGCTCCAGAAACAGATGTGAGAATCCAGCTGTGCCTGACATTCAAAATGTCTGCTTTCTGATATGATGGTGCACACCTGTAATCTCAGCGCTTAGGAAGTAGAGGCAGGAGAACCAGAGTTCAAGGCCAGCTTCAGCTGCATAGTGAATTTCAGGCTAGCCTGGGCTACAGGAGACCCTGCCTCAAATAAACAAACATCAGCAGCAAAAACACAACTCAAAAGAGAATCCATTAAAACAACGCCACTCTTCACACCGTATTTCTTACAGACTTTAAAAAAGTATAATTGTCTTTCATAAAATAAATATTGCCTTAATATTGGTTGATTTAATATACATACATCTTATATTATCCACTACTATGCTTTATATTTAACATATGACATTAAATGAATACTTTTATATTAGAATATAATACTATTTAATATGTAATGGATTACTGAAATTTTTCTGGGCTTAAATTTCCTGTATAGTAAACACTGAAGGCTGCAGTCCACACAAACAAAGGCTCTTTGGAGTGCTCTGTATTTTTAACATGTAAATTTTTAACATGTCATGAGATGAAAAGTTTTAGATCCATTGTCTCAGGATTAGTTAGGTGTCCCTCGCAGCAGGCCTACAGTATCATCAGAATATATTTTATTTGTGCCTATCACTTTATATATATATCATATTGTGTGTGTGTGTGTATTAACCCATTTCTCAGCATCCCCAGAACACTATGAAGAGTGTATTCATGATGCAGTCTACAGAAAGCAATAGTCACTCCAGGCAAGTCAGATACTGACCCCACCAGCAGCAGTCCTCAGGCTGTTCTGGCCCCTCCAGATTTGCTCAGTAGCTGCCTGCTCTACCTCCTGTAGAAGTAAGAGGTCCAAGGAGCACACAGTCCATCTTGCTCTGTCAAACACTGGTAGGTGAGGGCTAAGGAAACCCTGAGAAGACACAGGGAAGCTGAGGCTTCAACCAAATGCTTCCGGGTTCTTTTCCCCACCAGAAAAATAATTCAGAGATGCAGTAAAGGAAAGGAAAGCAAGAAAGCAGGGTTTATTAGGGGAAGCAGACGCTCAAGACAGAGGTGGCAAACTGGTTACAGTGGTACATGACTGTAATCCCAGCACTCGGAGGCTGAGGCGTGAAGCTTGCCTTGAGTATAAGGCCAGCTAGGGTTGCATAGCAAGAGCCTGTTTCAGAAAAAAATAAAAAATAAAAAAATTTAAAAATGTAAAGGAGGACTGAGAAGGGTCTTCTTAAGTGTCATGCTTTATAGATATTGTGTTTGTGAGCTTTCTACTAATTCTACAAGACATGATGTGGACTTATCTGGGTTTTTTTTTTTTGTGGGGGGAGGGACTGGCGATTTCACAGTTTTATTTCTTTGTCATATTACAATACAGGTTAGGAGGTCCGAGATGTTGTCCACCGTGGAGGCTGACTTTCTTTTACTGTGAAGGTCAAGGTTTGCTGACCCCACACAC